>VXBA01003621.1:911872-996135 GCA_013399895.1 Serilophus lunatus | reverse complement strand
CGCGGGGTCCTGCTGCCCCCCCCCCGCCGCGCCCCCGCCGGCTCCTCCCGCCGGGAGCGGCGGCTCAGCGCTTCCCCAAGCAGTCGGGTTCCGCAGTTCGCCTCCTTCCCCGCTAACTTGCCCGCTCTGGACAGGCAGTGGAGGCGCAAGGACCTTCCCGTGCCAGGCGAAGCTCCTTTGCCCGTTTGCCTTCGCGGATCTGCCCACGCACCTCTCCATATCCCTTCCCTTCATGGCACTTCACTACCTCGCGTCACATGTCTTTGCTCCAGATATCTTGGGAAATGGGAGAGAGCTATCAGCTATTTCGCCACATCTGTCTCTTACTCGAAGTTGACGGAAGGGAAGTTTTCCCGGGCACTGCCAGGTGCCGCGGGGCGCTGCCGAGGGCGGGACGGCCGCTCCTCCAAAGCCGCGCAGCCCGCGCCCGCCGGCCACAGCCGCAACAGCGCAGGGGCTTTAGCTCGTCCCTCTCGGCACTGCAGAGGGGAGAACTGGGCGATTTAAGACTAATTGAATCATTCAATGGAAATACCTGAACTGGCGTTTCGGGTATCGTTTGTGTTTGGTCTAAAACGTTAGCGCGAATATTGCAGGTGCCGACCTTTCGTTTAAGTAAAATGTTGTTTAAATTAAAAAGAAAAAAAAAGCAAAAAAAATAAAATCACCCCCGCCCCCTGAAAACCAACCAACCAACCAACCAAACGAAAACCAAACCAAAGTAAATTGTCCAAACCAAATCCTTCAGAGTCTGCTGCATTTCCGCAGCTCAATGCACAAAGGCGTATGTATCGTGAGGCATCGCTTGGCACTGATGTGCACTGGGGAGATCACTTGGGAATGGTGGCCAGAGGGGCAGAGGTGTGTGTCTTTCAACGAATGCCTTAAAATTGCATTCTGTGGTGGCCGCCAGCCTCCGCTGTTTGACTTCTGCTGGGACGGCTGTTCCCAGAAGTGAACTTTTAAATTTAAATTTAAATAAGCTTTCAGACCTCATAGGAATTATGATTTGCTGGGGCAGAAAATTAAGTGAGGGTGGCTGTCGCAGACAGCTCCGGGAACTGGCGTCTTTGGGAGGGAGGCAGCTAGTCAGGGCAACTCACTTCAGGATTTGTTTTGTTTAGTTTTGGGTTTTTTTGTTTTTTAATAGGTCGCATAAAAATGCACTTTGCGGAATATCTCTTCGCATGATTGAAAATAAATATATTTTAGAACTCTGCGGTCTGTTCAGAGATATGTCGCTTGTGAGAACAAAATAGGAAGCATGGCTGGGTAAGTTATTCGTAATTTATTGCTTTTCCGGAGTTTGATTCAAGCAAAGCGCAGAAGCGGTGAGAACACGATACCCCTTTCCTTCACAGCTTTGATCGTCCCAGAAACATATTTGTATGCTTCCCACACAGGATAAAGGTGACGATGCTTCCCTCATGACGTGGTCTCCTATGGGAGCATCCAAAATGCAAAATTATTCAAGGCGTATGATGCAAATGTCAGGTACTTCTGCTGCATTTCTCTCAGCTTCTCCGAATCCCGAGACCTTGTCAAGAAATTCCTGCTCGTCAGTAGGCTCCTTCCTCAGCTAGAGATGTCCTCGAGTGGGTCGGTCACCTTTCACCCTCGGCGATCAATTAAAGAGCTGGCGATGGCCGCTAAAAGCTGCGTCCTTGAGCTCGCCTCCTCTGCGGTGTCTCCCGCAGGTGCAGAAGCTGCTCTGCCAATGGCTGGGTCAGCCCTTGTTCCGATTTTCTCAGGGCTTAGACAGTTAAGAGAACGGACACTTGCTCAATTTTTACTTTTTAAAGAAAAAATTCTGGGAAGCCAAATGGCTCGCAGGAGACGATGCCAGCCGTGGGGGCCCCCGCCTCTCTGCAAGCCAACACTGGCAAATAGGTGACGTGCCCGCTCTCTTCCCGATGCCCTTGCCCGCGCTCCCGCCGCCGGCTCCCCTCACCGCCCCCGCTCCACCCGGGCGTACGGAGGCGGCAGGAAAGCAAAGCTCAAGCGCAGCCGGGAAGGGAGAAATGGTGTTGGCTGATCCTGTGTTAATGTCTCCACTTCTTCGGTGGCGAGGGCAAACTGCTGTCACACGGGCTGCGGTGTTTGCCGCAGTAAAATGTGCCAGGAATGCCTTCCTCCAGAGGCCGGGGGACAGGGCAGGAAGAAGAAGAGGGAGAGGCACCTCATTTATCCCGGGAAATAGGGGAAATGCCTGAACCGAGGGATACTGGCTGCCCAGCCACACAGCCCCACAGTAACCTCTCTGTCCTTTGTGTGAAGAAAGGCTTTGTGCAAAGATCAAAAAAAGGCAGAAGAAAGCACTAATTAAACTTTCAGCCGTATATTCCACTTGGAAAGGGCCCTGTGGCTTGCAGTTCACTCGCTGGGAAAATACAATCACCCATCCTCATTTCAGTACTCCATTACCTCCTCTTGACATTTTTCGTTCCTTTGATTCCCTTCATCTTCTGAGATTTTGTGTTTCTGGCTTGTCCCTACATTCCTTTCAGACCTACAATGCTTTCCTTAATACTTTCTTCCCAAAGGCTACTTAATTCATCCTCCAAACTGTTTGGTATTGACTTGTGCATGTCACCTTTAAATTTATGTTTAAGAGGTACTGAGCTGTGCTTGAATTTTTCGGGCATCAAGGAGTTGCCAGGAGGGCTGGTATGACACAGGCTGGTGGAGCATACCTGCGTGCCTGCTGCTGGGCAGCCATCGGTAGCGAGGCTGTTTGATGATTTAGTAGAGATAGGCGATTTGAAGGTAACTTTGAGGGGCACTTGACAAATGTTACGTTGCCTGTGGGCACAGCTCTCTTCCTGACACTACTAGGCTCAATTTGTTAATCCACACTATCGCCTTATTTAGGCTTCTTATGAAACATTAATTTTTTTTTGTTCCCAAATTACTGGCTTGATAGTAAACCAAAAAGAAACTTACCCACTTAGGAAAAACATACTGAATAAATAAAAGCATTCAAGCCAGAAGAAGGAAGCAAATGATTGGTAGAAGCAGCACGTAAAGCAAAGACTGTAACACCAAATTTTTTTATACTCTCTGTGCTAGGTGGCTACAGCCTTGCAACAGTGTTTGGCAGGGGAAATGCTTGGTTATGCATATGTACACGCATGCATGCGCATATAGAGTATTAAGCAGTAGCAGAGCACAGGCTGAAATGTTGGAGCTCTGCCACTGTTGAAATGTTCCTTGCAGCCCTTTGGTCCTCATCACCCACTGGGCTTCCAGGCAGGGCTCAGCACAGGGGTTACTCCATCTTGGGATCTACGTTGCCTCCTTCCTTTGGAGGCAGAGAGTGCTCACGCACATGGACACACACCAGACCACAGCAGCTGGCCCAGGCCCATGAGAGCACCTCAACAGGGTCTACAGAGACAGCAGACACTTTGCCTGGCATTGCATAGCCTGGAGTTCACTTCAGAAAGGCTTTTCTGGAGTGGGCTCTTCACCACAATCAGAGGCAGCATGGAACCATCCTCCAATGCACTAGCCTAATAGCCTGAGCACTAAGGAGGACAAGTAGCTGCGTGCGGGTCTACCCTTTTAAGTGTTCAAGCATGACTGCTAGCAAAGAGTTCCTGATGGGCAGCAGACCCTCATCTATCTGCAATTTATACCTTTTAGATTAGCATTTTATTTTATACAGGAGCTCCATGGCTTTGTGAGGAGGAACTAGATGTGAGTCTGTCTCTCTTATCAGGGCTTTCCCCTTGCAGGGGTAGAAGATCACCCACATCTTAGCCATGGTCTGTACTGATCTTGCCTCTGCCCTGTCCTAATGTGTGCTCTCCAGTGTAACCTAAGGGCTGGTTCTTATGATGATGTCTGAAGAGATTTTCTTTTACAAGATAAAATTTTAAGTATGTTTATTACCATGGATTCGATTACAGTATTAACTCAAATCATTATATGTTTCACTGACATGAGGACAGAAATGAAGCTTGGGCATAAAATAACAGAGATAAGGCCAAACAGATTAAATTTACTTCACATATGAATTTTAAAAACACATGTAAAACTGTGATGATTATTTCAGAAGTAGTTAATGACTCTGGATTCATCCTTGGATATTTAGCTTGGGATATTATGAAGAAGTTTTTTGGCCTGGAGGTGTAATTTTATTAACATTTGGAAACTTTCCTCTATGTGAAAACATCGAGGACTCTTAAGTAATTAATAAAGACAAGGATGGGGCCCCACTTCCATCTGCTGCCCATTCGCTCTTCTGTTTCATTTGAGGCAGCAATGACGTGTGCAGGAGTAAACTGCCAGTCAGAATATCTGTTTTGTACATTGAGAACTAGGGATGCTGACCTTCAGGATGAAACCCAAGGCATGCCTTCTGGAAACAGAGTTTCAAATCCTGTTTCTGTAGCCAGCACCCATAGTCTGAGGGTTCATCCATCTGTTCAGTCAAGACCCCGGAGGTACTGCTTCCTGTTTCAGAGGCATACATTTTTTAGAGAAATATGTAGCTTTGTGTAAGTGGGGTGCATTTTTCTGCTTCATATAAACATTATGTTAATCCTGAATGGGAAATGCCCGATCAGAGCCTGACTGTAGTCATATGACAGTTGTTGAACGTGTGGCTTCTGTTATTCCTGGCTCTGCAGTTGGTGAACATGCTGTTCCTTCCACTTCCTTCAGTAATGGTCATCTGCACATTTTGAGGGTAATCCAGGGCACCACACAGACACACTGCAGCCATTCTTAAAAACTTGAATTTTTGTCTTTCCCTCGTGTGCACTTGCATTTGCACATAATATTTGGAAGTCTTCATAAATAGAAAAGATATCTTTTGATTAACTTTATAAAGAGAATTCAGCTAATCCACTTTAACCCCTTATGATTGGATTAGAGTGGGAAAAGCAATGTCTATGAGCTAGAATTTGAATTGTTACCTGTTCTCTTGATTTCTGTGAAACATAAAGGAAAAGGAGATAAATGAGAAATACTCGTAAAGGTGCATGACATTCAAAGATCCCATCTTTGAATGTCAGCATTCTCTCTGTAGCATTTATTCCTACTCCAGAAAAGTACATGCTGCTGAAACTAGCTAGTACCTGGCCATTTTGACAAGCAGAAATATGTCACTGATGGATTGCCCAAAATCCAAATCATGCAAACCCAGTTGTAATTCTTTTTCATTTCAGTGGGATTTTGAATATCACAAACTAATGAAAGTCAAACGTAGCTATTAATGGGCTCATTAATTGAAAGAGAAAACCCATGGTTTTGCTTAGTAATTTATTAATCATCTTTACAGATGATTGAAAAGAGCCACTTTTCAATTTCTAGAAAGAGCAGACATATCTACACCTCCTATAATCTTTTGTTTAGAATATTTTTGCAGAATTCTAATAACCGCTAAATAAACATCTATCTGTGTACCATTATGTGTTTATTTAATACTGAGATTTTGATAAAGCTCAGAGATTTCAGAAATAATTGTGTTTTTCTCGTATTCAGTGCAATATACTCTTGTGGAAGAATAATAGTTTTTCCAGGGAAAGCTTATAGTCTCCAGAGACTAAATGTCTCCCTTTTAAAATTAAGGGCACTATAATCTATCACTCATAAGGAGGCTGAAGTGAGATTTCACTTCAGCATTTATCATAAACACTTATGTGGGGTTTAAAATATTATACATATATATATATTTCTATGTTGTTGATTAAAAAAAAAATGATCTAAACCTCTTTGTTGTTTTTACACTTGGATTTTGATTGATACTCCAGAATTCAGCTCCTTTGGCATCTCAGCTAGAACTAGTATCAGTCTGTGGTAGATTTGGCTCATGATTTTTTGTAGTTGCGTTACTACCCATCTCCAGCAGCAGATGGAGCTGCGAGTATTTTTCTCCCTATCAGTCTTTTATTGTTCCTTTTTTCCTCCCTTAAGTAGTTATTTGAATACATTTTCTTACAATGGGAATTATTTACCACAACACTATATAACCTTAACTCTAAGTTATGCACTGCTAAAACCACAACTTCTCCAGAACTGCATCTAGGATATGGAAAGGGTGGGCAAAGTGCAGAGCTGAAAGTATATTGCTTACGTTTTTCTTTCTCTAAAAGTGATGATAAGTGTCAGCCTTTGTACTTCTTGCAGAGAGAAAGAGCTGTGGACAGTTTGTAGCATCAGAGAATGACGGCAGAGGATGCCTGGGTTTGCCTGGTGGCTGATTTTCTGCAGGTTTGAAGGGGAGCTTGATTCCTCTTGAATAAGGCAAAAGCAAGACTTCACCATGTGCATATCATTTGCAACAAAGAGGATAGTTTAAAGTTAGAATTATTTAGAAACCCATCCTTAGCCAGGTTCATCACTTGTTTCTGCTTGGGCAGATAATTGAAGGGCTGTCACAGATAAGAGGTCAAAGATAGTAACTATACAGGGATGTGAAAAGTGATAGTTTCCTGGAAGCATAATGGTCTTAGTCTGGGTAGCTGTGTACAGATGCAGATGGGTCTGTTGGTGAAGTATGTCTTTACCTTTGGTGGTGAAACACTGCTTTTCAGAGGAATATTAATACTAAGGGTAGATGGTTTTAAGATCCTCTAAGGATGTACTAAAGGCTTTTTAAACTTTTTTGTTCTGTTAGCATGTAAGTTTGGCCTTCTGTGAGACTGTTCTTCGAGCCATTTCCGTGTATGCATTGGTATGGGGACAGACAAACCCGGTTTCTTTGGAAAGAACACAAGTTTGAGAGGAGAAAGCAAACAGTATATTTGCCTCTAGCTCTGCCAGTTCCAGTCAATTCAGAGAGATGATTTGTTATACAAAGAGTATTCAGCACAGTGTTTGAGTGAATAATTAATTCCTTTGAAACTTGTTCAAGTGAATGGTAGTTTTGAGTTACCAGAGATTTCTGGATTGGTTCCTTTGGGTTTTATTGATTTTTATTTCTGTCTTTTAAAACTGTACTATATCTTGGCAAAAGTGTCTCAAAAACTTATTCTGATTATGAAATCAAAGAGAGGAAATATTTTCCCCTCCAAAACAGTATAGACTAAACCCCAGTGCTCCTTGTATTGTAAAAGTCATGCTGAATGATGAATACCTATTTTCACTTTGGTGCAAAACTTTTTTTTTTGCCAGCTGTTGCCAGTTAAAATATAAAATATTCTGAAATAAGAAGCAGAGCAGATATTAGTGGCCATTCATTTTTTCCTATATAGAGAACTTTTAAAAACAGGCGTTGCTGTAACACTTTGCAACAGAAATTCAAGTTATGTCATTCACAAATAAATAGTGCATTTTTGTAGGACTAGGATCTCTCTGAACTCCTAAGTTCAGAACTACTTGGAAAGATATTGAGAGTAACAGGGGTTATAATAGAATTTCTGGAACTATTTAGGATGACAATGTTTACTTTGATGTCTCTGAGACTCACACCCTGTAAAGGATTTAAACTCGTACGCTTTGTTCTCAGATTTTTGTTTTAATTCCTTCTGGTTTTACTGATATTACTTCCTTTCTTTTGACACTGCTGTCTGTGTTGGCTCGTAAAATCTTACTCAGATCATGATATCAAAAGAGAGGAAGTATGTTCTTATACCTTCCAGCTTGGCAGGGGGATTGGTCAATTCTTAAAATGGGAGTGTAGTGTATGATTTGAAGTTCTTATTTTGTTACCCCAAGTATCATCAGAATTCACTGTCTCTGAGTTGCATCTTTATTTGTATATATCATGACTTTTGCTACTGTGATGTAAGAAGTTTCTTTTTGTGGTAAAAATGGTGACATCATTTGATTATTGTTAGAGGAGTAAGTAATAGTTTTTTAATTTATATCTGCACAGAAAGAATTTTATTTCAATTTGATCACAAATAAACTAGTTTTAGTGTTTTGGGTTTTTTTCACAACAGGATTTCAATTTAAAAAGAAATGGAATTTTGGATTGAAAATGTGAGCAGTATTATTTTTGAAGCATCAATAACCCCCCTGCTTTTCTGAAATGAAACATATGATTTTGACATATATTAATATAAGTTAAAGATAGAAAATCATAATTTTTTCACCAGATTTAATTTTACTTTGTAAAACATCTCTCTACATTTCTATTTTCTGAATAATACACTGTTCATAAAAAAATAAAGTTCCTCAGTTGCTTTTGCAATTTTATGTATTTGCTTGTGTCTGTGAAATAAATTCTCTAATAAGTATCTATATAAATCACTTGATAGAGTAGGTCACTCTAATGCAAAAAGTAAAACAGGCTTGCTGAATTTTTAAACTCAGGGTGTGTGAAGCAGTCAGTATCTGTCAAGATGGAAAAATGAAATCATTAAGGAAAATTTTGTTTTTCAAACTGTGGAGGAGTAATTAACAGGAACATAAAAATTATCGAAAGCTTTATTTATGCCTTAAGGGTCTCGCAGCCATGATGGTAAAGGGGGAAGAAACATGTGATAGACAAGAAAGATCAATGAAACACAGAAGGCATAGGGATAAATCAATAACTGGAAAGGTTCAGTAACTGACAAAGACTTCAGGTTCCCTGGTGGATGCCCCTTCACTTTTCCTTTCCAAGCCATCTCATGCTCCATGCAAGGGTTGGACGTTTGCTGGGGTAGCTGTACATCCTACAGAGCGTTGTCCATCCCCAGACTTCAAACAGCCCTATCCCTGGGGCTTTTTTAAGTGTGCTTAATCTGTCAGGGAGAGTATTCATACACCTATGTTGGAGAAACAAAACCTTGCTTCCCCACTGGAAATTGGGCCTGGGACCCTTTGAGTAAGGTTGGATCCTTATTTAGCAGGGAAGTTAAAGGACAGTACAAATTGGTTAATCCACAGTAAACACTTGTGGTACTCAAGTGTCCACAAAGACAAGTACTTTTTTTTTAGCTGCCAGCAGCAGACGCAGTAGTCTCACTATTTCTCCCCTGTCCCCCACCTCATGGTTTTGGCTCGCCAAGATATCTGTTTTTATTAGCAGCATTTGATCTCTCTGTAATGAGGTAACCACACTAACACTTTGTCAAATTCCTTCCCAAGAATGGTACTTCATGTTCAGATTTTATGTTTATGTCACACAATATCACACAAAGAGCTGCTACAACCCTCAGAAGTTGATTTATTGCAAGTGCTTCTTGCTGAGACAGAGTATTTTTATTTGTATACATATTTTTAACTTTCACTGGGGAAGATTGCATTCTCAACTTTTTTGTTTGTTTTTTTGTTGGTACTGCAGCTACTTAATTAACATTATTTCGTTACATTAAAATTAAGAATATCTTCCAGGAAATGATGCTAAAGGGAATGCTTAAATAACCATCTTTTAATATTTCTGATCCAAATACTGACAATTTCTTAAAAGGACATTAGTAGGAGGTCCATTCTTCAGTTCTATAAACATTTTTATGCCTCACTAAGGCCCACAAGACCTGGGATAGGGCCAATGTAGACCAAAAACAAGTTGGTTGATACATGTGCAGAACTTAAGGCCAATATAAATGCATCTATGAAATGCATGTGAATGAAAAATCTAGGAAAAACAGTTTGAAGAAGACCACCAACAAACAGATCACACATGAACATTTCTTCCTTGTGCCTGAAAGAGAATTATTACAGAGGTGTTTGGACAGTTTTGTTTGTAGATTGTAATTTACCACGGAGCAGGAGAGAAAACTGTGTTTTCCAACTATATCCAGTCTGACAGATGTACACATATACATGTACATCTCTCATATGAGAGATGCCACATTGGAGAGAAACTTATTAATTTTTTAAAGAAGATTTTGTAAGCAAAGCAGTTGTTAGAATGCAAGAAATCCATATCCAAATTTATGATGTTACTTTGCAGTATGTCTCTGAAGAAATATTTAATATTTTAGCAAATGTTATAAATATTTGCTAAGCTGAACTGACTAAATACGTGCAGGTTACCGCTATGAATGATGCACTTTACCATAAGATTTTAATAATGCTTGAAAGATAACCCGAGTAACCACTTCCATCCAAAACATCACTTCCATCTGCTAGGTAGAAAAAGAAAGCGTGGTTGGTATAAGACCCAGGGGCTGTAGCCCACAGTCGTGTTCACATGAGTCATTCTGAAGTCTGTGACAATGAACACTATTCTGCCTTGGCAAGGGTTGCAGGTTTGGACTGTTTGTTAGGATTAATCTGTACTCCAACTTTCAAAGGGAAATGTCACACTAATGCCAGCATTTATTGGTGTCCAGCAAAATTTAGAGACAATGAGTTCTTGATCTTTCAAAATCAAACACTCCATGAAGCAATTCTTTCCCCAGAAAGGGATTTGATCTCATTGTCGCATCTGGCATATGCAAAGCCACATCTAACTGTTTTGGTTTTTTCCTTTGCTTCCAATATAAAAAAGCCCAAGTGCAAAAAACCCAAACAAACAACCTCCCTCATAACCCCAGCTACAAAAAATATATTGTACTGCAAATGTCCCTCCCTTCCCGAGTTTCCCTGTTCTGTCTTTTGTTGTTGGAGAGAATACTTTTTGAAATTGTGAATAGTTATTAGATACTTATTTTATGCATTTTTTATAATGAAAACCTATTTGTTTATTTGAAAATCTCTGCAATTTTTATGAAATTTAAGTTTTAATTTTTAACTTTGTAATTCATCTGTCAGTAAAAATTCAAAATCTAAACTGTATAATTTCATGAGCTCATACATAGTACTGAATTAGCTAAGTTGGTTTTCTTCTTAGGAAACAGTGATAAGACACTTTTTCAGGTTTTTGAAGAAAATCAAATATGTAGAGTGCATTTCATAGTGTAAGTTTTCTCACATGCTTCAAATGCAACATGATCCCTAATGACCTCAGGCCACATTAAATGGGATGCACTTGCATGCTGTTGACAGGTAGAAACTGTAATGAGAATACTTAGCATTATTCTCTGGGAAATATTCATTAACTCCTTATTTTGGACTGCAAGCTCATCTGATGATTTATAAGTTAATTCCCTTTGGTTTTCCCTGCAGGTACTACAGAAGGCAAAGGAGTTATTTCATTCAGATATCTTTCACTGAAAGCAGAGGGAACTAAGGGAGCCCAGCTTTCTTCTAATTTGGGAACCCCTCACTAGTGTGGCTGACATCTGGCAGAGAGAAGATGCATAGCATGGGTGGTATGAGGTTCAATAAAGCAAAGCATTGGGTGCTGCACTTGAGTCATAGCCACCACATGCAGTTCTACAGCCTTGGGGCAGAGTGAAAGCTGCCCACTGGAAAAAGACCTGGGGGTGCTGTTCTGACAGCCAGCTAAACCATGAGCCAGCAGTGTGCCCAGGTGGCCAAGAAGGTCAATGGCATCCTGGCCTGTATCAGAAATACTGTGGGCAGCAGGACCAGGGCAGTGGCTGTCCCTCTCTACTTGGCCTTGGTAAGACCACACCTTGAGTCCTGTGTCCAGCTGTGGGCCCCTCTCTGCAAGAAAGACATTGAGGTACTGGAGTGAGTCCTGGAAAGGGCAATGGAGCTGTTGGAGGGGCTGGAGAGTGAGTTATATGAGGAGAGGCTGAGACAGCTGGGGATGTTTAACCTGGAGAAAAGGAGGCTCAGGAGAGACCTTATTACTCTACAACTGCTTGAAAGGAGGTGGTAGCAAGTGAGGAGGTTGTCCTCTTCTCCCACACAACTAGTGACAGGCTGGATGAGGCTCTTGGTGCCATAATTTAGACGATGGGCTGTTAGATTATGGGTTGGACTTGATGATCTTTAAGGTCTCTTCCAACCTTGCTGATACTGTGATACTGTGAAATGGGGAGTTTCAGGTTGGACTTTGGGAAGAATTTCTTCACTTAAAGGGTGGTCAGGTATTGGAACAGGCAGATAAGGGAAGTGATGGAGTCACCGTCCCAGGAAGTTATGAAATGACTGGACATGGCACTCAGTGCTTTGGTTTATTAGTTGACAGAGTGGTGTTTGGTCAAAGATTGTACTCAATGATCTTGGAAGTCTTTTCTACCCTTAATGATTCTACGTTTCTCTGATTTAGGAGATGACAGTCCTCTCCTCCAAACGTAAATACTTTTACTGTTTCCTGCTGTGCTGGGGTGACCCAGGGATGCTCGAGTGCCCCATCTCCACAGCATAGATTTCCACTGTATGTAAGATTGAATTCTACATACCACCCTGGGTGAGTTATGGAAAAGACTAAATATGTGAGATGATTTTACGTTGCAAGCCGAAATCAGGCTGATGGTATAGCACCAGCCAGATAACAGTTTTCATATGCTAGGTAGAGGAGCAGTCAGGAAATTTAAAGATGAATCTACAGTAGCAGCAGATTGGAGAAAGTAATCTGTACATGTCAGCATATATACATGGATTGGCTTTTTTTTGTGAGAATGTTTAAAAACCTGATATTTGTACTTAAATAAATACATATATCTACATGCCACATATAGACCCGTATTTCTGAAGTGTGAAACCCACAAGGGTAAATATGGGTTAGTAGAAGTGGTTGGCATGTTAATGATAACAGAGAACATAACATGCAGTGAAAATATTAGCACTAAAATTCAAAAATATTTAAAAGTATTAGCATTGTAGGTGAGGTGCACTGCTACAAACTTCTGCTGGAACAACAGTTAGTTGCAAATGTAATTTTTTTATGTCTGATATTGCTGTGACAACAAGATGTCAGCTGGAATTCAGAAAAAGAAGCAGCAAATTGTTGAAAATGTGGACGAGACCAAAGGAAGAAAGCAGAGAAAAAGGAAGAGGCAGAGAATGAGATGTTGAAAAAAATGACAAGTGGATACAAAAGGAGGGAAAAGGCCAGAAAAAGAGAACTGACTGGATAGGCTGTATTTTTGTTCCTTTTTCCTGCTTACCATTTGAAACACTGATCCTATTTTACTGTCCTCAAATGTTTTGAGGCTTTTGTCCAACCAGGAGTTACAAGAAGGACTAGGCAGACATGGTGAATATTTATTGACTTAACAGAATATAATATTGATAACAAAGAAAAAGTCTGTCAGCTACATGGCAAAGAAACAGGATTAAATAAAACCACAAATCCTCTTTGGCTGCAATATCAATCCTAGATCAATCTCAGAGAGCAAGAGTTGAAAAATTATTAAAAATAATTTAAAATTAAAGACTAAAATAGCTAATTTGATGACCTATTTAAGTACAGAAGTACTAATTGAATCAACTGAAAAAATGGTTGTTTATGCAGGCAGTCCTTCAAACAGGCAGCCAGAGGCAAAATGACTATTGAAACATGGATAGAAGTGCTGAGAGAAAAGCAAGTCCAAGGATGCTGGTTATTCCCTTGCCGCTGCTCTCTGAGCTAGGAAACTTCTCCTTTATTAAAAAATTCTTCATAACAGCTGGTTACCAGAAGCCTAGAGAAGAGAGTTAATTCAGAGAAAGAAGAGTAGGACTCACCAATCAACAAATAAAGGAGAGAGAGCTTCTTAGGAAAAAGCTTTATCTCCCTCCTTTTAATGTTTATTCAGTGTTCATTGCACAAGTGCATGGACACCTGTTCAGCCTCTGTGCATGGGAAAGCACTGACAAGTTTCAAGTTTCAGCTCTGCTCTACCATTTTTTCAGAGCAGTGCCCCAATTCATTCCTGATTGAAAATGTCTTACTTTTAATGGTATGCATACATTTTTACTCTTATCTGTAAAGTACTACTATTTCCTTTCTGTGGCACCATCATTAGAAAAGTGGTATAGAAGGAGTTGTGTTACTATCACTGAAATTAAATACATGCTGTGGATAATGGCCATGCAGTTTATTAGCAGAGACTTCTCTTGCGAATGTCTCTGACACACCATGACTCAGCTTTGATGGAGTCCTTTAAAGAGGGAGTCAATTACACTGAGAAGATAAAGTGAGGAAATATTTAATACTGTAAAAAATCTCTGTGTGTATATTCAGCTATAGGGACAGAAAAAGAAAGGAAAAGTATTCTAATGATTTTCAAGCATTTTTGAACTTCGTTATTCTCTCATGGGTATGACAGAAAGACTTGTATTCTTTCTGCTGTGTATATTGTGCATGCAGATGTTAAACATGGATGTAGTTTCGCAATTAACTGTCTTTAGGGGAAAAGTGAGATTATAGGATCCTCTGTATTCTCCACACAGGCCATATTTTGGCAACCTGTTATCCTGCACTTGTACACACCCCCATGTGAACAATTGCTTTTGAGGACACCTTTACACAATCTGAAGGAATTCAGTTTAAAAATACCTCTCCTAAAGGGTTATTTTCAGCAATCCGTTTGACCCGGTGACCTCACAAGCAGTTGTTGTGGCAATAGCTGGAGAGGGGAAACTGGAGGAAGAAAGGAAGAGGAGGTGGGAAGGAACAGCTGATGCCAGCCTCCTGTGGCCCAGTGCCCACAGGACAGACTCTGCTGCCATTAACACCTTTGGAGTTACAGGTTTGACCCTATTCTTGCTGAAGACAATAGGTGTTAACCTGGGGCATGAAGGAGGTGGTCTTCTCATCTCAACTCACTAGAACTGCAAAGGTTGTTGTTGGATTTTTCTCTCTGAGAATCCTTCGCTGTATGTCTTCTAGTTAATAGTTCTACAACAGTCTTATATGAATGATACTTCTTCATATTTTGGTATTGGATTTTTTGCATCAATGGCATATTTGTATGTAAAATTAGAAATCTGCAGTCAAAAACTTGCAACTGAGAATATTCTACCACAAGCCAACAGAAAATACACTTCTCATTTGGGTGCATCATTAAAAGACCTGTCTGTAACATTCAATAGAAGTTTTTGAATATCTTCAAGATATTTGAAGTCTCAGCAGAGTAGATTTTCAATGTCAATTTTTTTCCCCTGTTTCTGAACGATAAAATTATTTTCATAAAATAATGTTTAATTTACAGTTTTTAAATTTTAAAAAGAGAGCTCTTGGGTATTTTTACCCAGTCACTATTAAATTAACTGAATTCGTATTTTTGAAAAGTTTAGTCTCTTGAACTGGGATTATGGCTTGCATGTCACTTAAGTGTTACATGACAGTTTATTTTTATAATATTAAATTTGAGAATATTTATGTATAGTCCCCTAGTTGGAAATACAAGGTTTGTGAAGGTGTGGGAGAACAGGAAACAAACACTCCCAGTTTGAGTGGGCCCTTAGTAAGCAATGCTTGCCCTCAAACCTGACCAGATGGGCAGACTTAGAAACCACAGCACAAATCAAAAGATTTGGGCCCAAAGAAACATAAGCAGAAGAAAATGTATCTCATTTAATTATAAGCAGTAAAAAAATATGTAGTCTCTTAATTCTTGCCTGCTCAGTTATTTACAAAGAAAATATTGCTTGTATTAATCTTGTTATAATTAACTGCTGTAACTTCCAACTCTTTCCAGTCTCAGAGTCTTGTGACACTGGTTACACTTTTTTTTCTGGACCTCAAATGTATTATTAATTCTCAAGATTTAATTTACAAAACTCTTCTGACTCATTTTAATACCACCAAGCCTCTTCATCTACCCTCTGCCCTTTATCTGCTGTAGTGGAGGTTACTGGTTGTTCGCAGAAACATCCAGCACTTTGATCCAAGGAAATGAAATTTCTTTCTAGTGGCTATATAAGCTGTCTTGTCTGTCCTTTCAGACCTGCAACAGCTGTATCCTTCTGATGGTATGTATAGAGCAGTCAGAAACTGATCCTGGAGATTAGCAACCAGTAGGTCTTGTGTTTAATAGGTGGCAACCTACACACGGATGAGTTTCCAACTCTCTGACCACCTGTCACTCTCATCAAGTGACAACGGAACTAACAAACCTAAAGGGATTTGGCCCATGAAGACTAAGAAAAATTTGTAAAATGAGTTGTTAGATATGAATTCCCCATGCACACAGTGACTAGTGTAGTTTGTTGTTTACTGTTCAGATGCTGATAGAAAATTTGATTCTCGTGCTACAGAACTGACTGGCTATCAGTTTGGGTATTAAAATAATTTCTACAGTGCTTCCATCGCATTTCAGCAACATTTAATGAGAACATTAAATATAAAAACTAATTAAATAAAAAATGCTGATAATTTTTTAAAGTTGTAGTTGTTGTGTTTTATTATACCTGGAAAAACATTAACTGACATTCCAGTAAAAACGGGTTCATTTTACTCATTTGTCATTATTGGTACTGGGGTACAAAAAGCTTCAGCAGTGGGAGAGTTTGTTAATTGTCTTAGTGCAGATGCTATTTCATGGGAGGAGCAGAGATACAGAGGTTTCATTCCCACAGACTTTTAAGTATATGTTTAAGTATATATTAAGAGTAGGCTCATGTGGTTTTTTTAAGGGAAGATAACGGGCCAACAGCAGAAAGTTAAATGTCTTACAAGTACTGTTGAAACAAGAGATCTATCATGCTGCCATTTTAATAAGGCCATTGCAGTGCCAGTAATCCCTGTGAAAATAATTTGTTGACAGACATTCACAAAAATTAATAGAACGAAGCCAATAATCAGTTAAAAAGTACTTCTTCTAAAAACACAATTCTAGCCCTGACCTGTTCATCCAAAACAGCAGAAGATGCAGAGCTCATTTGAGATTGATTCTGATATTGAGAATTACTTGGAAGAAACTCTGAATTTAACTCTTAAAATTAAGAAAACTTCACCAAACGAATGCTAGCCATTAGGAATGTTGAATTCTGAGACAGTTTCCTGCAGTGGTAGGTGATCATAAGTTTAAAATATTTTGGGTTTTTTTTAATAACAAATTACACTCCTGATTTCTGAGAGCCTCTCATTGGGAAGTGCTGAAGTAATGTTGGGGTGATTCAGCAGAGTTGTGAAGTTTCTGTTCTCATAGGGGAGACTGACTTTAATGCAGCTCAGTTATGGTCATCATTGTGAATAATTATACTCCAAATTTCAACATATTACACTTCACCTTGCATTGATAAAACCTGTGGCCCATCTTCCTTAGTTGCATATGCCACTCTTGCTCCAGTTTCCTGCCTGGAGATAGGTGACTAAGGGTAAAAACAGATGACTATAAGTGTGTCTAGTTGCTTGTAGTCCAATCCAAACTACACACCACATCCACGCTGACTTGCAGGCTGAAGCAAGCCAGCTGGATCAGTAACCAGTGAAAATCTGTCAGGGTCAAAGGGAGAAGGGGAACAGAATGGGTATAGTTCAAGGCCAAACTTCAGAGTGTCCACAGTGTCCATAGAAACAATCTGAACATCTATGTGAACATAGTATATATATATACATAGTTTATATGCCTAGAAACCCAACTCAAACCTAACAAAGACTTCAGAGAAAAAGGTTTAGTTTTGTCAGTTTACATGAAGATTTTCATATTCTGCTTTCAAAAGTAAAATCCAATGACATTTCTCTTCTTAGCCCTCATAAATAGAGACAGATTTATATGCAAATGTCCTCTTGTAACTAATGCTAGAGCCTCATATTTGCCAAACTGCCAGAATTTTGTCCAACAGCTACAAGGCTTGGCAGAAAAAGACGTGTACACACATACATACATACAGGTTTACAGAATATTCTGCCATCAGTTTAATCTGTGGACTGGAAAAAAGTGGTACTTGGAAGTTTATGAAATGTTACTAAGAAATGCTTGACTTATAATGCAAATATATTCTACCACAGGAATTAGAAATCTTTCAACATAGAGCATGATAGGTCAACACTTTATTTCACATGCACTGGTGAGAGCTTCAAAGTAAGAGATGAAGTAATTTGTTTGTGAGAATATTGAAAATTACTAGTTTCTGTGGTTTTTCTGATCCTCAGGAAAAGTGATTTCTGACAGGACCAGATGAAGCTGAGGTCTGGACTGACAGCACAGATCCTTGTCAGCAGTACAAGAAGCCTCTAGCCTTGTTGGCCTTGATCTCTTGCAAAGCTTACATGAGTCATCTCTGCTGAACCAAACAGCCTGCTCTTGGGATATAGCAACACAGCCTCAATCCTTGTTAGCTTTGGAAAAAAGTCAGCCAACCTCCCTCCCTCAGTTTTCTCATATACATAATAGGTCTTGGTGAGGTTGTACGACATCTGTACATGTACATGCCGCCGCTGTTATTATTTGAGTTTGGGACCAGCATGACAGGAGTACTCAGAAAGACCTACAAATCAGGGAAAACCTCAAATCTTCATTCATTTATGCCTAGATAGATAACAGGCATTTTTTCTGGTAACTACTAAACCCAGACATTAATCAATTTACTAGTCAGTCCTTATGTGTACAATGACACAAGCCTGATTCCACATTGCTGACTCTGAGGGTTTTGGCAGTTCTTTCCTCTGAGAATGAGAACTCAAGAACTTTTCTCCAAGGAAAGCTTTAAGCTTTCCCAAGCTCCACAGTGTATAACTGACCTGTAGGTGAAGATCTGCCTGGTCCAAAGGATTGTTTTCTCCTGTCAAGGATCAGCTTCTGTTATGGCTTGCCAAGCAATTTTACCAGCTGCATGCTACCACTTGAATGTCAGCCTATTGCAGCTTGTTCAGAGCAGTGTTACCTGCTGACAGATGGTGTGCCAGTTCTCTGATTCCTTCTCATAGTTGTTGACTGGGTACTGTAAACTTAATTTTAACATTTTTCATGCACTTCTGACAAAAAAAAGATACATTTTGCTTCCTACTCTAAATTAATCAGCCTTAGTAAGTCTGGGTATGAGCAAAACAGAAATAAAGAACAAATGGATCTTCATGCTACATGTAGATCATCTGATGAAAACACTATAGAAATGTAAAATTTTAGTGTGGCAGTGTAGGAATATAAAATTATGAATAGGGATATAGAAAACTTAGTTTCAGAATCTGTTAAAAAATGAAAGTTCAGTATTTTTTTAAATGGAACAGCATTTTGCTGCCTTCTTAAGTACTAGCAGAAATACTTTGTATTTTGGGGGGGGTGGGCTGGGGAGTGGGAGGTAGGAAATGTCTGCATTGGTAACATAGAGGAGTTACTGTCTGAAGGTTTGATTTCTGAAGTGTCCTATCTGTGCCAGAGGCAAATGGTGAGTGTATGCACTATCCCAAGACATGTTCTGTTTTCCTGCAGAAAGAATCAGAAGCACCTTGTTTATTCTGTGTGTAATTCTGTGTATAATTAGCATGGAGAAAGATAAAACCCTCCCTCATCACTTTCTCTGGATAGTCAGTGAACGTGACTGTCGAAACTGAGAGCCCTAATACTGGGCTGTGCCCCCTACACTGTGCACCCAAGAGAAGGACTAAGATGTGCACTGTGGAGCATAGCTGCCTTAGCTTGCAGATATAGCAGATAGATATTGCAGATAAAGCTATATCATGGTGATGACCCACCTCACCTCTGTGCTTCTATGGAACTTGATTTTGTTCCCATTTTTTAATTTCTTCAGTTTAAGGCACACCAGTGCACAAACATGGTAGCTGCTCCTCAATCAGCAACCCCAGATCAGTAGGCTGCAGATGTCTTGATTCTAGGGCACACAGCTTACTCATGCAGGCTGATGTAAATGAAGCAATTTACTTCAGCTGAGGAACCTGTTTCCCTGCTAGTTTGTTACATTACTTTTTCCGTAGTTTGGCTAATTAGTTCCTTTTTCTTTTCATACAAATGAAAATCTCTAGTCTTAAAATAAAGCTTTGTTTCTCAAATGCCTTTTTTTCTGCCAAATCTCCGTTGAAACAATTGCTGTATCTAAGGACATTCTGAAGATTTGGATATAAACACTCTGCAGTAAGTCAATGTCTGTTTTACTTGTGTTATATCACATTGTGCTACATCTGCTGGCATTTAGTCGTTCCAAATGCACTTTTAAAGCAGGCAGAACGTGTAAAATACATAGTCAAGTATGAGAACTTGTTGTATATTTTTTTGTATTTCAGTGAAACAGTATACCTAGAATAAATAAATATAAGTGATACTTGGGATTTGTTTTTTTTTTCTCTTTTTGGGCTATGGGGTGAAAAGCTGTATTATTCCTTCATGCCATTTCTGTTTTAATTATGTAACATTCTTAGCGAAATTGGCAGCTAATTTTGGTAGATATTGTAGAAAAAATACTTCCCCCCCCCGCCATGGTACTTTTGCAACATCCATAAACTTAGGTGGAAAAATATTATGACTTGGAAAACTGACATTCATGACTGTGACAGAACTGCTTATCTGGGTTTTCAGGTCCTCTGGTGTTTAAAACTTCCCCTAGCTAATCTGATTCCTTCAAAATTCTTCAGTCCATGGAAGCTAGAAATCATGTGCTTATGAAAAATGTATTTAAGTATTCTAGAAAGAGAGAGATATGTTATGTGGCAGGAGGCAGGATAATAAGGAGTACCGGAAGAAGAAAGCAGTGGGAAAAGTTATGAGATTAAAACTTACCACTGTTTCAGTTACTTGTTTTGCTGGTTTCAGTTATCAAATTGCTAGTGTAGTTTTCGGGGAAATATTATCTTACATGAAGCCTTGTTTCTGTTGACAATTCAGATTGTCAGCTAAGTAGTAGCTACAATTATTGACTACAATCTTTTACGTGAGGAAGAAGTCTTGGGCTGTGATACCCAGGAAGACAGGAATAAATAACACAGGAGAAATGGGTGCTTGTAAATAAGAAAAAGGTGCAATTGGGCTGAGGTGTTTGGTTTTTCTGGCTGGTGGTTTTTGGTTGTGTGTGGATTTTTTTGTTTGTTTTGGTTTTTTTTTTTTTTCTTTTGAGAAGCTAGGGAAGGATTCAAGAAACATTCATGGGTTATTTTGAAGATCAAAGGATTAAAAGAATTTTATTAGAATTGTACCAGTTTTGGAACATTTACCTAGCACATAATCTTCAGCTACTTTTTATTGCTTTTCCCAGGCTAGTAAAGTAAATGAAGAATTTACATATTTACAAGTGTGTATTTACAAGCACATTTACAAGTGTGAGGAAGATGCTAGTGAAGAATAAGTAGTATTAAGTGTGCTGGCAGCACGGGTGGGCTTCTCCTTTAACTGGTTGTACATTGTGGAAACTCGTAAGCATTGATAAAGGGAATGTACTGTAAAGGCATTTTCTGTGTGGCTTAGGTGTGTCACCATAAACGAGGACAAATGACTAAGTCACACATGATATGCTTCCTAGTGTGAGAAGAGAAACATCGCTCTTCACATCCTTGTAAAAGTCTCACTATAAACCCATGAAAACCATGTCTCTTATTTCTCTGGGATGATTACTCTATCAACTGTAATATACCTCTGGTAATATCTACCTGCATGAGATCTCTGCTGAGAGCCAGTCAGATATTGGCAGAACTGGCATTAACAGAGTTTTCTTGGATGGATTGGAGATAAGGAGGACAGGGAGAGGCATGCAAGAATAAGTCTTCACTTACTTGAGAAGAAAAATGAGATATGGCAAATGTATGATACAGCTGTAACAAATCAGCTTTACCTGTGATCTACCAGCTGCTTTTCAACTCATATCATCTTCAGCTTTGTCACCAAATTTCATGTTGTCAGCTAAAAGGGTATTGAGCCATAACACTTCCAAAGAGCTTCCTATTTGAAAGTGATTACATTGAAACATTACAAAGGCCATATTTTTACAAGATTCATATTTGTGCAAGTCAATCAAAGGCATATTTGTTTGATTTTTCATGAGACCAGTCTGGCATATGCTATGACATTTTTAGTTACATGTTGCATTTTGCTGCAATTACATCCTCCACGTAACATATTTAATAGATTTAATTGTTCCTTTTGAGTGAAAAAGATAAGAACATAGTATGAATCCAAGACTAGTGGGACTGAGGGAGAGGAAAAAATGAAAATTACAGTTTTCAGAGGGCTAAATCCAAGCCAAAGTTCTGTCAGATCTTTGGCTCTGAGAATTGTTTTCTGGAGAGATCTCTAGAGTACTCTGTCACCAGATCTACTCTAGTTAATGTAGAGGTAGCCCTGAAGTCTGCTGGGTTTGGGTACGTGCTCTGAAGAATGTGCCAGTTTCTCACTTGATTTGAATTAGCTTATACCCTTCTTGGAAGGCCTTTTAGTGCTGATGGAAGCACTTAGAAGTGCTTCGAAGGACAAGGAGTCCCACAACTCCTTGTTTTAACAACAAAACCTTGTTTAGCCCTAATTTTCCTGCCTCTTTTATGCCCTGTGACCATAGCAGTGAAGCATAAGGGATAACGCTTCAGAGTTTTCCAGACTCCCCATTGCATTTGCTGCATCCTGCCGATGTGGCAGCTAGTTACTACAGCGTGAATGACATGGGAACATCCCTCAGAGTTGTTGACATCCTATAGGGCAAAGAGCTCCATGGCCTGGAGTGCAGGACCATTAGTGTCTCCTTAACCCTAGACACTGAAGGCAGATACCCTTGCCCTGCATAAATAAGCCCAGCTCTGGAGTCCTAGTTGCCACTTGGTAGCTGTCAGCTACAGAATAGGGAGAATAGCGAATCATTGTGGAATGTGGCAAAGGGCGAATCCTTTGTAGTGCCTTGAAGTGCAAAACTTTGATGGTTTTGGTGTTAAATCAGACAGAAAGAAAACTACAAGAGGTAAAAGGACAGTGCCCTGCAGGATGTATTGAAGAATACCAGCAACAGTTTTCCTGGAAACAAAAGCAGTGTGGAAACACTAGAGATTTATAAACACACATAAATACAACCTTTGGAAGTGTTGTCATGTAAATTCTCTTTTCTTCTCCTATCTTCCCCCTTCAACCTGAGAACTATCTCATAAAAGAAATTTAGGTTTGAAGAAAATAAATTTGAGTAAAAAAATTTTTTTTTTTCATATTCTGCTGTCTGGTTTGCACAACCTCTAGTAACAAGTTTTTTCCCCCAGACTTAGTCCTCTAACAACTTCTGCTTTATTTTAATTTTTTATTTAATTTTTGTTTTAACACCACTTTTTCAGGTGTTACAGAAAGGATCTTTCCTGGTGCCATTAATTTAACAATTAAATTTGTTCCTTAGTGGCCAGATATATTGCTATCTATATGAATTTCTTCTCAGATGTGTTCTGCCCATTGAATTTTACTTTTCCTTTTTCGTCACCTCTGGATTCTTTGTTTCCTACTTTGGGCTTAATATTCTTTGCCACAGGGATGGCCAAAAATGTCAGAGGTCCATTTCCTCACCTGAAATTTGAGGTCCTTTCATTTCTCCCCCTTTCCCAGCCTGAATTTCCTGTAAACTCGAGCTCTTGGCTAATGAGAGGCAGAGAGTACCTGATTCTTCTAATATTTCTACTTGCTTATCTGCTAGGAAATTAATTTTCTCTCTCCTGTGGTTTGGGATAGTAGGTAGGTATGAAAAATTTCTGTAGAAAGTGTTTTATGCCTATAAATAAATTTGCTTTTGTTTTGCTTCCACATTCATTTTTCAGGGACTGACCTTACTTCTTTGTTT
Organism: Serilophus lunatus; assembly: GCA_013399895.1. Lineage (NCBI taxonomy): Eukaryota > Metazoa > Chordata > Aves > Passeriformes > Eurylaimidae > Serilophus > Serilophus lunatus. The sequence goes on along the minus strand of VXBA01003621.1, from coordinate 972,783 downwards.
AAAAATGGCTTTTCCCTTTTCATTTTCACTGACCTCACTGTGACCAAAATAACTATGTAAAAATTGTACATCTGTAATCTTTTACTGGGGTTTATTTTATTTTATTGAAGACAAATTAGAAAAGGCATTTGGGAAATTTTCCTACTTCAGAAAATAAGATTAACTCACTCCTTGAACACTTTCTGAACTACTTTGGCTCATTGTATCTCCAAAATATCTTGAAGTCCAAAATGGGACTTCCAGATGAGTACATTGGCCTAATCTGTTAGCTTTGGCAAATATTAGTAGTGTTGAGAACTCTCTTCTCACTAATAATGGTTAAGCAGTTGTGGTTAAAATTACTTTGTTGTTAGAACAGTTTCTACATAAGTAAAAAGGCTCTGAAAATCTCATAAACAAAGCTATGGATAGTACAGTAATATGACTCTCACTTTTGTGGCACTATTTAGAAATTCTGGTCATTCTGCAGAAATATTAGTTTTGTTTCTGTATGTTGTTTTCAATTATTAGTTTTCAGTTTAGACAGTGAACTGTTTATCTTCTGTCTTAGAATTTGTGAATATTACCCTTACTTTAAATGAAGGGCAGGATTGCTTGAGGATTAGCAAGAAATGCATCAGCTTTTACCACTAGAACTTTGCCTTTGCCTACTTTCTTTCATGTAAGGTTTTAGAGTGTAACTTCAAGGGAAATCACTTGGCCTTTTCAATATTTAACTGGTTTGAGGAGGAAAAAAAAAAGTCAAAGTGTTCCCTTCTTCTTTCCCTCTTTACAACCTCATCACATTACTGATTTTCAGGCTTCAGAAAGTAAAAAAAAAATACTACCCACATAACACTCTTCAAACTGAAGTGATCTCAAACCCTTCATGCTTTAGCTGTAGTGAAAATTTCATTGAAACAAATTCAGTTGGTGTGGCATGGACTGGTCCCTTTGCCTGATGGCAGCTGGGGATCTATCTATCGATGGCTGTGCAAGGAAGACGTGCAGAAAAATGCATTGTTACCCCTGCTTACCTGAGAGAGGAATCTGGAGGCAGAGGGTAACAATTTTAAGATTCTCATGTCTTACGTTTCTGTTTCATGTGACTGAATTGTTTAAGATATTCGTAGAAATTTCAGTAAAAACATTCCTGTACATGGATGGTGATTTTAGAGGAGGTAAGGGCTGGGGAGAATTTTTTATCCTGAAATCCATAGGACTTTCACAGGGGGAGACATTTACCATCAGATCAGTAGTGAGCAGTTCAGTGTCTTCCCCACCCCTTCAGGTTGTTGCTTTTTTATCGAATTGGTTTAAATGGATTTTTATCCTTTGGCTTTTGGCTATTGCATTTCAGTGAATGCCAAGTGGCATTCATTCTCATAATGAGATTCATAAATGAGAATCTGTATGTGAAAAACATCTGGAGAGCGAGCAGAGAAAAAAAATCAGAGCAGGAAAGAGAACTTGGGTGATAATAGGTTTTAGTAAAATCAGAGTAGTTTGCAAATTTGTAACTTTGACCTCAACTTACAAGCCTTTAGAGTACATGAAATCTGGTGACAATGAACACAAACATGCAACAGACCTGGCTGAAAACAGTTTTAAGTGCTCTTCGTTATTATTAAGCATTTAAGCTCGTTAAAATCTTCTTAGTGAACTCTCTGCAAAGATAACAATAGTTCAGAGTTTTGTTTGGTAGTGGTGGTGTCTGTAATTTCTTCATTATTGATGGAAATAATTAAACAGATCATCAAAGGTTTTACTAGGTGCACTTATGTGCACTTGCTTATGCACTTGTGTAGTTTTTGGCTGACTAAATGGCAGAACATGGTGGCTTTCCTGCATGTCAGCTTGCTGCAGTGCATGCACAGTGCTGTGACTTTGATTGTGGTTGTAATTCATGGGATTTTAAATAGATTTAGTTCAGCTGATTTTTCTGAAATGTTTGGACTTTTTACTAGAAATATGATGCATTCAAAAGCCCACGGCATTAGCTCAGGATTCAGGTAAATTTAGTGTCATCAGAGGTAGCTCTACAGCTTCTGAATAGTTGTCTTTTCATAAGAGCACTGCTTGAACATGACACAGCTTTGTGTGTTCAATCTCTGAATGGAAGTGCTCTTTTCCAAGTGTTTGCCTTGTATTTACTGTTTACAAGAGTAAATATTGCTGGCCACAATCAATTTTTTTTCATAAACACATATCTGTATTTTAAATTATAGCACATATATTTGAATATTTTGCTGCTGCTGGTGCTGGAGAAAGACTTGAAGTTATATTAATTTCATCCTGCCAAAGCACTGATGGTGGAGCAGCATTAGGACAAGGTTTTTTGGGCAAGGTTTTTTCAGACAGTGATGGACCAGAACAGCTCTAGAAATAGTTCAGTCATATTTATGTGAAAGTTACCAGTCAAGCACAGAGGTTTGGCAGTAGTACACTGAAGGTGGGCTTTGAGGAGTAAAAGAATGTGTTTTGCTGCCCACAAACCTGCGTAAGTTGCGGGTACGACTTGGACACTGACTGCCTACAGCCTGAGTGCCGTGGGGGTACCTGCAGAGCAACCCCGTGGCCACTCGTGGGCCTTTTGTTCCATAGGAAGAACTAATGAGATTGGGGAAATTCTCGAATTTCCTACTACTTAAATAGCAGTTCATTTATTCAGTTTTCTGGAAGGGTAAGTTCATGCTGAGCAGTTCTGCTTAATTTTTTTCATATGTATAGTGCCTTTTCTTCGGTGAAGGCCTGTTTCAAAATGAGAGCTGTTTAAGGTCAAACATGGTTTATAGCATCATTATTCACTTCATGTGCTTCTGTTTTGGGAAGTGCATTCAGACACCTGACTGTTGCAAAAATATTTTTGCTAAGCAAAATCTCTTTTTCTACATGCTAGAAGTGTTAGTTTTGAATTCAAGTGAAATACATTATTTTACTAAGGCTGTATAATGATTTATGAAAAACAGACAAGATTAGTACTTTTTTGTGCATTTTGATTTAATAAAGACCATTTTCCTTTTGGAGGTACCTTTCTTGACCTCCCACTGTTATCCCTCAAACAAAAGTCTTCAGCTACACATAGCTTACCAGCTTAAGTACACTTTAAAAATCATAATTTAAAATCCCTGTATAGCCAAAATAGCTCTGTTCCGGTCACAGCATGGTCTTTAAAACAGAACACCCAGCTACTAAACTGTTCTGTGTCACCTCAAAACATCTGCTGGAAAACAACACTATAATAGATACATTGTTCTCAGATGCTTTTTTCTTTTTTTGTTAAGTCCTGTTAAGTAGCCAGTATTTCATTTCAGTAGAATAGGGCCCTTTTCTCTTGCAGTAGGAAAAACTTTCCTCCTACAAGGATAATTCTGTATGTGTGCGTGCCTGCACTTCCTTTTATATCTTTCGTTTTAGGGACTCCAATTAAGAGCTATTCTGACTCAAATAGTGGCTGTTTCACCCCTCTCAGCTGTTTCTTTCCTGCTGTGCATATGGGTCTTTCTTCCCATCCCGTGTTCACACGGGTGGCTATGATGCATTTTGCCTTTGCTCTTTGTACCATCACGCTAAATGTCTGCTGCTCTCTAGATTCTGTTCTGCACCCACAGTCCTCAAAATAAGTACCATGCATTTCTCCTGCAAACATAACCTCCTTTGTGGTCCACAGAGAAACAATACCGTCCTATGGAGAAGATGACCGGATCAATTGACATTGGCTTCCATCCATGATTCGTTAAAAGTAGTGTGTGAAACAAGATGAAGCATGCCTATTCTACAAGGAATATTTGTAGCTGCCTTTAGGTCTGCAGGTCTACAAATTTAGAAGATAAAACCAAAAAACTAAAGGTAGCTTTGAGATTCAGAGAGCTTGTAACCCGAGAGAACCCTTTGGAGGTAGTCAGCTGAGAAGGAATCTCCTGAGGCCTTCCTTTTTATTCATCCTTTGATCAAGAGTGTTTGCCTCTGAAATGGCAAAGTTTAAAGACTATCTACAAAAGCGTTTGCTATGAGCCAGCCCCTGAGAAATGACTGTATCTGTAGGCAAACTGGAAATAACATTTCCGCTGCCAGATGAACTTTCAGACAGTTACATTTTGATCACAGTGGGGAAAGGAAAAAGGAACACTGAGTTATGAAAAACACTTTTATTAAAATAATAATAAAAAATCTATTTCAAGTTAATTGCATTCCATTTTAAGTACGGCTCATAACACCCACCTACCAGTCAGGTTTAAAGTAAACAGCAGGCAAAATAACTTGATGCAATTTGAATAGTAATAATTTTATTTTAATTCACATAATCATGTCAACTCTTTCTCAATTTCAATACAAGCGACTACTGACTTCTTAAATTTTGACACATGGGTCTTTCAAACATCTAAAGCAATAAAAGCATTTGCATAAGGAAGGCAACATATTAATCTAATTATAACTCTAATTATAACTGTGATATGGAAAAATACTAAAATTCCTGAAATCATGTTTTGTGTTTAATCATGACGTTTGTGGAAACATACTGCACATCTGTCACTGTAGTACATAAAGTATTGATGGTTCTTATGAGTTCTGATGAATTTGGGGATGAATAAAAGAACACACAAACTAGCTCAAGATACTGCAGGTAGATATTCCTTGATTGTTAGTCTTCCATTATTTTTCAAGAATTAGATCCCCACAGAATTGAATGTCATGTCGGTACTTCTAAGAATAAAGACTTGGGAACCTGATTGTGTGCATTGCAAGGCAGTCCACTGGCATAAACGGATGTTTTCTTGTGCTTCCTTTTAGAAAAGCTGCAGTGGTGTTTGTAGCAAAAGATATTTTTAGTTTATAGCAAGCTTTTGTCTGATTCGTGGACCTGACTTTGTCTCCTTTCCAGACTAGGCTTTCCATTACAAGAGCAGGATCAACTTTATGTTTCTTATCTCTACCTTTTTTTTTTGTATACCCACAAAGTTTTATGCAGTGGAACTGTAGATGTGGCACCAAACAATGTGCAAGATTCTCGGAGACACCCATAGTCACTTGAACTGTGTTTTCTTTGTGATTATAGCTTCAGTTGACAACAAATCTGCGAATGATGTATAGGCAACATCCATCTTTTCCTAGTATTTGGTACTGTGCCTAAATATGTGAATTCATTCACAAGTTCCTTGGTAGCCAACTCTTCTAGTAAAAAAATGCCAGTGTTTACCCAGTCTCATCCCTGGCTTAGCTAGGTGTTATTTTTGGATGCAGCAGTCTCTCTTCTGGCTCCATCTGGTGATGAATGTTACCAACCATATGTGGTCACTAGAGGTTCATGGCTCAGTACTCTGTTCTTCTGGCTATTCTCTTGTGGATGAGAGAAAACAAGGGAGAGAGATGGTCCCTGTCCTTGGCCCACCCTCTGGGATGGAGCCCACTGTTATTGCTGGGTCGCCTACTCATGACTACTGTGGAAGAGGATGGGAGCTTATGTAATGTCTCTCTAGGTTTGCTGACTGGCAGCATTACTTTCCTTAACTTTCTTTTTATGAGAGAATCTCCTTCTTGGATTTGTGCTGGAGTCTCTCTATGATCCTTCCCCCTTCATACTGCTGCCTGAATGATCTCTACACCTTATGGCCCTTTTATAAGACAGGCTGAAACCCCCTAAGTTACCAATCCTCATCATACTGAACAATGAGCATTTGACTCTTCCAGAGCTTTCTGTAAACCAAACAAATTGGTTCCAAGCTCTGTCAGAGACATGAACACTTCCTCGCGCTTTTATCATCCCAAACCCTTTCGATCTGGATCTTCAGCTGGGAGAAGGCTTTATCTGGACTGGACTCTTGGAGTCCCTCTGGGCGCTCCTTGATGCCAGCTGACTTCTCTCCCCAGGGAGCTGCACTCTGCACTGTCTGGCTTAGGCACAGCACCAGCCTTTCCAAACGTGGCTTCTGGGCCTCGGCTGTGCTGAGGTCTGAGCAGCCAAGTCACAGATGTCCTATGTGCCATAGGCTGTGATCCCAGCCATGCTGTGCCAGGGCTTCCAGCTCAGACAGCTGTGAGGTTGCAGATGCAGTCAAAATTGGTCTCAAATGAGCAAGTGAAATGAAGACGGTAAACAAGCGGCATCTGCAAATTGCAGGCAGTCCTGCCATTCCTCTCCAGTTCTAAATCCATTGTGAGGAGGGATAAAACTCAAAATCACAAACAGCAAACCTGTTTGAGAATTTGGACTTGGACATAGTGGCTGTTCACTTACAAACTTCTTTAGGATGCAGCTCCAGAAGTGGTAATCTTCTTATATTTAGGAGCATTATCAGAAAAACTGGAATTCTGTGTATAGAAGGGGTAAATTTTGGGGAACTGTTGAAAACACTTTAACAAATGGAATCCTTTTAAAATAATAATTTTAAGTAAAAGGAAGTAGGAGCCTAGAGTAAAATTGCCTTTCAGTGAGTACCCTTTGAGGTCACTTAGCTTTTCTATTGTCATTGTGGAAAAAATAAATACATGTATCTGAGCTGCATCGAAACATGATGATAGAGATGTTTGTCCTTGATTTCTTAATGTGAAAATTTCCAAAGAATCCAGTCCAGATCTCATCCTTCCTGTATCTGAGCCAGAGTCGCATTTATTTTTTTAGTACTGTTTTTGTTCCCAAAAATGGGTGTTTATTAGAAACAGGTAACAGAAAGCAAGATCATCTTGTGCCAAAGGATTCTTCTAAATGTGATGTGTTTTTGCTTCAGGAACTTTAGCTGTACAAATATTTCTGTGGGTTTGGGAAGGGAACTAGCTGTTTCCTTTGAGGTATCAATACGAGCATTTTGAGGCTAAATCCCTGTCTCTGCCGCGACACTGGATCCTGGCTGGGATACAGGTGAGCTTGGCACTTGAAGCCCAGATCATGACCAGATAGACTGCACATAGGGAAGCCAGGCCAGGAGAGTAGCAAAACAAATTACTAAAGACACCTAAACGAGGAAAAATAATTTGGAAAATATCATGGATTTGCTGTTCATGGTTTGATTGCCATGGTTATAAAACAACGTCAGTTGTTCAGGTTTTCACTGACTGGCTAAGCTGGATCCTATCCTAAAGTATAGGGATCATGATCAGTTTGATCATTGATATTGCAGTGGATTGGGCGAGAGAGATAAGAAAAAGACAGAAAATGAGCTAATAAATGTGAGATATTATCACTAAAACAATTTTAATTAAAAAGTTTTTAGAAATTAAAGGCGATCTCATTTAGGGTCACCTGTTTTCACATTGGGCCTCGAGCCTGCGCAAATCCAACTTTTCCATTGCAGAGTGAGTGTGGCACCCCCTCTCCTCCCTGAGAGCTCTGCACTGGTAACACTGCTGTTCCTTGTCCCATGCAAAGAAAGGTTAACAGAATGGATTCCTCCTCTGGGGAGGAATGTAGTCTACAGAAACTTCAGAAAGCTGCTGATGTGGACAGTGAAGATTTACACAATTTCTCAGTAAGAGTATCAGAACAGTTCTGCAAAAAAAGCAAGTGTTTGTCTTTGACACTTCTAGAGGATTTCCAGTTGCTTATTTTGTTTTCCTCCCTCTTCTCCTTCAAATTAACACTTACCCCCATATGATGAAGGTGACCTCCAGCCTGCCAGAGATACAAAAACCACAGAAGGTGATTTTATATAGTTACCTTCCCTGTGGAGTAGTGTTTATCTTGGTTTGCTTTCAAAGAGCATGGTTACAGAGAGGAAAGGCTGACCAGCCAAAGCTTTTTTCATTGGAAAGCAAAAAATGCCCTCAGTACTGCAGCTGGACAGACAATGACATTTAGGAGTAGGTAACTTTCCCTGTGAGTTATCAATTCAAACTATATCAGAATGAGGCCCATGGCTGATTAGTTATCTATGGGAAATGGACTGATGTTCCAGTTCACGGGTGAAATCACATCCCGGCTGGAGCTTAGTAGTTTAGTTGTCAACAATCCCAGGAAAATGAAGCAAAAGAGATCCTCCTAGAGCACTGGAACATACTGGTAAGGGAATCTGAAGTAAATATTGCACCAGCTGTGTTTCACTTCATTCACATATAAAAAGAGAGGGTTCATTTCAGTGTTAGCAAAGCTGGCAATACAAGTAGCTTTGCTATTACACAAGCTCCACACAAAAAAAGTGTTTGGTTGCCTGTGAAACATTTTGTGTCACAATCCATCATCCTTAGCTGGTATCTTTCCCTCATACGGTTTCGTGATCTGATCTGACAGTCTTTGTAACAGATATACAACAGAGAACACCTCTACATAAAACAATGAATGGACCAATTAGGAAGACATATGAGATTCATAGATGGAAGAAAATACTGCCCTCATTCAGTCTATTTCATGTGATGTATATTTGTGGTCTAGAGAAAGTTATTTGCACTGGAAACATAAAAACTGTATGTGTTGAATTATGGTTTAAAAAGTCTTTTGAGAGGCATATTGAATGTAATAGACATTTCAAAACATAACTCCCAACGCTGTTTGGCAACTTACACAAGGTGTTGCAATTATTCTCCTGGTTTAGAGATGCAGTAAGAACCCAGGAAGCTTTGCCATTGGAGCTTAATGTACAAATGGTCCTAATTAATTTCTGGGAGTAGATTTCACAGCCCAATTAAGTCCAATGCAGAAAAAATTATTCAGCTAACTTGTGTAATTTTGGTCTCCAAAATGAAGTAGGAATAATTTTATTTGTCAAAACTGTACAGTCAGTATGATTTCAAAATCTTTGGAGGTCTGTACATAGAGAGAAGATACTAAAAATTCATTTGGTACATGGAGAAAAAGGCAGGGGAAGGGTTTTAGCCACAGGAAAAATGATGGAGAACTGTATTCATATCAAGTCATTACTATGAAAACCAAACCAAAACCTCTAAGCAGATACATAAAAAATCCACACCGATTATTGTTCAGGGAAGCTACACACTTCTCTAGGACTTCATTTTGATCCAGATTAATTTTCACTCATTTATTTTCATGATACATGCACAATACAAGTAAGAATTCAGAGCAGTAAATGTTATTTACACTGCATGTCCGTGCTGAAGTGCCAAAAAGCAATTTTCCGTAAAAGCATTATGCTCTCTTATATTGCCAGAAACAGGAACACGCATACATGAGACGGGGAGACTGAAATAGGACTTGGGACTGACAGTTCTGAGGATTTGGGGCATGAGTTTGCTTTTGCACGATAAAGATCACTCCTCCATTACTAAATCAAGAAAGTCAACCTAAGCAATCATGAGAAGGAGCCGGAATAAGTTAACGCAGCCTTCTAAAAATGTAAAGTTTATTCCTGCTTGGTTTACAAAAGGGGAAAGACGCCGGCAGTTTATAACTAGAATTTAAAATTCTTGTGTCAATTGAACTACCTAAAGGCTTATAATTCTAGAAAAAAAAATTACAATGCTTTGGGAGATTAAATATGCAGATTTTTGTATGCTGTTGAAGGAGGGCATGTGTGTCACAGTGACATGTGACCACATTAAGAAGAATATATCTGAATGTTGCTGAAAACAACTGAGATTGTTACGTAGAGTAAGGATACTAAACCACTTCCAAAAAAACCCAGAAGTGAGTCAAATCATCTACTGATTCACAGCAAGAAAATTATTAACGTCTCTGGTCTCTGATGTTACACAGAAATCATCGTCACTGCGGCTAACTTTTCTGTACAACTAGAACACTGGCCAGGCTTGAATTTCTCTGAACCAGAGCCATCTGTCAGCAGTAAGTCACAACAAACGAACCATACAAACAAAAAGAGTCAGTGGTCTCTCCACTATCAGTAAACAAAGGATAGGAGGTTGTTCCAGCCCAACATCTTTTATTTCAGATCTGAAGAATGCTGTTGTAATAGTTTTGAAGTAAATTCCCATGTAACTGCTTATAAACCTTTTGACTCTTAAACCTCTTAGGATTGCTTCAGCCAGAACACTGGACTAACCACTAGGCAATTGCATTTTAGAGTATATAATTTAAAAGAGAAGTGCTGCACTTTCTTCAACTCTAGTCCTGGAGCTGTGCATGCATAGCAGTGTTGGCTCTATAACTGCGACTGACAGCAGCGTTTCTGTTCTCTGCAAAACTGATGGGTTTGGGAAAAAGCTGCTATTTTGTATTCCATTCAGATTGCTGTAAACACCAACAGTCTTAGCAAAATTTACTTCTAACATAAGAAAGATTTGTGTCTGATTTGTATCAGAGAGGGTTATACAAGTAAGGGCATTTAAACTGGGTAGTGGTCTCCAGAAGCTTCTCTAACTCATTCTGATTGTTTAATTTTTTTTGTTGTTGTTACTTTTTCTAAATATTCTAAAACCTTCAAATTAAAGCAAACAAGGAAGCAAAGGATTGTCATTCCAGAACATGAATTAATTCTTAAATGACAATTACATGCAACCATTTTTAAGATTTTCCTATACTTCCTAAAAGATGGATGTGCCAATTTTCTACAGCTGAAGACCAGACCACTAATTTTCTTCCTGAGAACAGGTACAGGACTTGACATGGACTTGTGCTGTTTTTACTTACTTAAATGGGAGGGTAGATGGCAACAAAGGATCACCTTTCCTGAGACAGAGAAGCTGGAGCTGCTGTGCCTGATGCTGGCTCTGCTGTTGGTCGGCCCTGCCAGCTGCCCTTCTCAGAGGTTTATTAAAAGAGAAGGGGCTAGAAAATTCCAAACTCCCCTGGTCCTCCATGCAGCCATCTAAAATATCTACTATCAACACAAATGCTGCTGGTACTATTCTACTTAAAAGACCCACTGAGCCAGCCATAACCTCTCCTTTAAGCACGGGCCTTTGGGGAAGTGAAGGGGACAGTGACTGGCTATAAATTGAACAAAACAAACACCTTACTTTTAACATTGTTTTCCTCTAGATTAACCACAGAGGCTTCTTGTACAACCTTCCACATTTCTAAATCTGCAAGAGGTGCTTGGGGAAAAAGGGCCATGTAACAAACACCAGCACATCAAAATTTCAACTGTGTTAGCAGGGAAGGAGCATGATGTACACACATCATGTGTATGATGTATCCTTTGTAAGGATAAAGCAGTACATCCAGATCTCAATGGTAACAAAACCAGAACACTGTTTTGGAGAGGAATGAGAAGAATGTGTGAGGTATGAAAATTGTATTTATTAATTTTTAAAAAAAACCCTCAAACCCCAAATTGACCAGAGTAGACCTGAAGGCCCAGCTATAAACATGAGCACTAATGAAACCCATCTCCAGAGGCAGTGTAAAGACTGAAAATTGGCATTTTTGACTGCAGTCACCAAGGAAATTTCTGGTATACGTACACAGTTTACTGAAAGAGCAAATTCTGTAGGCTGTAATGTAGGAGTGCTACTGGTTTAAGTGAGAAGTGCCAAGATCTGGACCAAAAGCAACCGGCAGATTTTTTGTAAGGTAGTTATCAGTCACAAGGTGAACATTCTGCATAGGAAGCACATCTCGGGAGGGATTACTTCAAGCACCTGGAAAAAACTTCCACAGGAAGCAATAAACACCTTAAATGCAAATTTTTTTTCCAAACACACTTTGACCTTGTTTTATCTAACAAATATGGTATACATACAGAGAATTAAAATAACAAACTACATTTGACAATGAGTCCTTGCTTATTGAGAGTGCTCCCATGCAACAACTACAATGAACACTGTAATAAATATATTTATTGACTTGGTAAAGTTGTAAGTTTATAGTAGCAGTATAGAGTAACTTACAATACTCAGCTGGGATAATTAAGTAACATTATTACTTTGGGATAACATGGTCTAGATTATGCATATTTTTCTTGTGATACTTTTAAGGAACAGATCAACTGCACTTCTTGTATAGATGTTCTAAAAAACAATCTAGCTGAGGAAAAAATACTGTGTTTAGTGCAAAACTAACATTCTAACTAACACTGCAAAAATCATTGATGAAAAATTTACAGTAAGTTGGTAATACTTACAATCTCAGTTTGTTAATAAACCCACAAGAAGTGTTTCCTTTTCAGTTTTTGAGTGTGTTAGGCCTTGTTTTGAAGGCCAATTATTGCTTCATCGTAATAGTGCTGTTTCTAGAGAGGATGCTTCTAGAGGGAGAGACCTACATCTATAAAAAAAATTTCATTACCTTCTGTCAGTTCCTCTACGCCCTCTTCAGAGCTACAATTACTGGCAAAACTTTATATAATGCAATTCTTTAAACTCCTAAACTGCCCTTACCTAATGGAATTGTTAAAAATTGTATTTTAAATATGTGCTTATAAAACAGTTAAGAGCTGTTTTGTGTTTGAGCATGACTTCTTCCCAAACATAACAGTCAAAGTAGTTACAATAATAGCGCAGAAGAAAATTAATTACTGAAGATTTCAGTTTTACAGTTTGAAACTGTGACTCTGTAGGCAAGCAATTTTCTCTTAAGAGAAAAGCTAACTTACTGCACCAGAAACTTGTACTGAAAGTATCTTCAAATACATCTTTTGACCATCAAGCAAAGACTGGACAAATCTTTGGTAAAATAAAAGGGTAAGAACTAAAAGAAGTAGTTCTCTTCCATTAAGCCTGTTTGTCTGTGGCCCTAAAAAGTAGATCTGTTAAATAAAGATATTCTGGCTCTCAAGAACCTATTTCCTAAAAATGGACTTGACCTTTTCTTGAAGCTATTGCCCCATTTAATGTATCAGAAACGTATTTATAAGAATTTGAAAATGCCATGCTTTTCAGCCATCTCTGTCATAGACCATAGTTAATACTGCATTTAAAATGTAATAATGTGAAACTGATCTCCACCAAAAATATAGCAGGTTTTAAGATTTATTTCTGAAATGTTGATATACACCATATTAATTACAGATTTTTTTAAAAGTTATCATATTAATTAAATGGGTTTAAGTTTAAAGATACGAAGATATCTGAGTGTTGTAACAATTCTCTGTTGTCACATTGCCATCCAGGTGTTGCAGTTTTATTTCTGGCCAAGTTGGGACAGCTAAACATGAAGAGACAAGAAATCATTAGGTTGCTAATCTTATTCTTTCAGTCAAACTATTATCCATTTCATACAGTAAATATTTCTGTCCTATAAGCTTTGTTTGTCTCTGGCAACCAAAAGTATGCTGGTAATATAATATTTAATGCATATCCTCAGAAGAGAGTATCTGAGCTTCAAATCTTCACATTTGAATAAATCTCAGATGTAAAAGCACAGTGGCAGCCAAGACAACAGAAATGTTAATTAAGCTAAATGAGGAGTTAAAAGCTGGTAAGTACCACTTGCCTCCTTCAAGTGCAACAAAAAATTAATTTAGTTCTTTAAAATGTAGTTTTGAATAACAACTCATTCTCATCTTAGTAGGACTTAAAACCATAGGTGGTGACAGCTACTGGAGGGCTTTTATTTGCTGATCATCATGAATAATTTTTATTTTGTATTTATACTGGAAAGAGGAATAGGAAAATGGTGATGGTGATGTTTTTAACACAGATTACAGATTTCAGTATAAGTATGGACAACACACTTCCACTATGCCAATATTTTTATATATATAATAATATATATATATAATATATATAGTATATATATTTATAAACTAGGACAAAGGTTCAAAGATCTAACTTGAAAAAGTTGCAAGAATAGCCTGGAAAGATATGTTACTTGTGAAAGTATCAAGAACTAATTTATTTTATTTTAGTAGGATTTATGTAAAGGCAATTATTATGAAAACTTGTTCAGCTGCATTGCCTGTGAACTCACATTGACAATACAGACCTTCAAAAGTTAATTAAAAATAATGACTTCAAACCTCACTTCAAGCAAATTAAAGTCGTTAACAGGAGCGTGTATTAGTCCTGCACAAATTAGTGGGGTGTTTTTGTAAAAATCCATGGAGAGATGTAGAGTTATACAAGTCAACATACAGTTAAAGAAGTAATAAATATTACAGAGGCCATCAAAGTTGTCTACCTGTTTTATAAACTGTGTAGCATTAAAAAGTTCACTGCAGCCATACAGGACATGTTTTCCTTGTTTACCCTAAAAAAGAAAAGTCCATAAGAAATCAAGTGTTTAACAGAGTAGCAGAAGTGGCTTAAACTAATTGTATACCAAAAGAATACAGCAAAATCTTCATGATGTTGAAGTCTTACACTTTTGGCTGGAAAAAGAATATTTGTTCCACCACGGGAAAAAAACCCTGTAAATAAACTGAAGTGTAAAATAAGGGACCGAGGCATGAAGAAAGTGGAAAAATGAGACATTTAATACATTTAAACTCTCTTGGAATGCTAAGCTTTCTGATATATCTATAAATGGCTTAAGGTACCTAACAACCTTACTTGAGCAAAGCCTAGTCCCCAAAATAACTGAGCAATGCGCTAAGAATAGTACATATTTACTGTTTCTTTTGAGTTAAAGCCTGAAAACTTCAGCCTCTAATTTATTTCCATATGCTGATGTATTAAAAACAACACTTTTTTTGTAGAGGGATTCTGAAATAAAAATGTTTTGTTGATTTCACTTGGGTGAATAATAAACTTAGTTTGCAGTTTAACAGTATTCACTTGATATAGTATGGCTACCAATGTGCTATGTTAGCATTTGGGATATGAAAATTAGTTTAAGAAATAATACATAGTTTCAGATTGCATTTACTTCCAGTGTGGGGCTAATAATCGCCCAAGTCCTCAAAGTTCAAGCATAGGCTTGAGAAATCTGTTTTACTGTTAAATTATTTTGCCTTTTCCCATATTAGTTAGGTAAAATGTACCTATATAAGAGCAAAACTGGAACATAAGCTTGGACCAAATTATTGTGTCACATATACTGCCAATTGTGCCATTTCCCCAGAAGATAACAGAAGCAGAAACAGTTTTAGCTGGTGGTCATATGCCCATGGGGAAGATGGTAATCCTGTTTCAAGTTCTCACCTTTATTGAGTGTTTTGTAGTAATAAGCTATTCTTGTTGCTGAGCAGGATATTGATCTTGCATCTGCTGAGGTTCGAGCCCATTTTTCTAAACCTTGATAACTGAACAGGTCTGATTTTGTTGTAAACCAGCAGTTTGACAGATTCCCTTTTCAGCAGTGTGATTGAGTACACTTGCTTCTGCCTTGTACCAGAATTTTTAACTACAAAAAGAACTGTGAAATAGGACTGCTGCCTTTCAGACAGCTCTAGAAAACATGAATGTGCACTTCCAGTTTGTGAAAGATGTTCTTCTAAAAGCATAATTTTAAAAATGTTTATGCTATTCAAGTTCAGGTCTTAGTTTATTCAAAGAGCTGTATCTCCAAATAATTCTTTGAGCAAAGTTGAACTTGCTGAATACTTAAAAAAATCCCCAGACCTCCAGTACTGTTCAAAGTCCACTATTTCTTAATGACTGAAAAATGATTATTTAAATGTTGTGTGATTGAACAGACTAGCAAGTAGTACTTTTCTAATCATCTACAAAAGGAAATAAAAGTATATGCTAAATTCTTCTGTAGAAAACAGTATGTTAGCCTCCTCTTGGAGGCTCCCTATGGCTTGCAATTTTGATGACATGTTTTCAGCATGTTGAACTGAACTTGGCCAACATATCTATTTTAAGGCACAATCTGCTATAATGACATTATAAATATTTGCTTTTTGATGTTGTGGCATAGTCCACCGAATTGCAAATAATTGGATTTGAGGGTTCCTCTTAATTCTTCTAAAAAAAAAACAACCCAGAATGCCACAGCTGAATGAAAATTGCTTCCTGTTTTAGAAAGTTTTAAAATACTTTCTCTGTGCTTTCAGATTCAAACTGGCAAAACGGATAGTGCTTAGAAAAATAAAGTGCTGAATAAAATCTCTGTGGTATCTGCTTGCAAGAACAGAGCTGTTGACTTTTCTCTTTATTCTGCAGGAAGACTGATTGAATATGAGAATAATTATCAAGCTGCATCTGTTGAAACAATAGATGCTTGAAGTGTACCACATGGAAACGGACATTTTATTGGAGAAGTCTGTAAGAGTCACCTGGGAGAGGTACACAGGTGGTGGGAGGTAGAGTAAGATTTTCATTACCATTCCTTGTTTTCTCAAGAGCAAATTACTAAGTGGAATAAAGGTGAGGGAGTCTTTCCCCTCAAGAGATCATCTCCCACTGCTCAAGTACACTGTCAGACTGGAGAAACACAGTGCCCTTCAGCTGTGACAATTGATGATGAAGAATCTCCGTTCACAGGTTCCAGAAGATGAAAAAGTATGTTCAACTTCTGACTCTCCATAAGATCTAACATTACCATTCCCGTACTTTTCAGTTCCTTCTCTCCTCTCCATCTTTTTACCAAATGACCTGTTTGCCTTCTTATTCCTCAGAAACCTGAGCTTATCCTGTCATCATACAAGTGCCCTGTATATACGTGTACACAGCAAACCTCAGTTCTGTCAGTGTGTAATACAATCACATTAGCCTATTAACCTCCAGGAAATTCAGAGATATTTTTAGTAGGAAGTAACAAATATACACAACAAATACACATGTTGCTGGGCATCTTTTGAATTGATATGGTACCTGAAGTGGCTTTGGGTAAACAAAGGAGCAAGCTAAACAATTTGTCAATGCATTCTGCTACAAGCAGATGCATCACAGAATTAATTATCAAGGATGGTGATAAGTGCTAAGCAGAATCTATATACTTCTTTAATTCACATTCCTATTCCTACCCTTTCCTCTATCTAGACTAGCTCTGTTCCAAAAATGGTTGCCTGTTAGAGGGGCAAACTCAGCACACACGTTCTGACTACATTCTTCAAAATTTACCTGGACATAAAACTCTCATGTGCTTGTTTTGTGGAAGGAGTATTTTTCCATGACTAACGCTCTGTATTCTTTTGTGTGAAAAGCCTCAATCCAGTCTACTGCAGGGCCAGACAATTGTTAAGATCAGGAAGAAAGCACGGTATGCTGCTGCTCTCAAGTAGTTTATTACATTCTTCAAAATTTTACCAAGATTCTTTTGCTTTTTTTTTTTTTAATCCTTGGAAACCGATTTTTTTTGTATACATGTGTTCTGCTAGGTTGGCTAGCTGGAGCCAGAAAAATGAAATCTGTTACACCAGCACAACATAGTTGGTTACATTTTGCACATATGACACCTCATGATTTCTACACAAAAATCAAATGATGCCATAAACTCAGTAGTGAAAACTTCTAAATGAGGGTAAGTAATAAATGCTTAGATATTGATGCCAATCTATTTGCTTTGACAGATAGCATAGTATTTGCATTACGTTGGCTTCTGATACAACAAACTTTATGCTCAAGTAAGGTTGTCATAAAATGAGTTACTGTTACCTTCAGGTTTTGTTTTGAACTGACTCCATATTCCTAAATTGAATATGTAAAAGCACTGTGGTATCTCTTCTGCAAGATTTATGAAAACTAGAGAATTCTGAGCACTTTCTTATTTTCAAGGTTATGATATGCTACAGCTGCTTTATTTAAGGACAGCAAATGAAAACTCGTAACAGGACTCTAAAAAAATATGAACAGACAAACTGACAGCGTTTGATGTATCAGTAGAGAAAACAGGTTAATTCAGGTAGCTACATCTGCTGACAGTTTTTAACCACATTGGTGTGTATGAAGAGAAAAACAAAGATGAATGCATTTTATTTACTTGATTTCAAAGTGCAACATGAGAAAAATACCAGAAACAGTAACTATTTATTGGTCTGAATTAGTAATCCACAATTTCTACTGATTTCTTACATACTTTTTTCCCAGACTCTGTACAGAATAAGGATGTTAAGGCTAATTTCATAGATTTGATCTTCTAAGTGCTAAATATTACAGAAAACCTGCTATCACTGGTTTCTATTGGTAAGTTATAGACTACAATTGACAGAAGTACACATACCTTTATGTAGTCAATAAGATTTTGATACTCAATATAGTTGCCTCCTCCAACTACAAACACTATGGCCTAAAAGGCAACACACACATTATCAGAGTATGCACTCAAATCCTTAAAATTTCAGTAGTAAAATACCAAACCATTAAACCTAAACCAAAAATCATTGCAATCACACTGCAGTTTGTTAAGATCTGGATACAGAACCACGAGATTCCCACCTGAAAGAAGACACTCAAAGAATTTTGGTAGGATGCAGAATAGCAAGCTGAGAACTTTTAACATGTCACTATCTTCTACTAAGAAATACTTGATACATATGCAGTTTCAACATGCTCCTTTTTTTGTGCTTTCCCTTCCCACTTACTACCGGTAATAACCTATAATATTACAGGTAAAGGCCACCAGTATTTTCTGTGCTATGTTTAAAAGAGAACAATTAATGACTAGAAAAAGGAGACTTAATAGTTGCATTATTGTTAACATCCACTATCCAGAACTGTCTATCAGATGAATTTTATAGAGATTTTATGTTATTACTGACATTTTTGCTATGACCATCTGTTAGCCATATATATATAACACATGACATTTCTTTTAATCTGGAGAATAATTAGGATGTTTCAGGAGAAATCTAAGACATTTGTATATTGCCAAGGCAAAGATTTTCCTTATGAAACTTGGTAGTAAGATCAGATAAGCTGGACTTCTACCATTTGCAAATATTTACATTAAAAAATACTGAAAGTTACAGGCATTTGTATGACATGACAACATTAGTTATTTTGCTTTTTTCCTTTAATTGCAGAGATTGTTTACAATAATTATTTGCATCAGTGGTCAACAATAGAGTTTAAGGCCAGACAAAAGATTAAATCTAGAGAGCATTCTCAAGATCTAGTATAAAAATGTGGGGTTTAAATTGCTCAGTACCCAATTATGATATTATTAAATCCTTGTAATTACCTTCAGAAGAATTTTCTAGACTTATTTTCGCCAGTATTACTTAATGCTTATATAGCCCTTTGAAGATGAAAAGCCTTCTTCAGAGTAACAGCTAATTATAATTAATACTAGATATAATTAGTTTAAGTGCTTTTTTGTAAAAAAGACCTCTCATTTTCTTAATCATGATCATCAAAAATGAGTGGTACTTCAGGATTTATTTATTTTTAATCAACATAGAAATTATTTTTCAATGTGACTTACCTCCTGGAATGGATTTTTATTTCTTGGAACAGAGCTATAAAAAGAAATGTACAAAAACATATAAATTTATTAGACATTAATATGCAAAATAAGTCATGTACACATCATGTTTATGAAAACTATATAATATTAGAAAAAATATAAAAAATAACAATAACTGTCTTCTTGCATTTATTCTCCAGTATTTTATTGAAATTATTTGTTATGGAAAATCATTAATTCTACAGGACCGAATAGATGAGTAAATGGGAGTTTTACTTCATCATTTTTAAAGTTGTGGTTTGAATCATAAGCTTTATGGCAACAATTCTTCCAGAGTTTAAAAGCTCTAACTATAGTGCTGTTAAGAGTTTGTGTTAAGCTGAAATATGATTTTAGGAATATAACTTGAGTTTACAAAACCCAAAGAAACCCCAAACCAGAAATTAAAAACTTTTCCCTATGATGACTATTACAGCTACCCAGAATGAAATATTTATGAACTGCTGTAAAAGCATATTTTACCTTATTTAAAGCAACATAAGAACTACATGGAGTGGGTAAAAAAGCGCATTTACAAAAGAAAAACCCTTTGGCTTTAGTGAAACAAATCTTTGCACTTTGGCACAAAATCCACCATAAATGCTAAAGAAGCATCACAAAACAATGACAGTTAAAATGAAAATAAAACCTAAAATAACTTTCTTCTTTGATGCTTTAAAAATTTGCTTATCTTTGAAATAATATGTGAGAAGTATTACAGATTATATTATCTGAAATATATTTCCTATTACTTTCCATGTCTCAAGAACAAATGAAGCAGAGGTAGATTTTTCATGCAATTAACTAAAGCCAAGCCTGGACCTACTTTATTCACCTTTGTCCTGTAATAAACTCCTGCAACTAAATGAGCTGAAGGTATATTAAGTATTCTCTCTGTTTCTAGGATATTAGAGTAGGTGAGACTATCAGCCAGTTATTGGTCAAAGATATAAAAAAAAGATAAAAATTTATGAACTTGTAAAATAATTCCTCTTCCTCTCTTTCACTGGCAAAATAAACTATATCCATTTCCCTTCATAGGCACATAAACATAAAATGTGCACCTACCTACCAAAAATGCAGTCAACTTTTAAAGATTTTTTTTTTCAAACACTGAAAAAAAGACTCCAAGAAACCAAGTAGTGTAACTATGAAGAACTCCAACATTTATTATTGCTAAATGCTAGTACACATTCCCCTGACTGAACTGACGTACATGTTACCAGCACGTTTAGACACTGAAGCAAAAGAATTTTTTTTGCAGTGTTATAAAAATTTATCTGGTTGATCCACGTTCCCATTGTGAATTTCTTCAGCACCAACTGTCTTGACTTAGAATGAATGATTAAAACTAATTACTTGTAGTCAGCAAGTAAAATTAAACCAGACTTCTCAAATTAGCCTTTTCACAGGGTACAAGGAAAGAAGCAAAACTCATAGTAAACTCACCTGTCACTGCCTCGTAGCATCTTGGGGTCAAAATAACGGTAGTCATCTGTCTCCTATTAAAAAGCATGTTTTTATCTCAAAAGATTGGAATTTTGGCTTATGAATTTCTGCTTGTATCTATTACATGAAACATAGTTCAAACCAACATAATTTCCCATCACATCATTCAATATTAATTGTGGTGTCCACTAATATTTATAAAGTTTATACATGACTGAACCAGTACAGAACAAACAGCCTTGTAAGGGTACTATGGAGCTTTTTATTTCTGGTTTATCTAAAATTGACTATCATGCACTTTCCAAAAAATACACTGGTTGCATAATAAATCCCAACAGAAAGGCAGTATGTAGAAAATAAAATTAAGGTGTTACCAGCTTTAGAGGAACACACCACATGGTTAGTTATAAATGCTAAAATTTTCCAGCTTACAGAGATCTGCTGTTGATTTAACATTATAAAACAAAACACTTCTGTGGCAATGAATGCTAAATATGAGACATCAAAATCTGCTACTGTTATGTAACTTATCCTTCCCATTTCATGATTTATGACTACTATTAAACCAAAATTAAGCTCTTGAAGAACAAATGAGTTCCACAAGAATGTGAAAAGTCTGACTGTCTAAATAAAAAACCATTTTCTTCACACAAAACACTGAGGCACTTCCAATATTTTTATTGGCAACAAGTAGGATTTTTGCCAACTATTATGGATGAAAAACAAAACTTCTTAGTAACTCCCTTTGACAACTACTTGGCATTCTTCTGTTTCTATACTACATTTTCATCCAGGTGCTCTGAAGTTTAGTTTGTTGATAAACTGCATGCAGAACTATGGTTGATTTTACCTGAGTTCTGACATGCAAAGACCTCTATTTTGATGATTCTGTAGAGCAGAAATAATACTTACTGAGTAGTAGATAGATTATCTGGGGAATTTATTAGAGCTCACAAAGCATAATTACCTCTAATAGTAAAAAATATTTAATATACATGTGTTGGTTACACCCAAAGAAAATAAGTCTATTTGATATTAAGAACTTTCATGTAATTACATAAATTAACTCTCTTATCCTGAAGTTTGGCTCTTAAAAAAATTAATTTAGATCTAATTTCACACTGAACCTCCGTAAAATGCTTTTATATGCTCCACTGGGAATTTCAACTACATTTGTAGTTTGCCAGCATTCAGGATTTTGGCAGCTTTGTACATAAAGCTGGCATAACAACTCTGAAGTAATGAGAGAGCCAGGAATGGACAGAGACTGATAGACTGAAAGTGAGAAGTATTTGAGAAACCTTTACCTGGGATAAAGATCTGCACTTTTTATGCTCATTAGAACAAATTACAGATTAATGCCAGAAGTAAAAATCAGTGTTAATAAACATATTACAAACATTTACTCCTGAACATATTACTGCTGTGTTTTTTCACTGTGGGCTTGTATAAGTAGAAACATGAAAAGTGTTTAACCAATCTCTATTTAGTGACACCAAAACAAAGCAAGTATATTATTAGATTTATGAACATTCCTTTGTGAAAACATAACCTTAAAAGCATTTGCTTAAAAACCTGCTTTGACCAACAGATATTATTTAAAAAAAAACCCAAGTAATGAATTACTTTAAGGTCATCAAGGATTGCTTCTAAATAAGTACTTCAAGGAAAACTGTAACTATAGTTAAAAAATCTAGAAAAAAATTCTAAGATGGTGGTATTGACATAAGAATTGTTCTAGCTGTTTCTGCTTCTGAATAACTTGGAAAGTACAGGTATAGACTTATGCATCTCTGCTGGTGAGCTTGACCTTGTGAGACAAAAGGAACAGGAGGGAGAAGTAACACAAAGTGATTTACACCCAAAGTGACAACCCTACACAGCTTTGCATAGGATATTATTCTAAATAGGTTTACTATTTCAACTGACAACAATATTTGTGAATGTTTGTGGTACGAGTTGTACATTTCATATATTTATCGTTGCAGTTCATATCTAGACATTATTTATGTTCACTGTAATAATTGTCTTCTCAATAGTCTGCTCCAATCTTGCATTACACATTCATACACTGATCACTGTGGTTAATAAGATTTAATGAACTATAAATGAGATTTTTTTTTGTACTGTAAAAAAGTAAAATCGTGAGATGTTTTTCCCTTCCTTTTGTATTTTGCACGCAGTACAATAGTTTTCTGTTCTGGGGAATAGAAAAGGACCCCAAACATCACAAGATGAGCACAGAAGAAGCCACAATGGTGTAGTTCTACACATTGACCTTTTCCAGATACAATTTCACTTCTGTGGATGGTACAGCAAATCTAAACTTATTCCACAATGACTATCTGGCTTGCTGCTGTTAGCTGAAACTTACTCCAAAACTTGCTGTCAATTTTCCTGCCGGTCAAGAGAATCATTCTTTAGGGCTTGCCAGTTCTCCTACAACTTGAAAAAAATGACTCCATGTTTTGGGCCATGAATATCAGCCTCTGACATGCCAGTGACTGACAGACTGGTTCAATCACTGTTTTTTTTAAGTGAGATCAATCTTTTCTTCAAATTATCAAAGTGGTGATGGCTCTTTTCTACGAAGTAAAATGTAACAATAGCTAGTCAAGGAAAAAACCCCCATGTGACTTGTAAACTTTTCCAAATCAACTCCTAAACTCATAACCTGAGGAAGCTAGTGCTTCTGTTAAGAAAAAATCGTTTCATTTTTCATCTATTTTTAAGTTACTTGTAGTTTTAATTTCAGCTTTCGGTAGTAAGTGTTCTGGGTGACATCTACTGGTTGACTGACTGAAATTAGGCTTGTACATGTTTTCCATGTCTTGCAAATAGGAACAACAATTCACTAACATTGAAAACAGTATCAATTCCTTTGTTTATTAAAAGAAAGCAAATTATCTGCTAAAAATCATGACATATATCATCAATAAAGTACAGTTGAAGAAAATAAGGGATCACCTGCATGTTGATCGTTTTTATATTTTACCATTATTTTTCTCCCTCTATATATAGTTATACCTGAAGATGAAAGCAGACTAAGAAGAATGTTTTAAATCTACTACCTGGTGTGAGGTATTATAATCTCTCTGTCTGATGCTGATGTCATTAAAACAGGAAGATTGAAATGATGTGACAAACATTTTAAAGCTTTCTAAGTGACTTTTAACAGTTGATTTTTTCAGGACAAGTATGTGCACAGGTTGGTCATATGTAAAAGTTGTGCAGCAACTAAATACATGGCAAGAAAAATGACTGCATGAACTATATACTAGGCATATACAGATACGGGGCTATTTTTAGGTGTAATTTCTAGCAGATGCTTTGACTATTTAGCTAACACTAAAGCATTTCAAAAGTTTGTAACACATAAATTTCAAATAGTCTGAGTAAATTTTTCCAGAAACAAGGCAAAAAGAGGATCTTTTTTCACAAAAAAACCCTCTGTTTTTAAAGAGAATGATTACATCAGTAGTAGAATATCTTCCTCAGCATAGCAGAGTTTAAAGATGTGGAAAATAAATTTTCTTTAATATGCCTCTATTTAACTACTTTACTTATGAAATTGTGCTCTTTAAAAAAAATTGTCTTGATGCAAAAAAAATTTCAGCCCACAGCTTAACAGAAAAATCTAGAAGCAACAGAAGCTCAGCATAGCAGAAGAGTAATAGAAGTTTAGACCACGAAAAAATTCAAAAATATTAGTTCCAACTGAGGCACAATAAATTGTCATTGTTTAGAAATTATTTTGATGAAAAATGTCTTATTAAATAATAATGACAATGGTTCTATTCTTGAAACACAGCATATTTAACTGCATTCTTATGAAAAAAGTTAGCATAGCATATTAAATATTGCACCCTCAAGATTTCATTTGTTCCACCTCTCTCCAGTCATACTCACAGGGTTTGACTTCATCTCCATGAGATTGTCCAAAATACGTGTGACTGGCAGATTCTGTAAAAAATAACGTGAAATTAATGGAATGCTGAAATGCTTACTAAGAACTACTTGCAGGTACGCTATTATTTATGGAAGTGTTTACAAAGCATTTGAAATACTATTTTAAACAGTTTTCCTGTTATATTTTGTAAAGGTTAAGCATATTTATCATCACCTAAATTACTTTTCTATAAAAAATATGCAAACATCTGAGGTGCATCTAGCTAGGGGATGAATGTAAAGTGCAAAGAAAGTGTGAAAATAGGAACAGGGCTGAATTTTGGTATTACCAACATATGCTGACATGATTACATATGAATTCTTATTAGAAAATACTTTGCAGTTAAGGAAACAATTTTAAAGCTGAAGATGACAATTAAAGGTGTGATAGAATCACACCTTTAAAAGAAATAATGTCAAAGAATTAGGTGAAAAGAGCAACTCTGGCAACAAATATTTGGATGAACTGCAAAGGAATAAACTGAGGTGAGATTCAAAATTACTGTTTGTTATTGAAGATGGGAAATGTTAGCTTGGACAAAAGATCTGAAGCGTTAAACAGTCAAACTACTTCAGTTGTAATAAACTGAGGGTGAGTTTTCACAGCAACAGAACTGGGAAAGTGTCTTGTTCATAGGATATATTAAGAGGACATCCCCAAGGATGATCTACACATTACATTGAAAAACGCTTAGAAAAAACCCAATGTAAATCACTGAATGACCGAAGGAGAAATGAATAGTTAGCTTCAACAGAAATACCAAAGACCTACATTAAGCTTAAAAACATGAGGAACAACAGCAGTTTATTTGGCTATGGTAAAATACCTGGAGAAGGAAAAAGTCAGAAAAAGCATATCCCAAAAACACTGGCAAACTGACTCCTTGCTCACCCTGAACAGGAAACAATGCAAGCTCATTTGGCAAGAATAATATTACCTCTTTAAAGCCACACATTTAAAGAAGTGACAAAACTTTTAATGAAAGGACAGGCAATCTCCTTTACAATAAAATTATTTTCTATTACAAGTAATAGTTTATCTGAAGGGCTCTCTATAAAATATAACACACAAGCAAGCTGCATATTTAAGTTTCCTCAACCATGTTTTGTGATATAGAACTGATTTGTAACTGTGTAATGCAACTTATCCTACCTAGTCACAGTGAAATTCCTGCAGAATTAACTTCATTGAATACCCTACCAAAGTGAGGCCCCATTTTTAAATTTTTATGAGATACCTGATACCTTTCATGCATGAATTATGTGTTTAACAGGCTGAATAAACAAACAATGGCAATGATAAGATTAAGTAGGTCAAAAAGACAAACATTTAGTTAAGATTTCATTTTATTTAGTTCTGATATGCTGTACTTCTAAACTAAATTCTGATTCTTCAACTAAGAATCTGATGAATTATATTTTCTTAGAAACTTTGATGTCAAAATATTTCAGAAACAAGATTTTGAATTGTAAATATTTATTTATTGGCATCTGACAGAGTTCGTGTCCTCTACAGGGGAGCACACTTCTGGGAACCACAATTCCAAATTTCAGCTACAAGTTATATAACCAGTTTCTTTTTTGTTGTTGTTGTGGTTTGCTTTCATTTGAGGGGTTAAAAATGGAAATTTGCAAGTCATGCTCAGAAATATTTTACAAAGTTAAGTAAATATTTGAAGGTGGCCATGTCATTATTAGCACACTTGGATTTTCATGCACATTACAAGATTATGGTTGCTGCACATTACTAGGGAGAACTAGAAATGCTTGAACTGCAACTGAACAGAGAACTAACAATTTCAGCCTTTCAACCACTCTGGAATAGATTTACCTAATGCATACTTCTCTAAGTAAAAACATAGATGGTTATACTTTTTGTTTATGAAGTTTTAGTCTATTTTGAGTATTTCACAGTTGTTCTTTTTATAATGCTGAAATCAGTCTTAATTGCACATAATGGAACATAACTCCTTACAATGAGGTATTCAAAGAAAATATGAACATATTTGTTACTTACATGAAACCTAGAAGTTACAAAGTGATAGATCTACACATCATCAGAGATTTATGTTTACTTTTTTACTGTATAATGAATTTTATTAATACAATAAAGGTATTGAAATTTGTTTTTCCAAATCTTCACAATACTCATGTGATTTTTTTTATTGTTTCTTTAAACTTACTTGTTGCTTCAGTACCAAATTCTTCACTCCTTCCATCACAAACTGTGATCCTGTATTCATAACACGTGAAAATAGACTGAAAAAACAAAATAAAGATGACGGATAAGCCCTTCTTTTTTAATTTGTATTCTTAAGCTTTATACTGACATGTGATTCCCATTAAAGTTAGCAGGACTTAAGTACCAAGTAATTCAATTTGTCATAAAATACATTGTTCATACCACAAGGCAAGCAAGTGTATGGGAATACAACTATAATCTAGCATTTAAATCCTCACCTATCAATAGGAGTCTTGAGTTCTAGTCTTTAATCCACTGAAAAGTTTATTTTACAACTTCAGTAATGCAAGCATTTGAGTGTTCCTTTTAAGTGTGTGTCCTAATCACCAGTTACCAGAGATGCTGAGTGCCTCCAAAAAACTAACCAGCAATTTTTCCAAGGGAAACAGCACCAGAATTCTCTCCAACCATACTGAGCCATGGAATCCTTATGATGATGACAATGCAATCCTGACAGTAAAGGTGGTAATGAAGATTCAAATCCTGTCAAGCATGGAAAGACCCAAGTCCTATATGGGATATATATACCCTTAGCACAGTAGTTTTTTTTCTCATGTCTGAAAGGTGTAGTGATTTATTTCCAACAAGCAGAGATGCCTTGTCTGGAACATTTTAATGAAAGAGCAGTGTTTTCCTGCATCCCTGACGGTCCAAGCCCAGGAGAGAACTCATTTTGAATATACAAGGCTGTTCTCATCTTCTGCCATTGATTAAACAAGGCTTAAAATGATGTCCGTCATTGATCCAGTACCCGGTGCTGAATTCTTCTCCTGTGAGAGAACATTTAATGTGCAAGTGCAAATAGCAAAATATTAGAGATACCTTGTGGATTTAGTCGCAGATCCTTTTACTTTCTTCTCTGTGTGTCCTATGCATTGTTAAGGGGAGATGAGTGCTTGTAACTGCCTTTAAGTTAGAATTTTACAAATAGGGAGATGTTTTGTTCTGAGCAGTGTATAGCACTAACCACACTCTCAGTACTACTAAAATAAGCTAAAAGTACCCAAAGGCTTACAGAAAATTAATCAAAAGCATACCCCAATGGTTTAGGCGTCGTGTTTCCATAGCTGGTTGGAGCTGAAGCCATCTTAGTGAAAGCCCTGTGAAAGCAGAGATAGAAATCAAATATTTATCTCATGGCACATATGGCTGTAGAATGTTCCTCTTCAGTCATCTCAAAGTAAAAAAAACTTCTGCATCTCAAACTCTTCCAGGAAGTAACTATATGCATCCCTCTTGTCTACAAATACAATAGAAATTAGATTTGATACTTAAAAACAAAGACCATTGATACCATGTAAAATTAGAATAACTGGTAGGCAGCATGACTCTGGTATGAACCAGAAAAACTAGTCTGAACTAGTATAACAATTTTTGATTTAATTCCGTAAGTTGTTTCTGTCCTGGATCATTAAGGGCACTACTATGTGTCATGTTCAGTAGTGTTCTGGCATTACTGGAGTTCATTTTAAAACAAGATTTGCATGTACTGCCATGACATTGACAGTAAAAATTACACCAGAATGAATGTTTAAGGACAATTTATGATGTATGAGAAGGCACATATAACTATCGAGTGCAATGCTGAGTTCTATAAAACTACCCAGTTAGCCTTATATAGGAAAAAAAGAAATTACTTACTTCCATTGTTTTATGTAGTTCAAAGGAGCAAGATTACAACCTGCATCCATCAATGCTTTTTTATACTGCTCCAAGTCAATCTGAAATTATGAAGCAGAGAATTACAAGAGATTGAAGCTACTCTTAACTGTATGTGAAAGACAAGATATCCATATCTAAGTATTAAGTAAGCAGTGCAAAGTTATAGCATTAACCAAAGTTAAAAAGTAAATATGAGTTTAATCATGTTTACTAGCAAGTATGAAAATACAACTTAAAATTTGCCATGAGTAGCTCTCACTAAACTAATCTGTACTTGTGAAATTAAATCCTGTGCACTGTCAGATATGGGAACAATCTTTCACATCAGTCTCTTTAAAAAAAAACCTAATAGAATGCTGGTTTCTGTGAGATTCTACAACAGCAGATAATAAACAAAGAGAAGCTAAAATACATATATAAGAATACTTTCTATTTGCCTAACCAAACATTTTTTCCATCACATAACATTTCTACAGTGTAAGAAGAATTTTCTTTAAAATTAATCATCCTAAATTCAATAGAAATATTGTTTCCTGAATTATTCAGATATTGGCACAAGAAGCATTTCTTCTTTATTCATTTGCTAGTCAACCGACTCAATTATTCCTGAATATACAAAGATAGAGTTAAAAGGGTCATATTGCCTGTTTTGGAAGCCATAAAGAACATACATACCTCTGAAGGTGCCTGTGCTGAGCTTATGTAATAGATGAGAAATAACCGCATTTTGTCTTCTGGAGTTCCTGCTGCAATAAAAAAAATTAATTAAAAACTACAATTGTAACTATGCTGCTAGATTAATTGCTCTTCAGTAACCATATAGATGTACATGCAGACCTTTAGTTATGACAACAATTGTTAACTACAACAATGTATAAAACTTGTAGAAAGACATATAGCAATTTTATTAAAAGTTGGGTGCTCATTCTTTCTGAGTTTTGCAGTTTCCCATTTTGCTTGTAGTGAATATTATTCTTCAAATAACATAGTAAATAATTTATGTAGTGGAACTATGACTTGTTTTATGTGAAAACTGCAAGCATTAGCTAGGAGAAGGCCCATGAAAAAGTAGACTAAAGAAAAATTATAAAACTCAAAGCCACAGAACATCTTTTTATCTCTACAACTTGTTTATGCAGCTCTATGGCTGACTGTACCAAAATACTTGAGGGCTGCAAAAGCACGTATATGAACTTTTGGTCAGGAAAAAAAGTCCTCAAATTCCAGCTTCCCTTCAGAAAAAAATTCACCTCTTGAATCATCTGTCGCACAATTTGGTGGAGAAGAACACTTCCCATTCTTAGGAAGTTATTATTAATATGGCAATCAAAACAATGATGTGGTCATTACTTAAGACTATAACACACCATAGCAGACTTCAAATATCCTTTTTTTTCCCTAGAAAAACGTAACTGTTAGTTAAGTCCATAGTTGAAATGAAAGAAATTAATTTCTGAAATGAAGATTTCAGAAGCACAACTTCTCAAAACAACCATTTCAAATTAAAATTAATTAAAAAGCCTGATACCTTTAGTACAGAATGCACTTTCTTGTACTTGTGGGTAATAGACTTTTTTTTGGTTGGTTGGGGTTTTTTTCCCATCTCCTTTTTCTGTTTTGTTTGTTTGTTTTGGGTTTTTTCCCCTTGCTATGGAATGTGGATCATGTCAGCAGGAGATCATTTAATCTCATCTGCAACTTTTGTTTATAAGTGAGCATATATTTAGTTTGGCAGAAGTTAAGAGTAAGTGCTGTCATAATGAACATTTATGACTTGGTACAATCTTTTTTGGAAAGTAGGTTTTACTGGTATTTGGTAAAGGTTAGTAAGTCAGAAGATGAAGAACTGAAGAAACTTTGTATTATCTAAACCTACAGCCAGCTTTCAAGGCAGACATCCACCTGGAATTCACTTGGAAAAAAAAGCACTTAAAATATTCTAAATATACATTGTAACTGATTTTGGTTTCTGTAACTGACTTGGAACCTTAGTTTCCTGCATGCCCCTTTGTAGCTTGTTTCAGTACTTCGCTCATCAATACGTTTCAGTTTCAATAGGCTTAGGCTGGCACGGGATAGCCTTTCCTTGCTGGGCCTGTCCACCATGCCTACAGTGCTCCTAGAATGTTTGTGCTCACAGAAATGCAAGTGGTCTTACTTACACATAAGTCTAAGTGATATTTTGTCTTATTTAACAATTATAATAAAAAAAATTGTGGGTACATTGTCTATACTAAATGGTAGAAAAACCACTTTGCTTGGCAGAAGTACTTTTCATATAGTACTGATGTAATCATACCTGTGATAAACAGCTATAAGATTCAGGTCAGTTGGCTGTAAAATATTCACTACTTTTTTCCTAGGCTGCGATCTGTGACATCACAGAGAGCTAAACTGCTTAACATTCTGAAGAAAACTTATATTAGCACAACAAACCAGACCAATTTTATTTTCTACTCAAAAAACGAGCAGGCAGCCTTTAGGGAGGCTGATTAACTACCAGCAATGCAAAACCAGTAGCTCCATTGCAGAACGCAGTAATACCCACTGAACTGGGAGGCAGCTAACAGCCCTGAGTGGTAGATTAGTATAACATAAAAGAAATGGGAAGCTGAAGCCTGAAGCTGTTAAATGGTCACATCTCAGTACTTTTGTGAAGAGCTCTGCAGATATCATAGTACAAAAGGTAAGTATCTCCACAGATAATGCAAACAAGTAGTTCACCACTAGAAGTACTGGAAGACTTGATGTATTATTCCTTCAAAATGTTTTGAGCTGGTATTTTTCAGTGAATCACACAATAGAAGGCTGGACAGTTTTACAAGATAGTGTGCCTGGGAATAATCACTGTGATTTAAGTTAAATCCTTTTGTTACATTAACATCTTAAATTCAGGCAATGCATATAAAATGCATTAACATATTACTATGAAAACCTGAATACTTAGCTTATGAATTAAAACTCTAGATTGTAAATCTAATCTTTCTCTTGTGTAAAACCCAAGAAACTTGCTAATATGAATGTTGATATGACACATCAGGCTTGGAAAACAATTTGCTTTATATTGCAATCTAAAAAGGCATAAAAATGTGGATTCAGGTAAGTAGGACATATAAGCAAGTATAAAAATTTCTGGCTCAAGTTAATGCAATTGTAAAAGCGGAAATGAAAATAGTACATGAAAAGTTAATTCTGAACCTGGAAATAGACTAGTTTGTATGGATGCTTAATAGAAGTACAGATTATGCATATTCTTACTAACTTCATATTAAAACTTAATGTATGTACTGAATTACAGTTTGATGCTTGACATTAGATTTTCTCAAAGTTTATTACTTTCTAGACTTGATGCAAAATAAGACCTGCAAAATTTTATCTCAGACTTCTACCAACTGTGCACTATTTCTTCTACTGCACAGACACTAGGAAAATGTTTTTGTAAAAGGTCAGCAGGATGTATATATACCCTTTGTATAAATATGAATCATTATACAAATCCCAAGTAGACGTGAAGTCCAGTAGCTAGCTAAAAGACTACACCCATAAGCATGCAGTAACAAAACATTTTCTTAAAGAGCTTACTGGGAAACGAGCAGGAACCTTGGGCCTCTAAATACCTGAAGTTTGCCAATATACTTTGCCAATATGCAGACAGCTCAGTGATCATAATTTAAATTTTACAATCTTGATGTGCAGGTTATTTTGTTCCAGCCAACTGTTGTCAGGTCATACTGAAATCTGTCAGAGGGTTATGACATACTTCGGGTTGTGAGAGATTGCAGTGAGAGTTGATGCTACGATACTACAAAATGCTGAGCATTCATTTGGGTCTCAGCCTTTCACAGAAAGGCCTTTAATGACTTCTGCTAATCGAGAATCTGAGAAACCTCAGGATGCAACATGGTTATGTACGAATCATAGCTGAAAGAGAAGCTGGGATGCACTGCTCTTAGACGATGAAAACAGATATGCCACAGCTGGATCAACACATGCAAAGCTTCAGGTGAGGCTCAGTGAACTGGCCCATTTATGTCCTGCTTCCTTTCTCTCCACCTTCTCCCATTCATCTTTTTCCTCACAAGAGCAAGAGCTACCTACATTAAAGCCCTTTCATCTAATCAAATTCTATGAAATACGTAATTTCCTTCTGTTTGTGAGGTATGTATACACTACAATACATGCACTAGTATTTTAAAAGATCGGTATTGTTCAGACAACAGAATTCCATGCTATACTAACAAATACTGGGAAAGCACAAAAAATAAAATATTTCAATCTTCAGAAACAAGATGTTGGGAAAGGAATTCACTGGAGCTGTGAAAGTTGACAATATTTTTGCTATTACTCAACTGAAATCCTAAACTCTCTTGACTGCTATGGAAGATCAATCAAAAGCTGTTTTCTTTACAAGTCTTGCACATAGGCCTCCCTACCAACCCTGCAGACCAAGCAGATGTACATTAACTATGTATATTAACAGTATTATATGAAGTTCAGATTTTAAGTACTCACCATCTGGGTCAGAAATCATGTCCAGAAGAGATTTATCCAGAGTGGATTTGCTCATTATTTTTTCCTCGTACTCAAAATACACATCCAGCTTTCGACTCTGTTTAAAATAAGTGTTACAGTTAATATCTTAACATTGTGAAAGAATATTTCTTTCCTCTTTAAAAAGGTATGTCGTTTTAGTTATCAAGACTGTTCTTAAAATTTTTTTAAAATAAATTATCAATAAAAATAACTAATGCTTGCATTATAATACACTTTTACTAACTCTCACAAAGTGTGCATGTAATTATAAAATTAAAAGTAAAAATGCAAGTTAAGTAAGGGATGTCCAATGTGAACATTGAACTGGAAGAGAAGCTTTGTTTTCAACTATGCCATTGCTGGAAACTACGTGCCATCATATATAGTGCTATGTCGTAAAAGGAAAAAATAATGGTCAAGTGAATATTATGTCAGATTTATGTTGAACCTCCAGTCTCTCAGTCAACAAGACAATTACTCAGTGCAGATAAGTGGGGGAAATTCCTTTATACATTAAAGCATCACCCCAGAGAATAGCTGACAAATGCCAGCTTGGGTTGGTAATGAAATACTACCTCAGATCAAAGACTTGCAATAATTAATTCACATGAAAGATAGAGAAATGTATTACTAGATTATCTTGTTAACACCAGAAAAGAAGTCTGTGATAGATGTGAAAATCCTTTTTTAGGGAGGATGGCATAGGGACTACACAAAATTATTGAGGCAAAAGCTTTATGGAAGGTATCACATGGTCATGCAACTAATGAGTCCATTGCAGCACATCTGCGCAAACAGACAAACTCTGCACTTCTTGATCATGGACTTCCAATATAAAAGTAGAAAAATGCAGTCCAAAACTTATTTTAAAAAGTTCCATTACAATGGAAATCGTTATGTGTGCCTGAATATTAACATGTAGTATCAAAACAAATGTTACAACTACTCAGCTCACAAAACCTTAATATCTGGTAACTAACTAAATCCTGGTGTTTGGACACATTCAGCTATGCATTGGCTCAAAACATAGACTGTCAGAGTGGATGTTCATCTTCCTGCTTTGGAAGTGTTTCAGCTCCACATCATACCCATTAGGAGACTGAAATGATATTGTTAAGAGTGATGCAAGAGTCACCCATGCTTTTCTTGGGTTAAGTGATTCAGGAAATTTTGCCTGATAATGCTAAAACATGCAAAATTACCTTTTACCCAGTACAGTGGTTGTTTTAACAACAGCAACATCAAAACTTTAAAAGTCTGGTTTTCACATGTTTCTGAATGCTACTAAAATTATTTCTGAGATCACAAATAAGAAAATGGAATTTCAGAGAACTTATTTCACCGCCTCTCAAAAAAAAAAAAAGGTACTTCTCTAGTCTAAGGCTACTATGATATTTCACCTTCTGAGTACTGTAAAGAGCTGGAGAGGAGAGTACAAAATAAACAATGTAAGTCACAGAAATATCTTTATATTGAAAGAATTTGGCAATCAGCTTATGATGTACATAGCTATACAACACTTTCACTTCTCAGTCACCATCTGAACTCCTTGAGAAGAGCAGTTACTTGCAAAACTGCAACTTGATTTAAAACTTTTGCGGAAGCTTGTAATTAAAGCTTACAAAGCAAATTACCTTGAAGAGTGCTCAAAAAATGACTCTTTGCTACTTTTAGGGGCAGAAGAATATCTTCTGTTGATTGTCACAGTGACCATGACTACAGAGAGCTTTCAAGCTATATTTCCCTTGAGCTTTTGTTGGAAGAGTAGTTAGACAAAGTTAGTGTGATTGTCAATGGTTATGTTACAGTAGTTTAAAATCTGAACAGAACTGAACTACCGGCCTTTTTCCAAGTCCTAACATCAGATGCAATTTGGTATCTGGCAAGCAGACATGTTCTGAGACTTCAATTCTACAGCATCTTGGAGATTATCGGCATTACAGTATCCTTAAATCTCTCTCTAGAGAGAAAACAATTGCAAAGAAACTACTTCAATTTTTCTAGTCTTTCCGTTACATTCACTGTATTTTAACTACATTCGTATCTCCTTACGTGAAGCTAAATTCAATGTTTTTGAGCTTAAAGTACTTTTCCAAGACACAAGGCATCCAATAAACAAAGGATTGTCTTAAAATGTGGAAACTTAATCTTATCAAGACAAATACATTATTGTTGAATTTGGCAGTGCCCATATTATCTTAGCCGGTGATCTGTTTCAGACAAATTTATTTAGATGGCATGTAAAAATGTACAACATAAAAAAAATCACTACTTCTCTGTACTTGTTTACAGGTCAACTTTTAAACAAAATTATGTAATTCAAGCATGAATTACTTTCAGTTGTAAGAACAGATTCACAACTTAATTTGTTTGGAGCATAAGCTACGTAAAATTCTTCTCAGCCATGTGCAACTAAACAGATTAATAGCAGCAAAGAAAATTCACTCATTGCATATATGTGCTATACTTTGAGTGTACATGAAACCTTAGTGACATATGTACACTCGTTTTCTTCAAAAACTTTGGAACATTACTTTTGAAGTGTGAGCTTAGCATTCCGGGGATAAAAACCACAAACAAACTGAAAATCCTAAAACTTCAGGTCCACACTTTTTTTTCTATCCACTTGCTATCTTTTTTTTCTATCCACAATAGGGACATCAAAAGTAAGCAGCAATATAAAATTTTTGAGACTCTTTTTGATGTGACAAACTAAAGAGAAGGATCAATATGATAAGTCTATTCCACTGATTCTTCACTAGATAACTAAAGTTACTAGCAAAGGTGTTAATTAGGGCAGTATTTTTTTACACTGCTTTGCTAGGAATCAGATGAACAGCTAACCAAATTTCATATGGATTACTGAATAGCCTTAAAAACTACTAGTTACCTTTTGACAGATATCCCAGACATGCCACATCAACGAGATAGTTACTTCTCAAAGAGCCAACTTGTCTAAGAAGTGCTGATAAGAAGCAGATGTCCCATTTAATTTAAGTAAGTGCAATTTTGCTCACTCAATGGCAAACTCACAGACATGCCAAGAGGAAAAGCTGAGGAATAGGAGCTAAACAATCCTGTAGATTCAATAAAAAACACAGGAAAGAAGAGGTTTTTATGGGTGCCAAACTGGCAAGCATGGTGAAGAAAATAATAATAAAAAAAATAAAGTTGCATTTACATTTACAGTTATTTTTTTCTGTCTCCTGCTCTTGATTTCCTACTATGACACCTTGTTCCATACCAACCTCATTCAAGACATCTTTCTGGCTGCCATTTCAGGGATAGGATCTGTACTGCAGTTAAAGTGCCACACTTCAACTTGGTTATTTTTAATATATTTGTGAAAGCCTTTAGAAACAGGCTGTTTGTAAGCCAAAACTTACTTTAGGGAAAATTACTAAAACACATGGAAAAGTCTACTTGAACACTGTACTCCAAAATGAACATAAAATTCCTTTTTTTTTAAGCAAAGAAGTGGAAGCAGGACCCACTGAAATATCTTAGAGGGTCATTTTTGTAAGGATTTGTACGAAGTCCTCTCCTCTTTACAGTACAAAAGTTCTTCATTTAATAGACAAAGAGAGAGTACATGCAGAAGAAGAGAGAATTTTTCTAAGAAACTACTTGAGGAACTTCTCAAAGATGCTGACAGAAAACAACCAGAAATAACTGCCCCCAAAATGATTGAGCCTGGTCGGGTAATTACAGTGTGCTACTCTCAAGAGAAACTCTGGAAGAAGGCTGGAAGTGGCAGTCACAGCCACTTCCCTTTCACTGAACTGCACAGAGTGATGATAGAAAGATCACTGTCACTAAACTCAGAAAAAGCTGCTTTTACGGAAAGGTTATTGAATTATCAGTTCTTCAGTGACAGAAAAACAGCATGAACCACTGTGACATACATATATATCACAAACACGTATTATTTCTCTTCACTGAACATTGAACAAGGTTCATTTTATTGAACAATGTTAGAAAATGAATGTAGTTCATGGAGGGCCATGAGGCTGAGACTGTATTGGGTCTGTCTGAGATGAAGCTGATTTCTCCATAGCAGCCCTCACAGTGGGCTTTGCATTGGTAGCTGGAAAGGTGTTGATAACACACCAGTGTTTTGGCTACTGCTGAGCAGTGCTGGCACATCAGCACTGTCTCTCAACATTCCTCCTCCATCAGTTGAGGGCAAGGTCCTGGGAGGGGACACAATCAGGGCACCTGACCCAAACCATCCAAAAGAATATCCCATACCATATGATGTCAACACAGATACAAAAGCCAAGGAAAGAAGGAGGAATAGGGGGCATACATCGTTTATAATGTTTGCCTGCTGAGCAACTGTCATGCATGCTGAAGCCCTGCTTCCTGGGAAGCAACTGGACGTCACTTGCTGATGGGAGGTAGAGAATAAGCCTTTCTACTTTCCTCTTTGCTTGTGCACATGCAAACTTTTACATATGCATTAGTTGTTTTTCCATCTTATTCTCTCTCCCCTGTCCGTCTGGGAAGGGGACTGATAGAGTGCTTTGGTGGGCACCTGGTGTCCAGCCTAGAACAACTCACTATACATGGTATAAGAAAAAAATGCAATCTTATTTAGAACAGAGTAGTTAGAGTAGTGGGATTCTTTTACAAAATATGAATTTGAAAATTTGAGATCAAGCAAAAGCAGAGCAACATGATAAAAAATTATGCAGGAATTAAAAAACCCTAAACTAAACAAAAGTATGTAATTTAAGATAGAAAGTAATTCACTTAAAAAGCTGCCACTTAAATTCATATGTATAATTCTAGTAAGAGGTTATCTCATCTACCCCCTTTCCACCTAATAATTTTAGAAAAGTGTACACCTTTTTATATGACATGATTTAATATACTTCAGTAACCCTAGTATTCATATTATAATGACACGCAAAGATAAGCATTATTTGAAACTCCAGAGCAGCTAGATACTCATAATTCTAGACCCAAATCTGTTATCCATTGGGTTCAGTCCTGCAGTCACCAGCTTCAGCACAGAAAAAAAATCCATGCAAAACAAGGATGCGTTTTTTTCTAAGCACTGACAATAAATACTTGATGATTCACTTTGTGAAAAAGTGATGCATACTTTCCGTTATTTCACTAAGAACTTAAGCCAGAAAACTGTCAGGATTCCTAAGTATGTGATCAATTTCTGGTTTCCTCTTGCTGTGTCTCAGAAAATGACCCAAAATATGGAAAGCAGCTGTAAACTGAACATTAAAATATAACCACAAGAAAAATTAAATTCACTTAATGTATCTAAAGCAGGTTTTGTAGCATTTTTTTCATTGATTCTCATACATGTAGTGAAGAAAAATGCTCATATACTTAATATAGGAAAAAATCGTAAGTGACAATGCATATAGCCTATTTTAAAGTATGCATGCACTTCCAGATTATTTTAATGCTGAAGCTACAGTAACCTGAAGAAGAGCATGCTTTATCACTTGCTCCTTATGACCTCAGCACTTGCAAAAAAATTTGTCTCTTATCCTAATCTGGTTTAATTATTTTACTCTATATAAAACCTATTAACTGAAGTCTGAAGGTGCCATCAAAATTTCTTTTAAAAGTACTGGCTGAGACACTGCCTTTTTGGAGAGTGCTTTCAAGGAATCCATTAGGTAGCTTAACACTCTGCATATTAAAATCCCACAGTTCAAGATAGAAAGATAGTTTTTTCTAACACCAAAGGATGAAAAAATAGGAAAAAATGGTCAGGAGAAAGCAGTTGGAATAAATTTTAAATTCATTCAGTGAAAAGGCTTTAGTGCAGGGCAAATTTCGACATTAAAAAACATGTGCTTCTGCATTAGTTTAAGACAGTTTCCTATGTATCTGGAGATGAACTGATGCTTTTAAATCAAAAGATGACAAGAGATGCACATATCACCATATAGAAGAAACTGCACAGTCATTAGTCTCACAATCTTCTTTGACAGCTATACAAAAAAAAGGTAAAGAGCCTGAACACTTCTTTGCACCAGAATTAAGGACCACTGGATCATGACTCTAAGGGAACTCTCTAACAGCAGGCTCCTTTCAGAAGAGCAAGACAAAGGGCTGGTTGAGTGCTATAGCTCTCTATAGAGGGACCCCAAGGTAATTCCTTCCACCTCCAGGTAACCAGCAAGTCTATTGCTATCACTTAATGGAGAATGAGTAGATGCATCTGACTTCAGTCCACTGCCAACAGGGCATTGGTGATCAAAACTGATGTTTCTGCCATTCTACATCTTGCTCTGAAACTTGGTTTCCATCCAACAAATCGTATATAAAATACTACTGGTGTACGCCTACTATTGCCACATCAGTATCTTTCTCAGAAGAGTGAATTTATTGATAAGGCATCAAAGTATCAACATTGTTGACTTCTGTTTTTTTCTGCTTTTAAATTGACAGATATGAAAATGGACGTGCCTAATATTGCAAAAGCACATAAACTAGCCCCTGCAATAATGAGCTAAACATAGTGGCACGTTTATCCCTCTTCCCCAACTTTATAAATATGCAAAATTAATTTATGCAGTAAATTTCAGAATGAATCCCTTGTTCATGTACAGTACTTAAAAAAACTCAGTAGCAGTAATAACTGAGGACAGGTCTTAGGCCCTTTACAAATGCTAAAGGTAGATTCAAAGCAGATTGCCTTCCATGAGTAACAAATATCTTGGGGTAAAATTTTCTAATTGTTGATTTTCAGAGACTTGGTGCTTGAACCACCTTCCAAAACAATATTTCAGTGTTTCTGAAAGCCTCATCTATAATTTCTGTTCTCATATTCTGAAAACAGATTCACTTTCCAAGTTATCCTAGCAGTAACCACGGCCTTCACTTGATACTAAATCATCTGTGAGGTCTCTGACAAAAGAGCAGCAAACTTAAACCAAAAAGAGGATAAGCATCCTTCTGAAGGGCTTAAATTATGCACAAGACATCTAACAAGAGATCCTGCTGAAAAGACCGCTTTAGTAACTTGCATCATTATTACCACATCTCTGGGGATCATTTTCATTAGTGAACAGTCAACAGTGCCCTTCTGATAAACACATAGAGAACAGAAAATTTCTTAGACTTAAGTCATGACTTGCCATGACACATCTCCAAAATAAATGAAATACTTAACCCATCATACACTTATTTTAGAAAGACTTCAACTCACAAGAACAGTTGTGGCCCCCATTAAAAAAAGAATGAGAGTATACTAGTACATTCTGGTAAGAAAACAATTGCTATGTGTTCTTCTCTTTCATGCAGAGGCATTCATTTTCTCTCACCCTTCAACGCTACGTAATGTTACACAATGATTTCTCAAAAGGTAGCACAACTGAGAATGCCCACTTTCTTTTCTTCACCAGCTCAAATACATTCCTCTACTACAGACAGAAAACTGAAGTTGGAGAGCAATCATACCTTTATGTGCTCTAAAACGGCTGTTGCAACATTTGTATGAAGATCAATGAGCCTCTTCTTTTCCAGAAGTTCTGGAAGAGAGCTGAAGAGATTAAATACAAACTAACCTGCTGATTAGCACTATTAGCTGAATTGTGTATGATATACAATAGGTATATAAAAAAATAATAGAATCATAGAACAGTCTGGGTTGGAAGGAACCTTTAAAGACTATTAAAAACTAGAAATACAGAATAGCATTGGAACAAGGAAATTACAGAGTATAGATGTAATAAGCCTTATAACCATAACAGAATAACAAAAGGACAATAGCCACATGTAGTGTAGTAAACCACCTGACTAGCAAAAAAACAGACATAAAGGGTAATTCCATATTCCTACTGAAAGCTTGTGATCAACTACTACATTTAGTTAATTTCTCATACATATAAAAATGTCAGTATCTGCCAAATAATAATACCTGTAAAAAATGAAATAATGTCAAATAATTATAAAATTATATTAAATACTAATACCTGTAAAATGAAGGCAAACTGAATGGTTAAGTTTACTTTGCAGAAAAACTTACTTAAGGTGTTGTCATCTACGTGATTTTCACTGCTGACATTTGGGAATCACATTTATAAGAGACTGCTCAGGATTTATATACTTTCACATCCAAAAGCACCCTGGACACTCAGTGTCTTATTCAGTTTAATAATAAGTAGATGATCAGGCACTTAATGACACAGATTGCATGTCTTAAAGAGCCATGCAGTAAAGTAAACACATTTTCTTTCCTTATTTAAGAAATTAAAAAATCAACATTACCTATGGTAACTGGCCATTAATGACCTTACACCTGGAAGTTGACTAGTACTCCCTCTGTAAAGGACTGCATTTAAAAAAAAAAGAAAACCAAAACACAGGATATCGCCTATGTTAGAACCTTTGGGTTTTAATTGCTAATAGATATCCCAAAGTTTTCTAGCAGCTACACAGACTAAGACTTAAACTATGCTTTGCTGTTTTGTTGTCCATCATATGCCAGCAGGAAAAAGATAACCTTCAGCTGATAGGCAACAGAACAGCAAAGCCTAGTTCAATTCTTTCAGCAGAAACACGCCTAAATGGAAGATCTTAACGGTTTCTGGACTTCTCAGCGTAATTCTAAATATTAGAGGCAAAACCAATGCCTTAACCTGAAAACCAGCATCTTAAGAAAAAGAACTTTTAAATCCTTAGAGACAGCTTGGAAATACCTGCTTGCTTTTTGGAAACTGTCTGATCCATCATACATCATTTGTAATTCCAATCAAATTCTAACTACGGCATAGCATACAAACCAACTTTTGAAACTCACGAATAGACAATTAACTAATGGAGGCATGCTGGATTACACAGTACAGCAGGCATATCACCCCATCTATCCTCAGAATAATTGCCGTTTCGTCTTCCTTCTGAGCAGACCTTAGTGAAAGGCAGCAAACTAAACACCTACCTTCTCCAAGGCCTCAGTGGAATGAAAACCTAATTTATAATAAGAAATAAGTCTAAATCTCAGACTTTCACTGTCACCCGTGGTGGCTAGGTCTCCAAAAGCAGGAAAGTAAATTTCTCATGCAGAGTTCTTAATAATTATAATCTTGCCAACAGATATTACAGTAGCTACATGAATAAAAAGTAATTAATAGCATGCTGTGCAAAGCGAACAGATACTTCAAGAGTGGATTTCACTAACCTTTTTATTAATGAAAGAATGCAAAGGTTGGCTTTTTTTGGTGGAAGAGTGAAAACAAATTTATGATGCACTTAGATTACTCTGTTCTGCTGAGGAAATGCTCCAAAGTCATGTGTAGAGGGCTCACGCATGTTTTGGAAGTTACATATGCAAGCACTGGTCTAGAACATTGCATTTAACTTTATCAGAATTATAAAGCATTTAAAATATTATTGAGCTGAATAGCCTACATTTAAAGCTATTTATTTCAAAGAATATGACAGAAAACTTAGAAATGGCTCCCAATTAATTAAACAATAATGCATTATTGGTCACTTACCTGACAGCTGAAGTTAGCTTAGCTGTATTATCTGAAAGCATACTTATTGCTCCTTCATCCTCCCCTTCTATACCCTGGGTTTTGAGGAAAAGGATTTGGAAAGAGGAATAAAAATAGTCACAATAAGTACAAATATCACAGAGGCAGATACCGTCAGTACATTGAGAATCTATTTTGTCATAATGGTTATTAATGTCTGTGTTTTCTAGTTAGTATGGAAGCTATGTAACAGCAATGCCATTAAACACAAAAACCTGAACCCTCTCATGAAATACTGTACTTCTAGTCCTACTTTTAAGATTGTATTATGCCTAAAATTCAGCATGCACTGATAATATTTGTGTGTGGGATGACAGGGTACGCTAAGCATCTATACACATCCTATTATGCTTTGCATAAAGCATATATAGGTGATGAACTTACCATGATACTTTTAAGTCTTTTGACTTCATCTTCCTGGGCTCTGTAAGATTCCAGTTCTTGCTGAACAGACTCGGCTACCTCTGGAAAAGGACTAGTAAAATACTCTGCATTAGGCTCGGTTAAATCGACAAAATAAAACACTAGAGGCAGACCACAAAAACCCTTTTGGAAATACCACCAGTTACAAATCAGTAAAATGGTATCTCACTGTAGCTTTAAATTTTCTAAGATATATTCACCACTTTCAATAGTTTTATGTAATTTGGGTCAGAACAATTTTGAGCTCTGTAACAAAAAGTTAATATACAATTAACATGGACAATGACGTGGCAAGTTGACCCTGTTTTGATGCCGGGGCCCACCAAGCCAATCTATCTCTTCTCTCCTCTGCAGTACTGGGTGGGGAGAAAACAAGGTGGAAAAACCCCCCAAATTCATGGGCCAAGATACAGAAAACTTGAAAAAAGAAAACCTTGTGTGTGAAAGTAAAGGAAAACTGAAGATTTTATTCTCTTCTTTCCACTATCAACTGATGTCTGGTCACTCTTCAGGAAGGAGGGCTTCAGTAGGCAGGGTGGTTGCTCCAGAAGACAAACATTGTAAAAAAAAGTAGAATCCCCAGCCCTTCTTCCTCCTTTCTCTTAGGTTTTATTGCTGAACAGATGTCACATATTATGGAATATCTATTTGGTCAGTTTGGGTCAGCTGTCCTGGCTATGTCCCCTCCCAAGACCTTGCCTATCCCCAGCCTAATGGTGAGGATGATGTTGAAAAGGTAGCCTTGACACTGTGTGAGCACTGCTCAGCAGTAGCCAAAACACTGGTGTGTTACCACCCCCTTTTTAGCTACCAATGCAGGGCACAGCACTATGAGGGCTGCTGTGGGGAAAAGTAACAACTTAAAAAAAGTCCCCAAAGTTATAAAATACTTTAAAAATATCTTAAATCTTACCTCTTAAAACCAGAACTAGCGTAATATGAAGAACACTCAGAATTTGTATTGACTGAATTATTGCAAATTGTGTACCTATACAGCTTACCTGCCCTTATGCTTTTGCCAGAATTTATCAGATGTAGTTAAATCATAGGACTTCTTGTTTTTTTTCTTAGGTCTAGCACCTGCTGGAGAACTTTCCATTCCTGTTGATTCTTCCAAGTTAACTCTATTCAAATGGAAATCCTAAAATAAAGTGGAATCTTGTGCAAATACTTGACAGTTTTTAATTATTTATTCAGTCTTTTATATTCAACCAAATATTTTCTAGAAAATTAAGAAAAAATATTATTTTATTTATTATTATTTATTTATTAGAACCTCATAAGAGCTAACTAGATAAGAACTACAGCAATATAAGAACTCCAAAATTACTCGCAAACCCAAAGTATACAAGCTTCTGCGTTGCAGACAGAAAGTGTTTTAAGGCTGACTTTCATTTTCACAACTGTAACAAATTTGTCATGAGCTTCTTGGCAGCTTTGATAACACCAACAGGATTATTCCCTGTGAACAATATTTAGCTACACCTCCACAACTCTTTCTCTATTTTTTTTAAACACTAGTGAAATAGTGAATGCATGATAAAGCAAAAGTTTGCAACAAAGCTGCTATTTTCTCCATATAGCTTCTCTTCCTCCAGAGATGCATGAACACAGAAAACACATTGCTTTGCTAGAGGACACAGTTATGCTCACATATTATTGTCACCACACTGCTCCCTGTAGGTCTTCTCGTTCTTTCCCCCATTACTTTTGCCAAAGACTACTCTGTATTATCTGTAGTTTACACATTCTCTCTGGTTTTCAACACAGATTATTAACAAGTATTACACCTGCTGATTTTATCCTAGCACTTTTCAAGAACATTTAAAATTTCAAAGGTGCCCTTCACTTGGCAAGCAATGATAAAGAAAGTCAGTCTTCAGCTATAAAGAATCTGTTGTGAACATTTTAGAACAGATATTTTTTCTAGAAACAAAACTTCACTTTACTACGTTCATTAAACTGTACAGAAATAGATCACTGTAAGTGAAACTGTCAAATAAAATTTTAAATGTTTTTAGTTATTCCTTGGCAAGGACTGAAAATTAATTACTACAAAAGATCCATGCCAGAAGAGAAATAAAACTAGCTGGA
Source organism: Serilophus lunatus (assembly GCA_013399895.1). Taxonomy (NCBI): domain Eukaryota; kingdom Metazoa; phylum Chordata; class Aves; order Passeriformes; family Eurylaimidae; genus Serilophus; species Serilophus lunatus. The sequence goes on along the minus strand of VXBA01003621.1, from coordinate 927,824 downwards.
AGTAAGACTAGTAGAAGTAGCTACTCACAGGAAACATATGCAGCCAATGAGCACAAACCTCATCTTACATGTTTAATGTTTCAGCAAAAAAAGACTATTTTTCAAGCACATATACTTAATATAAACTTGAAGGGAAAAAAATTAATGTGACTACAGATTTACCTGTAATTTTTAATGGAGATCTATGTTTTGGCTCAGTTTAACACACCACTGACCTAAGTTTCCAAGCTAGTTTTGACATTTACAAGGAGTTTTCCTAAAATAATTCTCATTGATTAGTGTTCATCCCTTCAACTCCCCATTTTGTCTTTCTAACCCTGAATCCCATTTTTTGTATCTACTCCTGAAAAGTTTTTTTATTTAGAAATAGGGTATTTTTATTTAAAAATAGGAATCTCTTCTCATAAGCCTGTTTATGCAAAGAAACACCATGGTTATAAACAAATGCAGCACTCAACTTTGTGCCTGGGTTAGCATATAGTTCAAAAGTGCAGTTCTCTACAATGCACGCAATTCCTAGTCTATTGTAACTCTGAGACCTTAAGTGAAAAACAAATGGTTTGAAAGCAGAGCTTACATAATTGACATCTTGGTGACACTTCCACAGTTACAATTTATGGCTTTTTAAAAGGCTACTGTGGTTATTTCATAAAATATTACACTCAGTACATGAGAGCCTGGTGAATAACTAGACTGATTTTGAAATTAAAACTTCAGCCCTGCCATGGAATCACAGACCACTTGGCTACAATTTCAGTGAACAAAAAGATAAATAGCCAATGATCCTTGAATCATTCTTCTAATGTTACTCTAACACCCCATCATATTTGTTGCCCTCAACTTCCAGAACATCCTTGATCACTCTGCAGCTTGATGCACTGAAGTCCTACCTCAACACTTACCTGAGGCTACCCAACACTACCTCCTCTAGGTGGTAGATGAGCTGGAGTCAAATAGATAACAGCTTTGCAGGGTTTTACTATCTAGGAAGTGAGCATTTGCTGATTAAATTGTTAGCAGATGACAAACTGAAGTTAGTACAGACCTCATGCAATAGTGTTTACACCTGTAAAATTGTAATTTGGATTTCCATACCCTACCCCTTTATTATTTTTAAATGAAATCTGTAGAAATTCAGAACTTCTATTTGCTAGTCTCTACCCAGTTCAACAGTCATTGGAGAAAACTCGGTGCAAATTGTGGGGTTTTTTCACATAAGCTGCTCCTAAAGAAATTATGCTAAAAATTCTTTATCTGTAAAACCCACTCAAGTTTAAGAGGAAGGCACTTGTCATAAGGAGTTAATAACATAAAACAGAATTAACAAGTGTCCTAAAACATCTTATTAGTGCTGAAATATTTTCATCATAGAAATTCAAGTTTCTTGGTAACACTCTATGTATGACTACACAGTTCTCCATCCACTTTGCATACAAACACGTATGCATATTTGCATATTTCATGTATTCCTCTAACAGTCTCAATAATAAACCGAAAATACTTCTCAAAGCTAGATATTGAAATGATTTCTAGATACTCCAGATACTAACTACTCTTACTTAATTATTTCTTATTATTGACTCCATATCCATATAAAAAGGCATAAATCTTAATTAATCAGTATTAGCTTTTATTCAAGTACATTTCTACTATTGGTATTATAAAATAAACTTGAGAGAATGAAGGCAGTTTAAGGCTATCTGAATTAAAAAAAAATAAATTAAAAACATCTCTCTTAGTCTTCCAGTAGGATCATATGCCACTTGGTATCTGTATTGAACACCTACACCACCTTGTGGAGAAAAACAGGAAAGGGTGTTTTCAGAAATCCAGCCTAAAACTAAAATTGCTTTAAAAACACATTAAAAGCATTTAGTTTTCAAAACTGAAATGCACTTAATAGAGTTTGGATGTTACATAACACAAAGATCATGAAGAATGAGCCAGGCTTGCTGAATTACCTCTCTTTTGATGATATCAAGATTTCAACTTTTTAAGTATTTTAAAAAAAAAAACTGTTTAACAACAATTGTGTGAAAAAATATTTTTGGTAACAAAATCAGATTTATCCTTACCAGAACATCATGCACTAAAGCTTGGTATGTCCAAGTATGGTGTAGAGGAGTTGCTAAATCTATGTTTCTGTCAACAAGGACTAATAGGGGCCTTTGGAAGCTGAAAAGATGACACTGTGTTAGTACTTCTTCAAACATGATTAAAACACCACAGTAACATCCTGAGTGATAACAGCCACCTTCTACATCTTATTTCAATTAAATGCAAAATTGTCTACTGCTGAGGTTCTCTAGCCTTCCCCAAAGTATCTGGGCTGATCATTGCCAGAAATTACATGAATCAAATCTTAGTAATGATAAAAAGATCATTTTATTTTGTACTAAATTAAATTACCAACATATAAATACTGAGCAGAAGTCAAAACACTGAACAGAAACTAGTTTTTTAGGTACTAACACATTTTTGTGTGGATATACAATTTAGTTCCAAACAACTCTTCGAGTGGGTAATATTCAACCTTAATTGTTATTATGAACCTCAAACATAAAATCTCTCATCCAAGGGGTTTTAATGTCATTTTTCTCTTTGCTTGTGTACAAAGCCCCTGAAAAAGCCCTATGAACTTCTGAGATGGACTGTGGTAAGTCTATCAATACTCAATTTTGTAGTAAAAGAATGCATTCACGCCTAAAGGTCTTGGGTTATGGCTACATGAAAAATTTATAGTGAAGACAGGAAGACTGTGAACTGACAGAAAATCATTGCAACCATTTCCCTTAAGCACATTATCCCTATAGTAAATATGCCAGCTAAAGTGTATTTGAAAAGAGTAAAAGCATGCAAATTCCATGCTCTGGGTGATCCTGCAGTAAGTATTTTCACTTAAATACATAAATAATCTCAAGAACCTTAGTCACCTGATTCAGAAAACCAATGAACTGAAGCCATTTAACCAGTTGAAGTTTCCAGTGTTTCCCTTACCTTGCATTTTAATTTTGAGGGTAATAATGCTATATTATCAGGAAAAGAAGCAATGCCGCTGAAGGAAAAGTAGTGGTTACAATTCAGTTCCCATGAAAATGAGGGAACTGGTATTTCACTATTCTCTCTCCTTTCAATCTCATTCCATTGCCACCCTTGATTTTTTTGTGCCCTTTATCCCAGTTCGGCTCTCAATTTGAAACAAAAGTATGATGAGTCTTTCATATCCAGTTAGGAGATAACAAAAGTTTCCTTCAGCGACAGCCTTGCCAGTAAATCTCTCACCTTTCATGTAGAGTATAAACTCTTGTAATACACCTTCCTGAGGCAGCCTATGGAACATTTAACTATCTGGGCACAACAGTATAGCAGGATGATACTGAGAACACATTATCAGACACATGGAAGCATCCACAAACTATTCAAATTACTCAACTAGTAGTCCCTAAGCAGTTCTCTGGTATATAAATGGTGGTCAGCTGAAAAACACTTGCTTTTGACATAACTACAACTGGTAACAGTGTTCACGAGAGAGAAAATAGGTCTTTCTTTTAATGTACTAAAGATTGCTAACAGGTATGCTCAGACATTCAATTGCATGCCATGGTCCTTTAAACAGAGTGTATTTGCAGAAGCCTGGTTTAGAGGGTAAACAAAATTAACTGGTTCATTAAATAATTTTTGACTTACTGCTTATTAGCTATAAGAGTTTTAAAATGGGTTATGCTAAGAAATTGGAAAACTCCTTTAAGAGTAATGAATTGTTTTAATATAGAATTTGAAACAAATTATTGTAAACACAGTTTTCACTACACTGGTGACTCATCCTAATAAGTTATTTCAAAAAATTGAAATATAACAAAAATACATAGTTATTCCTAACACAATACCTGAACTGGCCAGCTCCAAGTGTGTCACCTGTAAAAAGACTGTTTCTGGCATCTCTTAGATTCTCTCTGAGCTTTTTATCCAGTTTCTGTGGCAGGGGAAAAAACAAAACCATTTTTAACAAACCAGCAGTTTCCTAACCTCTTTATACGACCAACATGAAGCGATTTATTGGGCTGTTTTTGTAGTTTATAAATGTCTTAGCTGCAGGAAGACTGGGTCCACTGTACATGGAAAAGAAATAAATCTTACTTCTATTTTCTCCCTCCAGCATTTATATCTATATCTAGGAGTACACTGAAGATATTTCCTTTATGGCCACTGATCTCCTCCCAGACAGGTAATTAGAACAACTACTTTTTCTTAAACATGTAAATAGAAAATACCACAGGAGGCACCAAGAGGGAGCCACAGCAGAGCAGCAAATACAGCTGCCACACAATCATTTCATAAAAATGAGATTATCCTCAATATTAATGCAGTACACTGAATGCTTAGGTTTAATTGGGATTATGGCTTCACTGAAAAAGACTTGAAGAACATGGAAGAAATGGAGCACAATAACTCCTAATGACTGCTGTAGTTTGATCATTTCATCCTTATTTGATGATCAAGTTCAATGTCACGTTTAGTTTTAGTAAAAATGTCGTGTACTTATCGGATTTCCCTGTAAGATAGATAAAAATTTCTTTCTGAAACACATAGAAAACCATAATGCCAGACAGCCACTTTTTAAATGGCGTAGATGTATCTTAATTAGAACACCAGAAAATCTTGACAAACACTAGATTAGGAACAATTATTCATTTAAGTTTTTCATCATCTTATTCTATAGCATTACAATGTCTACAGAAGGGTTCCATGGAACTGAAATCGGAAAGGAAAATGGATGTATCTCCTTTCCAGTTTTCTTTCTTTCATACGGAAAAGGATACAATAACACCAGATCTCTGCCTAGTATCGAGAAAACTAAATACGGCATTAGAAAAGCTTTAAAACAACTACAGGTGTTTAGAAAAACAGCTCTTACCACTGCCACCATTTCAGCTGCAGTTCCTCTTGAGCATCTGATTATAGGAATAGCGCCTAATAAAAGATACATTGACTTCTACATGTATTGTAATTTTCAGATTATAAATTAGTGTACTTTTCATAAACAAATTTCATTAACATTCTGAGATTAAATGTAAACTTACATCAAATTTTTCTCTTGTAGTCTTTATCTCTGAAACAAAAAATACTATATAGAAATGCTAAATAAAGTTCTACAAATGTAAGTGAACACCTCATACAAGACTTCATGAGAAATACAGTGTACACTAGAAAGAAAGCTAATGTATTGTGGAAGGGATAAACTATTTCATATGGAAACATTAAAAGTTATTTTCAAAAGGTTAGAAGTCCCTTGAAAACAACAGTAAATATTACACCACCACAATATATCCATTACAACTCACTGAAGTGTAATGCTATTTTCAAAACCACATTTTCCACTGGCTTTCAGGTTTCAAAATATTTAGCTACTCTTTCTCACTTACCTATAGCAATATAAGAATTCCAAAACCATAGAGTTGAGGTGCCTGAGTAAATTTGTATCACACTAACATCTGAAAGAACTGAATAGACACAAGGGAATCTCTTGAACAGACTGCCCCACAGCAATCCCCAGCTCCCCTTATAGGAAAGCCATCTCAGACTGACCAATTTCAGTTAGAACTCGGATTAAATGTCATCACCATGAAAAATGTATGAGCTAACTATCAAGAAAATCCACAATAAAATATGTAAAATTAATGTACCTTCCTACTCCTTGAGCTATTTCACTTAGATCTTTGCAGGGTTTGTGTGAGTTTTTTAATTCTTTTTCTGTGAGGATTTTTTTTCCTTTTGAGAGCTCCAAACCCAAACCCAAAGCATTACTATCTTCATTGCAAACTAGGATTTTGTAAAAACAGTGATTTCAAACCTTTGCATTTCAGTATTCTTCTCCCAAATGGATTCTGAAGATTAAGACTTAACTCCCATGATGGATAGCCTTAGCTTTACTTTCCAGCGACAAAAAGCAGTAATTTGAGCAAGTTCATTATCCCATGTGTAAATTACTGAGATTTTGGTCACAGATCTAATTCTGCCTTTTATTTTCTATTTGAAAGCAGTAAACTTCAAGCTGTCTCACTGAATATGGAAAATATGCTAGAATTTGGAAACTTACCAAGTGTAACAAAGAAACAGAAGAGACTATCAACAATAGTGTCCATTATAGTTTCCATTTCTGTGTCTGTTATATCTGGTCGGTTAATGGCTAAAGTAACATGGGAAAGAATTAACAATAGGGTTAAGTAAGTTTATGCCACTTTAATACTGAGAAAGCAATCATCTTCTTACCTAATGGGTGTTAACAGCCAACAGTTTTTTTTGCAGAAGAGATTAAATCATGAAATGGCCCTCTTAGCCCACTAGTTTCCACCCCTTTTTTTGAGCAAAAAATTGGGACAACTTAATTATTGCTCACTGAATGAGGATCAAAACTAGATAATAATTTCCAATTCTGACTGTATATTGGATTGTGTTAGTATTACATTATTAAAAACCTCCTAGAAAACCACATGGAAGAGAAATGGCCATGCACTTGAAAACATTTTTCAGGGAAAAAATCCTCAAAAATTATCTGTGCAGTTGAAAAAGGACTACAGTATGCAGTTACCTATATTTAAAAATTCTAAATCTCATCTCTTGTAATGGAGATTCCTTTCTTTCACTAAAAAATTTACTGTCAGTTTCTAGACTGGGGATAATTACCAAGCTATAAAACATTTCGTATGACAGATAAGAGAAACTTCCCTCATACATTTAGATCACAACAGGAGACACATAGCAACATTTATCTTAAAAAACTAATTCCACCAATAATATAATAGCCAACAAGGAAACTTCAAAACAAATCTTATCACATATCGCAAGTCAGCACTATCTCAGGATTCATGCCATAAATACCATCCTCCTTTGTTTTCTTTAACAATTTCTCACATAATTAATTACCTGTCTTATCCTCTTTCTTCAAAAATGAGTTTCAAAGCTCTAAATATTACAAGCTTTCCATCTCAAATTTATGCATGGACAGCCATAAACATTCTCTAACTTTAAAGGTGTTTTTTTTCCCCCCCAGCTTTTCTCATCTAATGACTTTAGAGAGATGGATTATATTGGCAGTTTGCATCAGCAACTATACTTAGCAAGCCAAAGTTTTGACTAGGCTGCTAGGACGACAGCAGCAATAGAAGTTTCAAGTTTTGGAAATATCAGCTCCAAGAAAGGCAGGCTGTATTTTCCTGTAATGACAATGCATTTACTACAGAAAAGTAAGCTTAGGTCTCCTATATTTCATTGTTTTACAAAATTCAGCCAAATGGTAAAGAATGGTAAAGAATCATTCAAACAGCATAAAACAGGATGCCTCAAACATCAACTTTATACTAATATTACCCATTTACTCTCCTTCTGCACAGTCAAAGGAAAACAGAACAAGAGGGAGCCTGAGGGTTTATCTCTCAAGAGGGTTATCCCAAAAATTAGTTAAACCCATGTAATTTCTGCACCTAAACTAATTCAAAAAGCCTCCCAGTCATGATAATACCATAACATTTACGGGTAATCTGTTCTACAGTTTCACTATCTTTAATGTTAGACAGTGCTCCTAATATCAGATCAGAAACTTTCTTGTTGCAATTTAAGCTCACCACCTGTTGTCCATTACTCCAAACAGAGAATGTATTGTGTCCTTTCTTTCTATGAAAGCCTTTACACATAACTGAAGAATTTTATTTGTCCTGACATTACCTCTCTGTAGATGAAGTCATACTGCCAGGAAGTTGGGAAACTGAAAATTAACCTGTTTTATTATATTTGTTCTTAGTTCACACATTCAACCACACATGGCAGTGCTGCTGCAAGTACAGCAGCTGCCTTTCACTACCCTTGGATTTACACTGACTTATGTAGAGAATGAAACTATATACAAACTGGCAGTTTCCTGCAAGGGTTATTCTCTAAAGGCAAAAAAGATCACTTCTCCCTCACCCCTGCACTCGTACTGTCTCTCTGTGTCAGATCATCTCATTGCTCTGTTGGAAAACTCATCACTCTCTGTGGAGATCAGATTTCTGGGTTCAATCAGCTTTTGGAAACAGCCCACTTCCAGACTGGTTTCAACAATGTGGCAAATTTCAGCAGCTCAAGAGAGGAAATCAAGCCAGATGGAAACTGACAGGTGCAAAACATTTTCAGTTGTTTTAATTCAAATTCCTCGTTAGCATGAGGAATCTTGTAAGAGTCGGTCAAGTATCCTAACAAACATACAAACACATCATAAAACAATTACTATTAAAACTCTTAACAGCAGGTTTTAGTGAAAAAAATAAAAGTCTGCTTTTCAAACAAAAATGCCCTTCATTCTGCCAGTGGAATCAATCCCCGGTGTGAGACACAACTGGGAATTACACATCCAGTTTTAAAGCAAGATATTGACTCTGGATATTGGGCAAGAGAGGAGAAAAATCTCAATGCTAAATGTTAGGCATACAGAGACTTCTCATCTCTACATGGTCACTAGTAAGCATTCTACGCAAGCAAATAAATCGGGAATTAATTATGTGACACTGTGTGTGGACACTGTGACTACAGTAATGAGGAACTGCTGCAAAAATACAGCTATCTTGATTTCTGCTGCTTCCCTTGCATTGTATTTCTACATCACACAAATGGGCTGGCAATTTTTAAGGAATGAGTCAATTAAACACACACTGCAGTTCCAAAATTACTAATTCTGACGTAAAAAGAGGAGATGATCAAAACTATAGCAGAATCATGTAACCTGTAATAGCTAGCCATTTGAGTAAGAGGGGCACAAGAGGTAGAGTGGTAGCTCTCTGTACATTTAGCATATTGAATGGGTCAGAGTAGTACAAAAATCAAAATAACTGAGGGAGGAAAACCATGTGGACAATTATGACAACTAGGATATATACGTTCACTTGAGCTGCCATAGCACCAGAGCTGTAAAGCTGACTTAAGGTAGCCATTTGGTTTTCCTGCTAGGTTCCAAGCCAGATCCAACAGAAGTCTCAAGAATATAAAAAAAACATCTCCATGAGACTGACTCCACTTACCAGTCTGAGATTTTATGAAGAAGCTGACATGCTTCTTGCAGAAGCAATCAGCATTTCTTATTGTCTAGGATGTCCTTTCCCACCCACTGTCTATCTACTACGTAATTTTTCCTATATTATTCTTTGTATAAAAAGTGTTACTGTCCATATAAGTCTACATTGCAGTTTTGCTGTGTTATTCAAAAATACGTATTTCTTTTTCAATATCACAATAGCCATGTAGTAAAGATGCTGAAATCAATATCTAAGAACTGCTTCATTCATGACCTTACACATCTAACAGACTATCCTAAATTCTGAGCAGATCAAATCAAAATAAAATCACTGCTGGTTATTAGGTACAACTTCAAAAGTAAATTTCAACTTCAGACATTCTGGTAAAATTCTTACATAAATTTTACTTACCACGATAAGAAACGAGTTCTTTGTTTTGGTTGCACAATACAAACATGTCATCTTCTAAAGTAATAAAATTAAGATATTGATCAAACACCTAGAAATCAAGGAATAATGGTCAGAATAGTCCAGAGTGAATTAAAAAAGCTTGTGTAAGGATTGAGGGATTATGATAAAATATTAGAGCACTGAAAAGTGCCAGAACAGTTCAACTTCAACTGTTTTTGTGGAGAAATTTTTAGTAGCCAAGCATCACTGAAAAACCACGCATGCAGGACATTTCAATATTATAGGTTTGTTTTTTATGAATATGAAAGACCATAACATAAGCAGCACAGAGCTCTCAGGCAGGAGAAAGAGGGCAATATCTAAACAACAAGACATTATCGCTCGTGAATTCTAAATTTTCTGTAACATACTGGTACATTCAAGAGAAAAATTAAGCCTCTCTATAGCATAAACTATTAATGGGATATCACAGCAGAAAAATGGATTTAAGAAAGTTAGTTTACAGTGCTACACCAATTTACTCCAGCTGAAGATCTATGGCTTAAACAATACAAGTAGAGCTCATTTCATTTCACAACAGGTTTTTTGTCTCATACCAGTAGTACTAACTGGAGCGAGAAAAAGTGAATGTATTTAATTATATATGAAAATAATTATTTAATTTACAGGTTTTGATACAGGCATTCAACAGAAATAAAAGAGAAAATACCCGACACCTGGCTTTGAATTAGAAGGGTATAGGAGTACACTAAATAAGAGTGTGTATGCATGAAATATTGTTTAAAATGACAACTGCACTCATACTGTTTGTGTATTTAGGAGGTAAAACTTAATCCCAATACATATCCGCTGAAGGCACTCATTCAGCTGATGAGATCAGCAATATTCTGAAACCTCTTATCACTTAGCACAAGTCTTGCAGCACTTCTGACTAAGCTGAAGTATGGTACTAAGCAGCATTACTGAGATGACTGTAAATTCCCTTTTTTTCCCTAATATGCCTGACAGTTGGAAGGCAGTAACACCTGTAATGGTGCTAACATTAGGGAGATGTTCTTACCTTAGCCACTTGAGTGACTGCATTAGCACCTATAGCAGCATTTGCAATATCTTCCAGTTTACTTCTTGAAATGGCAGAAATAAAGTTTAAATAATAAGATTCATAAAGCTGGTTTCGAAGATCCTAAAAGAAAAGAAAGCCACAACCCTTTTCCTGAATAAGTACTAACACATTTCTGATGAATTAAAAAAAAAATTCATACTTCTGCTAGGTAGTGTAACAATTATCCACGGTCAAACTAAATTTTCAGAAGTGGTTGGCTGTCTGTTCATACAGCTCTGTACACAGTGTTTTGATTACATATACAGATAGAAACAATGTAACACAGAACTGCAAAAAATGAAATTTACGCTAAAATACAGCAGTTATTATTCCACACCTCACCGCTGACCAAAAATACCCTATGCTCTTTTCCTTCCTTTGGCAAAGATGTCAACTTTCCATCTCCTCCCAGAGAATGTGAAAATCTGAGGTTAGCCTAATCCAAGCCTCCTGCTCAAAGCACTGTCAAACAGGGCAGGTGGCTCAGGATTGTGTCCAGTCAGGTTTTGAACATCTCCAAAGATGAAGACTCCACAAACTCTCCATGCAATCTGTTGCAGTGTCTGGGCACCGTGATTAAAATAGCTTTTTCTTATGTTTAAATGGAATACTTTTACCCACTCCCTCTTGTCTTTTCACTCCCCAAACTCTTTCTCTGAAGCACACAAGACATATTTTACCTTTCTACTTTCTAGGAAACTTAAGTTCTGCATGTAAACATTTTGCGTAATATTTTTATGATAAGTATGTGCTAATGAATAAAAAATGTCAGCAAAAGACATGCACAGGAACAATATATAGAACAGTCACTCTCCAGTGTGACTTCACACACTCTGTTGTGCTCACTAACTCAAAATATTAAGCAAAGTTACCTGGCACATTCTGTCAATATTTTCTTCTGTTGGCATTACAAAGTAAACAGCTGGAACATCTGGAATAGCATCTCGATCTGAATGCAAAAGCCTGACAGGAAGAAAAAATACATTTTAACGTGTTGCTTCCCTAATATATGTAAAATTATAGACGTTAAAGAAATTACTTAATTGTACAAATAAATGAAAATTTCTACAATTTCTCCCTACATTTAACCAGATTTTTAGCAAGAATGAGACACATAAAAAAGCAAAAAATCACAGTTGTATAATTTTTGACACAATATTAATAATGTCTCCAAAGTTTATTCAAAGCTTGAGAAAGGGCTTTAGAAATCTTCAAAAATAGATTATTCATTCAAAGGAAGCTAAAATACAGCATCCACAAAGTTCATATGCAAACTCTCGAAATGATAAAAAACCCCTGCATATCTCACTCCATTAAATTTGCCTTTCCTGCTTAAAGGCAAGGTGCTTAGATGTTTTCCTTACATTTCTCCTGATGTGTCAACATGTTAAACTGTTTCCATTTCCAGATGTCACTTAGCAAAAGTTAATAAAATTCTGAAGAAATAAATATATCTTCTTCATGACTATTACCACGGTAAAGAGTGACAAATAATTCAGTAAATGCTGTCTGGAGAAACAGGAAATCTTTTAAAATAATACTGGAAGATTCCGTATGTTTGACAGCTGACAATTAATTCTACGTGTAAAAAGACAAGAAGAGAACATACACAGTCCCATGAAACTGTTTATGCCAATTTAATTTTAACATACATGATTACAGAGGTATTTGTAGAGAGATTCCAAAATAATACTCTTGGGCAATTGTTATTTTTAATTGAGGCCTTCTGTACTTAGCAAGAACTCCTACTGAACAGTGTTTGGAACTATCTCTCCACTCCCTGATTATGATATAATGCCATCAGATCTTAGGAACAAGTCAGGATATAAACTTTGTTTTAGTAGTTATTTATTCAATGATTTTTCACTGTTTTGTTCATGATTTGGGGGAATATTAAATAAAGGTCTTAGGAAAAAAAACAACCCAATTTTTTAAAAGTACTTACAGATGCAAAGTGATCCCCATATCTCTCAGCTCCTTCACTGACAACAAAGGTGAGATTATATCTTGGCCAAATCTGTCATAAATGAGAACCTGAAACAGAGACACATCACTTCATAAAGTGCTGTAAAAAGTGGATACGATAGAATATAGGATACAGTGGATGCAGGAATTCAGGTTTAGGGAACCACTACCCCAACCTGAAAAGTGCTTAAACATCTACTATTAATTTATTACAGACTTCCATTTATGCTCAGGAATAAATAAAATATAAAAAACAACAAAAAGAAATTCAGTGCTAAAGGCGGAAAAAGAATCATCACATCCACTTCCTGAAAAGTGTCTTGATAAACAAGAGCTTGCAGTTAGAAATTTGTTATTGCATGTGCTGAGTTTCTCTGACTGCATTTAGAAGAAAACGAAAGGAGAAGCAGAGAGTGAAAAAAGGAATTAGTGAAAAAAGACAACAGAGACAGAATACATGCTCTGTAGTAGCAAAAACTTCTCATGAACTACAAGTTACATTTTAAAGGTAACACAGGTAGCTTGAGCTCAGCTTGTTCAAGGCTATCAATAGTCCTTCCCCTTGTATGGGCTTCCTTCTGACTTTGAGTTTACCTGTAAGGTATCATGCAAGTTTCTGACAATAGCATGAATGAGACCTAAGTTCTTTTAAAAATTATCCTCCTCAGTTACTCATTAAAATATTGCCTATAGAATCAGTTAGGCAATTCTTGATTTCCTAGCTGATTTAGGTTATCAAGCAACACTTTTTCTCAGCAGTTCTGATTATCAATTCTGTATACTCACAATACAGGAAAAAATATTTTGTACAAGATAATAACATAGGAAAGATAAACTCAAGTCAGTTAAAAATCTGCAAATCTGAACTGTTCAAAGTAGTTCTTACCTTCCATACTGGTTCTCCTGTGCTGTTCTTAACAGGCGGAACATTGAAGTTCAGCATACGTTTCAAAGCAACTGGAAAATAAAGTCGAATAACACTTTACTATCTTTACCCCTCAACAACAGTGATTAAAACACATTAGCAGGATCTTATTATATAGTTTGAGAGGCAACTCATAATAAAATACAAATCAACAAAGTCATATTTTCATTATTTTTATGCAGCTTTGACTGAGAAGTGGCTTATGTCAGACAGAATTTATGAGCTCCAGAAGACACTCCAAAAGGAAAAGAAGCAAGTTCCAAAACGTTAATTCTCCTTAGTTACACAGCTACATTCTGACACAGTTGCCTTAAAAATGATTCAGTATCTTCCCGAAGGTGTATTCTGTATAGTAGGAACTAGCTTGCTTTATTCCCTGATTTGCTTTTCCTACCCCACCGGAACAACATGCCCGACTAAAACCGATACACATTTTAAAACATTTTCAGAATGTATACAAAGAAATTGCTGCTTTAAGTGGTACAAAAATACCCTTAATTTGCAGCAGGAAAACTCTTTTAAAACAGGAATGAACCTTCATTCAACTTCCCATTTAACGAAGAAGCAAAAGCAGATTCCTTCACCTACCTCCCCTTCTTCATTTATCTGATTAAACAACACATTATGTGCTGCTGTCTCATCTCTGGCAAACAGCAAAGGGCCATTTGCATAATTATAAATTAGTGGCTATTATCTTCAAACTCATCACCAAAATCGTCACAAAGTTTTGCAAAGAGGAAAAATTTCAGAAATAAGAGCAATGTCTACCACTTTGCTCATAGACGGAGAGCAGTAGAAACGGTTAACTCCCGACTCTGGCTGGATGAAGCTTGTGAGCATAATCAGCGCAGTCCCCCTGGGATTTACGTTATCACAGGACAGCTCAGGCTGGAGAGGACCTTGGGAGATCTCGAGTCCAACCTGCTGCTCAAGCAGGGCCATGTGTGAGGCTAGGCCAGGCTGCTCAGGGCTTTTTTGAGTCAAGTCTACAGGGGTGGAGATGCCACAACCACACTGTGCCACCTGTGCCACCGACTGTCCTTAAGAGGAAAAAGTTCTTCCTTATATCCAGTTTTAAATGTCATTTTCAGGTTCCTCCTGAAGCCACCTTTTTTCCAGGCAGAACAAGCCCTACTGCTATAGCCTCACCTCAGGGCTCAAACCCCTGAGCACCCTGGTAGTCCCTGCTGACTCCCTTCAACAGCTTTCCTGCACTGTACCCACAAACTGGATGCAGTATCTAGATGTGCTCTCCTGGGGCTGGGCAGAGGCAGATAATCACTCCACTCCATCTGCTGGCTGTGCTCCTGTGAATACGGCCCAGGACACTGCTGTGCAGAGGCTCATGTTCAGCTCGGTGTCCACTGAGACCCCTCACAGGCCTTTTCAGCAGAACTGCTCTCCCCCAGTCAGCCTGGCAATCCCCCAGACTATTGCCCGCATGTTCCTTTCCAGGTGCAGGTATTCACATTCATCACTGTTAGATAAGATCTCTGCTGGTCCATTCCTCTTGCACAGTCTAGGTGCCTCTGAGTGGTGACTCTGCCTTCAAGTAGAACAGATTCCACTAGTTTGCCGTCACCACACACTTAATCAGAGTACACTCTGACACATCCTCCAGGTGACTGATACAAGATTTTAAATAAGAAGTACACTCAAGCAGTGCTCCAGAAGTTACCAGCCTCTAGTCTGAATAACCACAACCCTCTGAGCCTGTCCACCCAGATGTTTTTTTACATATCTAGTTGCTCATCCATCCAGCCCGTAACATCCTAACTTGGATATAAGAACACTATGTCAGAAGCCTTGCTGAATTCAAGGTAAATGATGCATTCTACTGACCTGTTGCCTATAAATGCAGTCATTTTATCACTCAAGGCAATTAGGCTGGTCAGGCATGATTTATAAAATATAGATCCATGCCTGCCTTTTCCTTCATGCGATGAGAAGTATTTTTTAATAGGATTTACTCCGTGATTGCCTCTAAAGTGACACAAAGGCCTAAAAGAATCTGTTGATGAAGACTGAGGCAAAGGCAGCATTGTGAACCTCAGCCATATCTGTATCTATCACCACTAAATGACCAGCTGCATTTAGCAATGATCCAACCTTTTTTCTTATTCACATTTTTGCTACTTATGTCCCAGCAGAAGCACTTCCCATTTTTCTACATATTGTCTGCACTGCTCAATTTCAGCTCAACTTTGGCTTTCCTAACACCATCTATCCTTTCCCAGGCAATGTTTCTGAAGTCCTCTTTCACAGTCTGTCCCTGCTTCCTCCTGTGTACTGTCCTTCCAAATCACATTACTAGCAGTGAAACATGACTGTGGGAAGATCCATGCTACTAGTGAGTGCTGAGTTTCCCTGGAAGCCAGCCTTCCACTTGCTTCATTTTCTTTTCTTTCTTTTCTTTTTTCTTTTCTCTTTTCTTTTCTTTTCTTTTCTTTTCTTTTCTTTTCTTTTCTTTTCTTTTCTTTTCTTTTCTTTTCTTTTCTTTTCTTT
>VXBA01003621.1:829527-911635 GCA_013399895.1 Serilophus lunatus | reverse complement strand
TTCTTTTTTTCAAACACCATGAAGCAGTCCTACAAGTTGATTACAGGCTGCTCCTGGATTCTTTGGTCCCTCATTACTGGTGATGTCTTCAGCCATAGCAGCAATTTTTTTAAAGCTGTATGGATATGTATTTTGGTACTACTGGAGCTGAAACAGCTGCTTTGCAGAGTTTATTATCTAAAGTAAAACAGCATAAGCTCTCTGTGAAGAAAGACAGTAATCAGACTACTGATGTGCTGTGAAAATCATGACAAACATTCAGCAAGTCTCTGAATTTCTTCTTTTGTATTCATATTGCCATTTTATTTACATTTATGCTGAATGTTCTCTGGGGCAACGATCGTGTTTTTATCATTGTGCTTGCACAATGATATGCTTTGACTGGTTATAAAACCAGGATGAAGGTCATAAAGATGGTGAACATACATGGTAATACAAACATTAATTATAATAGATTTTTTTTCCCCCTATGTATCTTTTAGTTGTTAGATCTACTTCCTTGCAAAAGATCTCTCCAATAGAAGACAACATGGATTCAATGGTAAAGGCTGACTGAAATAACCAGGTAAAAATTGTCAGTGCCATGGACAGGGGATTGAGTGCACCCTCAGCAGGTTTGCAAGTGACATCAAGCTGTGTGGTAAGGTCACAGAATTACAGAATCATTTAGGTTGGAAAAGACCTCTGAGATCACTAAGTCCAACCTTTGATGGATCACTACATTGTCAACTAGACCACGGGACAAGGGCCATATCCAGTTGTTTCTTGAACATCTCCGATGATGGTGACTCCACCACCTCCCTGGGAAGTCTGTTTCAATGTTTAACAATCCTTTCCACGAACGAATTCCTCCTCAATAAGGTGGAGAGAAGGGATGCCATCTAGAGGGACACTGAGAGGCTTGAGAGGTGGGACTGTGAAAACCTCATGAAGTTCAACAAGGCCAAATGCAAGGTCCAGCACCTGGGTCAGGCCAACCCCAAGCACAAATACAGACTGGGCTGAGAATGGATTTAGAGCAACCCTGAGGACAAGAACTTGGGGGTGCTGATGGATAAGAAGCTTGACATGACCTGGCAGTGTGCACTTACTGCTCAGAAAACCAACTGCACCCTGGGCTGCATCCAAAGCAGTGTGGCCAGCAGGTTGAGGGAGGTGATTCTGCCCCTCTAATCCACTCTGGTGAGACCCAACCTAGAGTGCTGCATCCAGCTCTGCGGCCCTCAACATAAGAAAGATGTGAGCCTGCTGGAACAAGTCCAGAGGAGAGCCACCAAAGATGTTCCCAAGGCTGGAATACCTCTCCTATGAAGACAGGCAGAGGGAGTTTGGGTTGCTCAACCTGCAGAAGAGGAGGCTCCAGGAAGACCTTAGAGCAGTCTTCCAGTACCTAAAGGGGGTTCCAAGAATGCTGGAGAGGGACTTTTCACAAGAGCTTGCAGTGATGGGACAAAGGGGAATGGCCTTAAACTGAGACAGTAGATTTTAGATTGGATATAAAGCAGAAATTCTTCCCTATAAGGATGTTGAGGCACTGGAACTGGTTGTCCAGAAAAGCCACAGATGCCCCATGCCTGGAAGCACTGAAGGCCAGGTTGGCTGGGGCTTTGAGCAGCCTGGTTTAGTGGAAGGTTCCCTGTCCACAGCAGGGAGGGGGCTGGAACTAGATGATCTTGAAGGTCCCTTCCAACCCAAAGCACTCTATAACTCTACAAACACAGTGAAGCACAATAAAAAAGAATAAATCTGGACAGAAAAAAAGCTCAAAGAAAATGGGCTTTATTAGAAAGGTAGCAAAAAGCACTGCCAATAGCAGAGGGCCACAGGAATGACATTACAGAAAGCAGACTCCTGCTACAGAAAGATGGAGCATACTAGTAAATATTTAAGGTCTGCACTGAGACTGTGACTGAGATTTTTAAGCAGATAATTTTAAACATTTCATGTTAAATAGATGCATCCAGAATCATCCGTGCCACCAAAGATACTGCAGTTGTCAAAGAGAAAGCAACACAATTACAGCTCAAAATACTTTGGCAACCAAGGGGAGTAGAGGACTATGGAATCAACATTCTCTATGCTTTAGGAGTATGTTCAAAGCTCCACAAAGCTGCATCAAGGCAGAGAAAAATCAATAAAGGACTCCTAGTAATGTGTAAGAAGTGACTGAATAACAAACTCTTTACTGACAGAAAACCTGCATAACTAGTTGTAGTTGTTAATCTCGTATTCTCAATTTCTTAAGGGTCAGTACACGCTCGGATGCTCCTGTATTATCTTAATACGCGCATCAGAACGGCTGCTTTATTTTTGCACCACTAAACACTACTTCCCGCTGATCCCTCTCCCGGGCACAAGGAAGCGGAGCACCGAGCGGAGGGTGCGCGCCCACGGCCGCGGGGAAGGCACCGCTCGCGTCCCGGGCCCGCGCAAGTCCCTCCCCGGGGCTGCCTTCCGCACCTCGGCGGCACCGACGGCCGCGCCCCCGGGGCCGGGGCCCACAGCGGGGCCAGCGAACACTGCCCCCGAGCCCGGCTGCTCCCGAGCCCGCCCCACAGAGGCCGGGGGCGAAACGGGGGCCGCCACCCCGTTGCCCGGAGACCCGAGCCGGGCGAGGCGGCGCCCGCAGCCCCGCCCGGCGGGGAGACAGGCAGGAGCCCCCGGCGGCAGCGNNCTGCGCAGCCGCCGGGACACGTGGCGGCCCCGGCCTGGCCGCGCCTCCCCCGCCCCCTCCCCGGATTTAAAATGAGGGCCTGTGCTTTCCCCAGGTGGCACCGGGCCGGGGCACGGCCCCTCCCGCTTTCCCTGCCGCCCAGCGAACAGCTTTCGGACTGAAGTTTCAGAGAGATAAGCGAAACAGCGTGCGTGCAGCCAGCTCAGCCGCACTCAGGTGGACTACGTGAAAGCACTGATGTTTCCATTTAGAGCGAGCTGCCTCATTTGAAGGTGTCGAGGTGTAGCGAGTTATCGCAAAGCAAAACAATTACTCTGCTCAGGCAGCACAGCCCCAGAGCCAGCCGTCCCGTCCTCGGGCTCTGCCCTTACAACACTCCGACAGGGAAGAGCCTCACTCGCCCCTTCTCAGTTTTGGATACAAAGGGATCCAGATAAACACACTGTATACAGAAATGAAACCACAGAAATTAGCAGTAACACTTCTAGGGCTAAACCCCATTAAATCAACAAAAATCGATAACTCTTAGTTAACTCTTTATTGCACTTTGAACATATACATAACATTTCCCACAATTATTATTTCAACACTGATGCTACACACCTGTCACATATAGCGTTGCTTAAAGATGCAACAGTTCAGGCACTGATCCTGCAGTTCAAGTTAGACCTAAAAATATTTACAAAATTACATTTTCTTGCATAATATTATAGTTATCATAAGTTTAAAAAGAACATTGTTTAGGCAATACAAAAATCAGAGGATTGTTGGTTAGGATTTTTTTTTTTTTACAAACATTTTGAAAATTACCTTCTGTATACATGTAACTTGACAACTCAAACGTTTAAGAATTTTAATTTTTCTTCGTCCAACTAGGAATTCTCTTAAGCAAAAATCAGTGAAGTTTGAGCTTTAAAATACTTTACCATATAATACAGAATCAAGATAAAACTTTAAAATCATATTTTGTAGGCTCTAAAGTTTTTTGGATACTTCTTTTCAAAATGCAGATGCAGAATATGAGTGTGAATTAATGATTAATCATCTTAAAATCCTTAGGTCTTCCAATCCCAAGGTTAGACATCTTAATTAAAAAATTCAAAGCTGCAGCACACAGTGATTTGGACTTTAGTTCAAAAGATAAACAAATTTCTTCTCCTTTTGAGTATATTTCACTCTTAAAACAGGTAGTTAAAAATGCGAAGAGCTTCTTCTGGTAAGCACCTTTTGAATGGGTGAAAGCAAGGCACAAAAATGTCTTATTCTTTTGCTTTTCAAATACAGACCTAAAATACTTGAGAATGTTTTATTATTATATGTGCATTGTTAAGGAGACTATACTGAACTCACTAATATATTACTGTTTCGTAGAAAATTATCACTCTAGAAAATAAATAGCTAATTTGAGATGCTAATTCCAGCTAGAAGCTTAGGGTTTGATGCAGAAACTGTGGGGTGATGTTCTTTGGCCAAACACAAGGACTGCAATAGTTCTTTTGTGGTTCTAAACAAATCTTACAAAATATGCAAATTCTATAGAACTATATTAAACTGATGCATATGCAATTTTTATCCCTGCATTACAGAAATACTGAAAGTAAGCAATTTCCCTAATTTCCAGGTGTCCTCAGGTTATTCTTATGTAAAATGAAAACTATCCGATAATATTGCACTTCAGTGACCTGCGGTAACAATGAAAACCTGATAGTAGATTGCTCTTAACGTTTTCAAGACTAGGTAGGCATTTTGTGTTTTGATTGGCTGCTAGCTTATTTAGTGGAATGCTAATGAACACTTAAAATAAATTTAAGATTGGTCTGCTCTATATAAATAAATGCTGAAAACACAGAGAGAAAATTCCTCTCCATTGTAGGATTTAGGAAAACAATGTGAATATATCAAGGTTTAGATAGAGCTGATCAAACTAACAAAAAAAGAGAAAACTTGCCCTGAACACATATCCATCAGTATTAGAAAATGAGAACAAACTGTTCAAGAAAAACCCCTTCATGCAACATTAGACAACACACGATTTTACAAATTCAGTGTGTGCATACAGCATCGTATAACAGATGGTTTAAACATAACATTTCCTACAGCTGACGTAAAGTTTAGTTCCACCTTGATATAAACCTCTTTCAACTGCTGAATTCAAAAGTAATAAGCAATAAAAGGTGTGAACTCTATTTTTGTAATATCAGGTACATTGGGAAGTCTTATATTCACATTATCTTATTATTTCTTTTTCCACTCAAGGTTTTAAAAACGCAGTTTATTTAGCTCCGGGTTCTGAACAGTTTCCCTTAACACAGCAGATATCAAAATTCCAAGAATTGTCCATTAAAATTATTTACTCTGTTTGCTACTTCTGGAAGTTCTGTACTTATACTGAAAAATAACACCTTATAGAAGACATCTCTTCCTAGATATGAAAAAGGAATACTGCACTGGGTACACTACCCATTTTTGAAGTATAATATAGTCTATCTGCAGGAGATTCACTGCTATATTTTAAAAATACAAACATACAATATGAATCCTTATTATGCAAACAAATTTGCACCAAACCAATCTCCCTATAATGGTAGTAGACCCTTCTGAAGGCTAAGAATATAAAGAAGTCATTGGCAAAATGAGTCAAAAATTATGCAGAGATGAGAAACATGGAATAATACTGGAGACAACAGTGAGAAAATTCTTAGTATATGAACAAGTCGAATTACATTCTCCAAGAGCTCATACATTTATTTTAAAGGGGACTTTAATATGCTTTTGGCTAAGAATCAAAAAAACCACTGCTAGTCCTGTGTTAATTTCTAGTATTCTTAAATTTCTAATGACAGGACTTTGATGAGATTAGATTGTTCTAGCTATTTGAAAGACGTGAGAAATATCTGATCTAAGCCTTACAATTAATTTCCTTACAGTTGAAGAAAAAAAAAAAAATTAAATGGCAGGTATCCTTTTTTTACCCAGAGATAAAAATAGGTCTTTACATAAAAAGATTAGCACCTCTCCCAGGATCAAGAAAGAGAAGCTGCAGCAGTTTACAAAAAGGTTTAAAAATATGCAAAATTTTAAAATATTAAATCAACTGTGGAATTTACTAAACCCTCTACCTCTTCGTCTTTAATCACACATAGTGTAGTCTCAGTGTCACTTCTAGTTCTTGAGCTGCAGTAAACTGCTATGTAATCAGCATTTAATAATACAATTAATTAGAGGAATACTGTCAATGAACCATAAACCAGAATCTGAAATCAGATTAGTATGGATTATTAGTTTTTCAGAAGCACCTATTAATTTGTAATTTCTGTGGATGTAGTTTCTTGCCAAGGTAGAAAGACTTCAGAAGTAAAGCAATCCCGGTGGTAGATATATACAGATATATTAAATCTATAGCACAACCTATGTTTGGGACATATAGTACAGGTGGTCAAACTAACAAGAGGAAAATAGCAACTTCAAAACAGAGACCTGCATATATTTTACAAAAATGTACTTAATTTCATAGTTTTAGCATCAGTAAAATGAAAGTGTTGCTGTGTAGGAATTTCACTTTTACGGCTTAATGGTATTTAAACAAACACTGTAGCACTAAAACATATTTTACATTTTTAAGTTGTTCAGAATGCACATACAACTGAACAGGAAGAGTTCAGAATAAAAGCTAGAAAAGTGTCAGGCCTAGACAAGCTTGATGGTAGACTGCCTTCAGTTTAATAAATAGCTTTAGTATTTTCATATGAATATGCACTGATTTGAACGGAAGACAAATTTACATGGTCTAAGAAGCAACAAAATTTTTTATACTTTCATACTCAACAACATGAAGTCAAACTCTTATGTCTCACTTTCAAAGACCAGTTATTGTTGCACATGTAAGATTTACTTCTAGCTTTTACTATTTTGTTTCCATGTGTAATTCAAAACTAATGCACAACAGTAGAAGGCAGAAACATGCAAATATCCAAGACGAACAAGTGCAACTGGATTTTGTTCTTGTCCTGTATTATTTTGCCTAGGCTTTCTCAAGACCTCAATTAAATTGTAATGCTCTAACCACAATGACCTTGAAACTCCAAGTATTTTAAATTTCCTAGGTTTCTATGAACCATAAGAACGTAAATATATCAATGCAAACAACAATTACCGAAAAAATATACATGGAACTGAAGAACTGCATGACAGTTTTATTTGAGACAAAGCTCTGCAACAATTATCTTGGAAATTTACCTGATTTCCCTTTGATAAGTAAGTTATTCAAGTGTGGGATACAATCCGTATACTCGCCTGTTAATGAATGTTTGGCAACATTCATACCTGTCTACAGCAAAAGTAGACATTTAAAGTATTTCTGCAAGAAACTGGTGACTCCTAAAATTCAACTTCGAAAGGAAAATTATTGAAGAAATAAAGTGTATTTTCATTTGAAAATCGTTTTCCATCTTATAACATTACTACTTTTAACATATTTTTTGGGGAAAAGTAGGAAAAGAGAGTACGTCGTCCAAAAATACAGTAGCAAATTGTAAGCAGATGTTCCTGCAGAAAACCCAAGTTTCCAACATCTATTTTCATAGGAAGAATACTTATTCCCTTTCAACTCTTAGTGTGTTTCTGATGGTGAGCTCCATTTTGTTTTTAAACTGCTGGTATGTCTTTGTTACAGGGAGCTCTAAGCAATTAAGGAGTCTGTTTCCAATAGGATACTGTATATGCAAAAATTTAATAGTAGGTTCAGGATCAAAACCAATTGATGGTATAGAAGAGGAGCCTGTTACGAAGAGCAGAATATCTTCCAAGGTCACTACAGACTCACCACCTAGAAAAAATCGGATTAAGGTTTTATCGTTGATTGTCTATTACACATAAACCATTATCCTACATGTTAAGTGTTAGAGGAAAAAAACCCACATGAAATCAGATCAATATGCTGAATAAATATAAGGTTATATGGCTAAAAAAGAAAAAGTTTAGCAATTAAACCCTGCTTGGGTTGATTCTGAAAAATCTAAGTGAATAGAACAAGCTCCCCTGCAAGAAAGATATAGAAAACAGTGGTCTTTAGGACTTTAGACAAGCTATACAGTAAAGGATTTTTTCTGTATCAGTTCAGTTGTATTTTGGTTTCTTTCTAACTCACAGAAGTTCTAGTTCCTATCTTTCAGATTTTTACCCCTCTAAAGTCTACTTATAATTGGACAAGTTTCAGAAATTCTAATTAGTAAGAACGAGGGGGAAGAAGCAGCAACTAGGAAATCACAGCGACTGCAAAGCCTTGATTTATTTATCCCACTGAACGCTATAAATCAAATCCTGTATGAGTACCAGGAAGTAAATACCCTGAAGAGGAAAAAAAAATAAAAAATTACTTACTTTCCACATCTTGCAAATAGCCCATCCAAAAGTCAGCACCTTTAATTTTTTTTACATCTGATGAGGAATGGATTGTAAAAAGATCACAAATAGTTTCTGCTGAAAGTCTTTCTGGTTTGTGGCACAATATGCTAGAAAACGCATCTGGATGCTCTTGCATTTTCTCTAGAACACCAAGAGTTTTCAAACCTTGCCTAAAACTAGGAAGAGGGAAAAAAGAGTGTGCATCAGAACTTTCCATTTTATAAAGCTGCAAGATTGGATATAATACATCTTCATCATCTGCAGTGTCCAAATCTTGTCAATAAGGTGTACATAGCAATTCTACTTTATCTTGGAAAATGCGTTTAACTCTCATTTTAACAATCTAAGTACTTTCTGGACAGATGAAAGAAATACCAGTGATATACAGAAATTAACTTTATTTCCTAGTACTTGACTTCATGTGTAAGGTTTACTTTTAACGTTTACGTAAAAACACAGCTAATCTTTTTCTTACCTCTTCAGAAAACAGTTACACTTCCTTGTCCTTAGGCAAAATGAGCCATCTTAAAGAGAAGGCTTTTACCGTCCACATGTGCTTACACATGACTATTGCTCTCCGGAGCAAATGCAAATGGATCATATACTGGGCTGTACTGGGAAGTGTGGTGCCAGCAGATCCAGAGAGATGATCCTTTACTTCTGCTCACCACTGGTATGGCCCCATTTGAAATGCTGTGTGGAGTTCTGGGCTCCCCAGTACAAGAGAGACATGGACATAATGGAGGAGGGCCCAGCAAAGGGTGACTAGGATGACTAAGGGACTGGAGCGTATCACTATGAAGAAAGGCTGAGAGAGCTGGGATTCTTCAGCCTGGAGAAGGTTCAGGTAGAACTTCAATGTATACAAGTATCCAAAAGGGAGTGTGCAAGGAAGTCAGAGATAAGCTGTTTTCATTGGTGCCTAGTGACAGGACCAGTGGTACAGAGCAAAAACTGAAACAGAGAAGGTTCCATCTGAACATCAGGACGTTTTTTTTTTATTATCCAGGCAACTGAGTATGGGCAGAATTTGCCCAGAGAGTTTGTAGAGTCTAGATCTACAGAGATACAAAAATGCCGTCTGGATATAGTCCTGGGCAACCGGTTCCAGGTGGTCTGGCTTAAGGAGGGGTGGTGGACAAGATGACTTCCAGAAGTCTCTTCCAATCTACACAATCTGACTCTCTAATTTAACTCCTCTCATCAAAAACAAAATCAAACCAAAGCAAACCACCCAAAGTCTCTGTATACTGAAAAAAACTCAGCAGTTACTGTGTACTGGACAAGAACATTTCAGAGAACTGGCTTTACAATTTGGCCACCATATTAAATTATAACTAAAGTTTTACTCAAGGTGTTTACTCATCATTTCTTACATATCGATAGGCTGAATCAGTAAAATTCAGAATAAGCATGTTGAAAGTATAGAGTCAGGGGTACAGAATACTTTAACAGCTAAAATGACCAACTCTTTAGTTACTCTAGGTCCTTGATAGTGATGAGCAAACTCTACTCACTTATGCACATTTAAGCCTATCTCCAAAAATGCACAAAAACATATTACCCCATAAACAAACAGGCTAATTATTGCCTTTTATATTTTAACTGTCAAGTTTTAAAATATGTCATTTAAATGTCAGAGGGGCTTGACTAAAAGACTAATTGCTCTCAACTTTTTCTTAACATTTCCTCACATTCAAAATTAGTTTTCATAGCTCTTGGAGATTCAGTTGATCAAATCTGACAAAGGTAACACTATATGCTAAGTATAAATCCATCTCCATTTGTTAGAAAAATTAGTATCCAATGCCTTTATATTGAGCAGACGAAGAATGTGATTTGGAAGTAAGGTCAGAGATCAATCAAAGAATACCTGCAACACCTCCAGCTAATGAGCTCATCACTACCTCACCTAAACACCAAAGCAATGCTTATGCTCTAAGCAGGCCAACTTCCACTTGTTGACATTATTGCCCTCCCAATAGCAAATGGAAACTCTCTGATTAGAACTCCGGAGAACAAATTTAAATTTGGAAGAGATTCCAAATTTCTAAAATTTAAAGATTCTAAATTCAAATTCTGATTTAAAATGAACATGAGCAAGAGAAATTGTGCAGTGCAAAGGTCTTTGTGATGTTATAGTTTAAAAACTGTGAATCTACCCTCTTCATAAGGTTGAAGAAGGAATGTGATAAAGAAGTGGAACAGAGCAGATATGTAGAGAAATAATTTCAGTCTTTCAGTTTAACTAGCTAACAGCTGTCAAATAATCCAGTGAAAGTTACAGTACATTTCATTGGTTTAAATCAGGGGTCCTCAAACATTTTAAACAGGGGGCCGGTTCACTGTCCCTCGGACGCTGTCAGGGGCCGGACTATAGTTTGGAAAAAAAATGAACGAATTCCTATGCACGCTGCACATATTTTATTTGTAGTAGTGCACAAAGAACAGGAAAAAGAATGCAATATTTAAAATGAAGAACAATTGTAATCAACAAAAACAAATAATATTTCAATGTGAACTATGGGCCTGCTTTTGGCTAATGAGATGGTCAATGTTAGGTTCCCAGTCGTAGCGCGGGGCAGCCCGGGGGCGAGACCCGCACCCCGCCTGCCCATCCCGCCGCGCCGGCCCCGCAGAGAGCCGCCCGTGGGACTGCGGAGGGACGGGGGCTGTCCCCGTCTGAGAGAGAAGACGGCAGACAGGACAGAGGCAGGGGGGTTCTGTAAATACCAGTGGGCCGCATTGAGGACCCTGGTGGGCCATAGTTTGAGGACCCCCGGTTTAAATGAAGTAAGAACATGTGAAAGTTAGTTTTAGCAATGTATTTAGTGTTTCAGTAAGGAAAAGCCCAAATGCATGAAAACTCGAGACAAACCTTTCTAAGGGTGAAATAGTTCTCTTGATTACATGATGGATCAATATGTCATTCACCAGCATGTTCTTATCACATAAAGCTGTTACAGGTCTTAAACACCCAGCAGCACCAAGGAATTCACAGCAGTCATGTACTGTAGACTGTAGGCTGGATAGACTATTTGCATATTTTATCTGTATAAACAAAGATAAAAGTTATAAATTTGTTTATAACATGCATGCAACATATATTTGAAAAATAAGCTTTTTAACTTCAATGGCAGTTATATTAAGTAAGTCCTTTATCTCCAAATAGAGTCTCCGACAAGAAATGAAACTAAACTTATTGCATATTACCGTTCTTATTGTTTGTGCTACATCAACATCAGCAACATCTTCCAAAGCTGGCTTCACATTCTCTGGACCGTAGACAAGACAATCAAACAGTGTTTTTGAAAAGAAACCAGGAGGTGGACCACCATGAACTAGAGAAACGGCAATCATTTTACCAGCTTCAAAATAAAGATTTTCTTTTACAGCTGCAAATAGAAAAATATATTTACTATTTATTCACAGAAATTATTTATGAGCATATTTTTTTTACAAATATATGCCATAATGCAATTTCTTCTATTTTAGGAGAGGCAACAAATGATGCTTGCCATCTCTTGATAGTTGAAAGAATAAGAACACATTTTTTCATAGGAGCACCATATTCTTTTACTCCAACTCTTCAGCCACTAATCAAGGTTTGGGAGATGTAACTTCCTCTTCTACTTTGTACCCAATGCACATTTAAATCTGAAGCCTAAGAGCTCAAAGAAAGTAACTTGAGGTCTTTAGGGAGCATGCTATTAGAGATAACGTTCTAGAAATTTAAGGAAAGGAAAATAAGTAGCAGAGAAAGTGAGTCAAGAAGAAAGGAATTCACTTGAAGAGAACAAAGTTCTAAGTACATTTTGTATTTTTTCCAACCAAACTAAATCTTTCTGTAATTATAAACCTGCAACCCATCCCCCTTTAGAATTGAAAAAACCAAAACCCCCCTATTTCTATCCCTTAAGATACTTGTGAACTGACACATACTAGCTGAAGATTAAAAAAATGTTTTGTTATATAGTTCTCACTGTATTTTTGAACAAAGCATTTAATTACCTTGAAAATCAAGTGCCAAATTCTTCGCAGATGAGCCCTCAAACAATGATGAATTCTGAAGGTGAAGCATTAATAATTGGAAGAAATGGTGTTTTGATGCAGCAGAAGTATCTGTCTTCGTTCTATTTTTGCAGTTTGTGAAATGTATTTCAATGGTGTTTGTAGGACTGAAGTTGCGCTGTCTAAATCCCTTTAAAGCACTATTCCAGATATTTTCTGAATTGATGTTAACCCTTGTTCTTTTTGTATTAATTTGTACTTTTAACTCCTTCAGTATATTACAAACTTCCCTTCTTTGCTCTCTTAAATACCTACGAGAAAATTACATGCATATGCAATCTGATTCATAATTAGCAGCAATTATACAGGAAACATTCTAACAATCTATTAATCTTTAAACAATGTGGCACAATTAGGTATTGCCTAAGTTATATCAATGAAAAATTTAGTGTAGATTTTTCAAATTTTAACTCTGTAGTGGGAAATTTTGAAGCACCTCTATGAACTAGAAAAAATGGAAGCATAAATAATTTATACCCTGACATAAAACCATCAGTGATTTTCTTAATTCACTGACACCAGTATTGTGCCAGACAATTCTGACACCATCAGCCTACCTTTGGACAATGTAAAACAAATGAGAAATTGAAGAGTTTACCATTTTGTGTTAAAGAGATGTTTACCAACTGAATCTTTATCACTATAATCAGAAATACATTTGTGTAGGAATAAAGATTGCAGTTCTCATTTAGAAGACCTCTTCTTTGTTTTCTAAGTTCCAACCAAAACTATTTCAAATACTTCTAGTAGATAGAGTAACAAATGGCCTTATCAGAATTTTTAACACGTAACGTAGAATTCACAAATTAACTACTCACAGCAAAATGATTAATTTTACATCCTTAAAATGAGTATTCTATATTATAATATTGTTTATCACTGATTTTAGTACAACCATGAACTACTGCTATGGTACAAGGGCAAAAACATGGAACATTTAGGACATATCTAATCAGAAGAAACTAACTATGATTCTTTTTATTTCCTAATTTTTGAAGAATAGGTAGCCCTGCATCAGTAAGAACAAATACGCATTTCCAAATTTTGATCCTCTCACTATCTAACATAAAAATTCTCAAGATATATCATTCTTTTCTCCTTGCACTCCTTTAACATCTATAAACAGCAGCCACCTTTATCAAGATGCAACTTCAGGTTTTTAGTGTACTCATTCCATTTTTCCAGTGACTATATACGTGTACATATCACACAGCTGGTACAACCTAGGGCAGAAGAATCCTAAAAAATATAAATTATGGAAAAGATCTAAAGGCAGGCAACCAGGAAAGATGCTCTCCTTGATCTGCTGCTTGTCAACAGAGCAGATCTCATGAGCAAAAGGGAGATTGTTGGCTGTCTTGGCCACAATGACCATGACTGGACTGAGTATAAAATCTCTGCTGACAGGAGGAAAAGGACCAGTAAAACCTTAACTCTGGATATATGGAGATCAGACTTCAGGCTGCTCAGGGAACCAGTAAATAAAGTCCCCTAGGAAAATGTTTTTCTAGGTGCTAGGGTCCACTAGCATTTCGAACATCACCTCCAAAGGGCAGAGAAACAGGCAATTCTCAAATACCGGAAGTCAAGCAGGCAAAGCAGAAGGCTGGTTTGGCTGAACAGGAATCTTCTCTTGGAAATAAGGCAAAAAAGGAATGTGGATGCCCTATGGAAGCAAGGTCAAGTGCCACGGCAAGAATACAGAGATGCTGCTTGCTGCTGCAGGGAGAAAATTCCAAAGCTCAACTGGAGCTAAAATTGGCCAGAATTGTGGGGGACAATAAATAGTTCTTTCAAATACATTAATGGCAATAGACAGTATAGAAATATCATTGGCCTGTTACAGAATGAGGATGGTCACCTCACAAATAGGGGCAGGGACAAGGCAGAGGTTTTTAATGTTTTCTTTGCCTCTGTCTTCGGACACGTATGACGGACCAAGGGGGTCTCAGTGCCCAGAGTTGGAGGACCATGACTGTCAAAACTAACAACTCCCAGTCAAGCCTGAAATTGTGTGGGATCTGCTGCTCCAGCTGGATCCCTACAAACCTACGGGGCCTGATGGGATTCATCTCAGAATCCTCAAAGAGCTAGCTGATGTCAATGCAAAAGCCTCTGTCAATGATTGTTGAGCAATCTTGGGAATCCAGAGGTCCCAGCTGACTGGAAGCTGGCAAATGGCTGTCCCAATTTTCAAGGATCTCAGAAACTGCAGGCCTGTCAGTTTCACTTCAATGCCTGGTAAAGTCATGGAGAAGATTATTATGGGAGGTTTTGAAAAACACCTGAAAGATAACAGAGTCACTGGTCTCAACCAGCATGGTTTCATGAGAGGATGCTTATCAAACCTGATTTCCTTTTATGACAAGGTTAACTGATCTAGTTGACCAGGGGAAGTCAGTTGATGTAATCTTTTTGGATTTCAGTAAAGCTTTTGATACTGTCTCTCATAGTATCCTTGTGGATAAAATGTTCAGCACACAGCTGGACAAACACATCACATGTGGGTAACCAACTGGCTCATGGGTTGAGCACAAAGGGTAATAAGTGCGTGGGGTGACATCAGACTGGGGACCTGTCACTAGTGGGGTTCCACAGGGCTCCACCTTAGGCCCTGTGCTACTCAACATCTTCATAAACGACTTGGACACAGGACTGGAAGGGATACTAAGCAACTTTGCAGATGACACAAAACTGGCAGGAGGTGCTGACTCCCTTGAAGGCAGGGAGGCCCTGCAGAGATCTCAATAAGGACTGGGCAATCACCAACTATATGAAGTTCAACAAGGGAAAGTGCTGGACTCAGCACCTGGGATAGGGCAACCCTGGATGTACATACTGACTGGGGAACAAGATGCTGGAAAGGGACCTGGGGGTCCTAGTCCACGGCAAGTTGAATCTGAGTCAGCAGTGCCCTGCCAGCTAACCACGTCCTGGGGGGCATCACACAAAGCACTACAAGCCGGTCAAGAGAACAGGTTGTCCCGCTCTACACTGGTGTGGCCTCACCCTGAATATTATGTGCACTTTTGGGCACTGTAATCTAGAAGATATAAAGCTCTTAGAAAGCATCCAAACGAGGTCAACAAAGAAAGTGAAGGGCCTTGAGGGGAAGCTGTATGAAGAGTGGCTGAGGCCACTTGGTCTGTTCAGCCTGGAGGAAACTGAGGGGAGATCTCACTGCAGATGTGGATCTCTTCTCTGTTGTGACCAGTGACTGAACCCAAGAGAAGAGCCTGAAGTTGTGCCAGGATAAGTTTAGGTTGTATACTAGAAGAAGGTTCTTCAATCAGAGGGTGGCTGGGCATTGAACAGTGTCCCAAGGGAAGTGGTAACAGCACCAAGTCTGATGGAGTTCATGAAGCATTTGGATGATACTGTCAGGTACACTCTTGGAGATGGTCCTGTGCAGGGCTAGGAGTTGGACTGGATGATTCTTATGGACTCCTCCAACCCAGCATATTCTGTGATATACAGACACACACACACACAAATACATATAGGGACAATAAACACTGCCCTCCCCAACCCCCGGGATGTTCTGTAGGAAATACAGTATAAAGCCATGTGCTAGATTATTCTTTCAACATAAGAAAAAATAAAAAGTAAAAGAAAATACTTTTGCCTCAGGGACCAGTCTCTGTTTGACATCAGTGGAGATAAGGACATTGTCACTCTGTTGGAAGCTGGAAGTTCTAGGTGTGAGCAAGGTGACAAGTTGTTCTGGCACATTATCTTTGGTGATCTATAAACCAAAACAGTATTTTAAGAGATACAATTGAAGAATGGATAAACACTGCTTATTTTAAGGTAGTAGGATCGTTTCCCCCTATTTCAGTACTGAATCTCATTTTTATTTTCAAGACCATGAAGTCCACCAGTGCCTGAACTATAACTTTAAAAATAGTAATTCAGTGTTTTATTACATAACAGGTCATCCCATAGATGACATGGAAGTCCTGACTGATATAGTAAGTAAAAATTAAAAATATTAGTTCCTACAGACTTGGTAAGTTTTTATCACACCAGAAGAAAACATTAATATAAACATCTACATTAGAACACTATTAAAATGGAAAAAATACCAATAAGCAAAATCAAAGTTTTCCCATTTGCATATTCTAAGTTACCCTTAAATTGTTAAGGTTCCTTTAGCAAAGATCTATTTTTATCAAACTAAAAAGTGGTTTACATGCCACCAAATCCAATCAACTATAGCAAATTAACAGAGTTCACGGCTTACTCACAAAACTCCAATCACTAAACTTTACTCCAATTTTATTCAGTTTGCAATTCAGTGTTGAAAGTTTTTCCTACAGAATAAGCCACAGCCACCTCATGTTTAAATATTATTTATGTAATAAGTTTTTGCTTGAATAGAGAAAATTACACACTGGAGTAGAAAATCGCGTTGAGATCCAGATGACTGCCGAGAGCACTTTGGAGATGGTTCTTCCAGCAAACAAGTTGTTCCATGTCTGTTTTCAGAGGTAGCCAAAGAACGCTTTTTCTGTTTGCTATACTTCCCTGTATGATTAAATTATATTTATTTAGTAAATTTGCTAGCTGTACATCTACACAGCTTAAAGTTATCATGCAACAAGTCATTATCACATTCATAACTTTACCTGATTTTGCAAATATACTTCTGCATTCCATGCACTCCCAGTTTTGCTCCCATGACTTCAAAGATGAACAGGCCAAATGAGTCCCACGAGAACCACAATACTGACAACGCTTTATTTCCCACTTACTAAAATTAAAACTTAGTTATTTAGAGTTAGACAAAAGAAAAGTTAAAACAGACTATTTAAGATAACTAATCCAGACATTAAACTAACAAAAGCATAATTTTATCAGCCTGGTAGAACTGATTATAATCAAGGGGAACTCTCCTCACACAAGATGTACTCACATCTGTCTGCAACAAGAAAAAAAATGTTCCAGCACATTGTATTGAATGATGCTATGAGTTAGTGTGTTCCCCTGCCTTGAAGTCAATAGTTTACAGGCAATATTTTCTCTTCATATTGCTAGCCAGGAAAATCCTCTGTATTTTATGGGCATCCACCAGTCAGCTTTTGCAAATGGTAACTTTTTTAAAAGGAGAGCTCTCTCAGGAAACATTCAAGTTACTCACATATGAGGGAACAGACATTTTAGCAGGGCCTATTGTGAAAGGACAAAACTCCCTTCCAATACAAACCATTTCATGATGCTATAATTTATTCTTACAATCTGAAGAAGATTCTTCATTAATGATAGTGTTTAAGCATCTCTTACATTTTTGTCTGTATTTCTTCAATTTTGCATAAACATAAAATGGAACAATGTGACTTATTAGTTCAAACACTGGAAGCCTAAGGTACAACTTTTAAAGGTGAAGTAAATTCTGAGGTGCACACATAGCATGAATGAATCAAGCAATGCTTAGTTAAAACCATATAAAGCAAAGCTAATGTCTACAGGGAGCAAGTATCAAATACTACAGAAACAAGTCTTCAAAGTAGAGGCTCCAACAGCTTTGAGCATACTCATGCCACTGGAAGATAAAAATTTTAGAAGCACGTACACAAAACAAGAACTCATGCAGAAGATGAAATTACTTAAAAAAAATTAAGCAATTGGCAGAACAGAATAAAGTCTTTCAGATCACTCAAGCCTCTTACTACACTATCAGGAGTATTCTTGCTGCTACTTGAAATGCAGCAGGATAGCTTGCAGAGAGATTGATTCTACTAGCTTTTACACAGCTAGTTAACTTTCACATTAATAATTTCATAATTTCTTGTAGCAATCCTAAGTATTCTAACACTTATTAAATGGCTGAATTAAACTCTGAATGAAAGACACACAACATTTAGTTATGCACATGCTAATCTATACGTTATGCTAATGCACAAATTCTGCTTCAGCTCTGTATCAAATGAGAACAAGGACAAGATAACTGATAATCCATTGAAGTTGGTTTTTTTGGCTTTCATAACCTAGAGAAATTTAGTACAGAAATAGGATTATATGGAATAATTTTTTTTTTTATGCAGCATGTTGGCTTGACATTAAAACCTGATGCTGAAAAGTATCAAAGCAATAAACAGCAAGAAAAAACAACAACCAAACCCACCAAGAACTTTTCCATTATAAGTTATGCTTTCCTGATAGAGTATCATACCTATCAGGTTCATTATAGTCCCTTCCTTTCTTGCAGAGACATCTTCTAACATCACAGTGTTGATAACAATGCAGTAACTCTTGATATGCGTTCTCTTCAAGTTCCCAAGATGCATCCCTATAAAAAAAGCAGAAGATATTAGAACTATTTCCAATTACTTAAATGGGTTACATATTTTTCCAAATATAAAGCGTGTAATAAAGACCTGAACCATGTATTGTTCTAAGCAACAGTTAAGACAACTAAGAGGGGTGGGGGAAAAGAAAAAAATCTAGTAACTAAATACTATAAAATATACAGACTTCTTATTAACAGTCTCTTTGATTTGAAGGATTTGTTATTTTTTGCATAAAATCAGTACATGTTTGCTCTGTTTCTTATTATTCCAATTTCTCTCTCACAACAAACATGGATATTGTTTAGACAACCTATTCAAGTTGCCACTGAAAATGGTCTCAGGACAAGCAAACAGAATTTTCCAGGCCAGTATGGCAAAGTTGATAGAGTATTTTGACCCTTATTCTTCTCAAAAAAATCTCGACCTTCTGTCTCAAGTGGGAATTAATGGTAGTCTCTGAAGAGACTAAGTTATTAGAGAAACATCATCCTAATCACTTTGTCATATTTTCAGCCTCATAAAGTAGTGGAAACTCATAAAAAACAGCTCAGAATTTTAGAAGCAGTTATTATACTAAACATATCCTTAGCTATCCCTCGGCAGAAGATACAAACTGTCTGGCTGAGTAATCAGTCAATCACAATTCTGTCCAGACAGAAATTCAGGTAATAAAAATACTTGGGGGCACAGAAAGCACACTTCTGAGCAACTCCCATGTTAAGGCAAAATTATTGTATTTAGAAGTGTTTTTGTCTTTTAATTGGGTTCCTAGTTGAATCAGGGCATTAAAAATGCCTTTTCAAAGCTTTCTATTTTATGTTTGAGATAGAAATCAAAGGTCAATTCAGTTATGTATCACTGAAGGTTAACAGGCTACTCCTCACCAAAATGAACAATTCTGCAATTAAAGGCAGAACTGAAGTTTGAGTTAATAAGTTCTATAGAATAAATTAATAATGTTTTCATGTAGGAGTGATTACTTACAAAATTACTGACCTTTCTGGAATGTATATGCCCATTCTCAACATTTCTTTTTGAAATTTGTCCTTGTTATTACATACAGAGCACCTAAAGAAAAATATCCCAGCACTCAAAGCTTGATACTGTGTCAAGAAAAAAAAACACAACAAAAAAAAAACCAAAGCAATTATTGAATTACTACCATCCTTACGATGCGAATAAACACTGTCTTAATGTCAATGAACATTACATTTGTGTTGGGTTTTCTGTGGCCAGGTTTTGGTAGTGGGGGTGAGGGGGCTGAAGGGGAGGCCACTACAACATTCAAGGATGCTATCCTGACATGAATGTTAAAGTTGGCATCCATCATGATGTTCCTTTAACACTGATGCAAATGGCGAGCATTTTCTCTTCCTTTAAAGGAAAGGGGTCACATGCTAGAAAAAGGTTCATAAACAAAAGCACAGTCCTTTTCTGTCAGCCCCTCTGGATTCAGACTAAAGAACATTGAAACTCCTTTTCGCTCTAGACTTCGGCAAAGGCAACAGATGATGGACAAATGATATTCTCAGCACTCAGATTCTTGATATAATGACTTGCAAGAAAGCAGCTACATAGGTTGAACTTCAGTTCCTAAGTGAAGGCATGAAGTGCATATCACACATGCAGAAACATGTGGGGGTGAGGTGGAAAAGAAGTAATAGCATTAAAAATACAGTATCTTTTTGTCTCCTAACACAGTTTTAGCATTGTCCTTCAAATCTAGATTTCCATACCAACTACCTGCACTAACACTAAGCAATGTCACACAATTTTTAAGCAACTGTTCCATTATTTTTAACAGAAAAATGTGATATACATGGATGCAGAAGGAAAGGGAGAATCTGTGTTACCTGCAAGCATTCTCGATGAAACCAAGCATTTCTACAGCAAGGACTTTTCAATACAGTGTACGCCGGAAGATGTTCAACCAAATCCAGGCATATTGTGCACTGTGAGGCTCCTCTAGGTTCTTTATCCATAAGAGTTTGGACTGGCTTATGTTCCCAACAGTAAGATCTAAAAATAATAATTTATGGTTCCCTTATCAATATAACAAATTTCTTAATAGCAGCTTGTATGGTGCTGTGTTTTGGATTTGTGATGCAAACAGTGTTGACAGTACAGGGTTGTTACAACTATTGCTAAACAGTGCTTGCACTTTTCTGTTTCTCACCCCACTCCAACAGGAAGCAGGCTGGGAGTGCCCACCCCAAGGAACTGGAATAGAACACAGTCAGAACATATGACCCAAACTGACCAAAGGGATATTCCATACTATGACATCAAGCTCAGCAATAAAGCTGGGGGAAAGGAGAGGAGAGACATTAATTTCTACCCTGCTCCCCCTGCAGTCCTGGGGATAGCTGAACACCTGTTGATGGGAAGTGCTGAATGAATTCCTTGTCTTGCTCTGCTTGTGTGCACAGCTTTTGCTTTACTTAAACTGTCTTCATCTTGACCTAGGCATTTTCTTGCTTTTACCCTTCCAGTTCTCTCCCTGATCCTGCTGAGGTTAGTGAGCTGTGTGGTGCTCTTCTGCCTGTCAGCGTTAAACCACAACACATGAAAACTATACAACTAATAGAGTAAGTCAAAACAACAATAGTAAGGAAGAATCACGTTGCCAACTGATGTCGTGTAAATTAGAGATCATATTTCCTTTCCCTCAAAACTTC
Organism: Serilophus lunatus; assembly: GCA_013399895.1. NCBI lineage: Eukaryota > Metazoa > Chordata > Aves > Passeriformes > Eurylaimidae > Serilophus > Serilophus lunatus. The sequence continues at coordinate 890,519 of VXBA01003621.1, read as the reverse complement.
TCCTGGTCCAAATAATGTGTTTTCCGTCCTAAGAACCTCAAGTTCTTCCTGTATTTCAATGTTACCATGACATTAAAGAAGAAATTTTGAGTTTGCATATTGACTCAGCTCAGCAGAGTCTAGGTAATATGATAAATTTTATAATTTACCAAGTTTGCAAAGAGAGAAGACATCCCAGAAGTGCAGCTCTAGAAGAACACCTTTCTGAAACTGCACAATCTTTACATGCGCTTGATGTGAGTCCTTTCTCTATTAATCTGAAGTGCCTGCCAGAGAGTTCAGTGCATCTACCCTGCATGCTCAGCTCACAGCAGGCAGAATAATGCACTCAACAGTATTTTGACTACAACCAAGATGTTAGACAGATGATAGTAAAGGAAAATAAAACATTTTTAGATATCTGATATTAAATCCATTTTTCCTGCAGTCCATCTCCAACAAGCTTTGAAACACAACAGAATGGCACATGGTACATTTTGATTGCTCAGGGACACAGGTAGCCAAACCCTTGCATTTCAAAGGCACAGGACACAGGCAAACAAAAAACCAAAATCAACCATTTTGCAGTTTATTTCAGAGTTTAAAATTTAATGATCAATTTTATAAACAAGTTAACTACTTTTAAAAGCATTAAGTTATATATTTAAAAGCGTGGAGAATTTAGTTAACAGGTACTAGTTATGCAAAATAGCTGTTTGGCCTTCTGTCTTCCACAAATACAGTATTTTTTTCCTAGATAACCTGATGTAATTTATAATTAACAGCCTTTCCAATAAGAAGCCATGAAAAGAACAAATCATCTTCTGTATAAATGTAGTAAGCTGAAAATGAAAAGAAAACCCCAAAACTCACCTGAAGTCTTCCATGAACTGGAAAATACATTCCCTTTGTATCCCACAAGGAAAATGGTAACTTCGTTTGCATTTGGGAGCTACACATCCAATTGAAGCACCCTTTTTCTTACAGATATTACATTTCTAAAAGTAATTTTAGAAATGACAGAATATTAAAATCTAATCTCAAAGTAAAATTACAGGAATTAAACCAAGAGAATAATTATAAATAGTGCGTAAGCAGGAATATCGGCTCATAGATTATAACTGTGACAAGACTAATGTGGTTTAGCTCTTGTTTCAAAGAGTAAATATTTAGTTATTTCACAGACTTCATGTATTGACTTACATGCATATCATCTTGTGACATGTAAGCTAAAATACACATTATTTTACGAGTACCTATATTTTAAATTGCATCTATAAAATTATATACTGCCAGATTGGGGTTCAGCACAATGTCATGAGGTATTATCACGGTGAAATTTATTCATTTATCTGCAACATACCCAGGAAATAAAAATACTTTAGAGACCCAGAGAAACTGACTTCATCTGTGGGATGGATTGTGGCAGTGCACTCCCAACCCTCAGGCCACACAATGATCTGAGAAATGCTTTTTAGGCCTTGGTCTTTATAAACTGCATCTGGACCAAGTCTCTCTTTAGCTTATCAGAAACACTGTCTGTTCCCAGGAACTAAGAGGTGTCTAATGAGATCTTGTCTCTTAATGAACAGCCTGAGAAACTCGTTTTTCTTGCCTGAGTAACAACTCAAGAAGAATAATACTTTTTCTACCGAACCTGTCAAGAAAACTACTGACTTGAATTGTGGCCAGGATGGAAAAATTACTATGACTAAAGCCCACCTTCTTGTAACCCTATAAACAGCCGTCCAAAGTGGGACCCTTTGAGTGCTCAGGTTTAGTTTTCCCTTGTGGCTCCCATGAACCCAATATACACATTACTTAAACATAAAATTCAGATTCTTGAATTCTTTATGTGCACTTAAAAGTTACTTTCTCCCTTTTGATAACAGCAAAGACAACATTCTTACCAGTTTTGCAGCTCTATTTACTTCTTTTCTAATATCTGTGATTAAGAATCCATCTACACCTTCATCTTCTTCCCCTCTCTGCCAAATGCCACTTGACATCAACTATGAAAACAAATTAAGTATTTTAAAACATTCATCTACCTAAAGATCTAAATTACATACACTATGTTTATCAAGAGAGAAGTTTAGTCTAGGAAATCTTGTATGTAAACATTTCAATGACTAAAAAACGGATCCAAAACAACTACAAATGTCTGTCCGATATGACAGTAGGGAATAGTAAACAGTAACATGAAAATAAATATCCATAACATCGAAGTACTTGGTAATACCGTAGAGCTCAAGATAGTGTATTTTGCCTGCCTTTTTGAAGTATAGGCTACTCAGATAATTGTCAAACAATTACTTTCAGCATGTAAATCTTCAGAGGAAGTAAAATTAAATTAGCTTAGTATGAATAACAATTGTGCTGTGGAGATAATGAAGCACAGTAGGAAGTAACTGAACTGAAGTGCCATCTAAGAGGAAAAGTGATTCGCTTCAGATGACATTTAAATAAACACAGAATAAAGTAACTAGGCAAATCAGAGAAGCCTGATGATTATTTAGTTTAGTTAGGCAGCTACATTACAATCTTCAAATAACTAAATAGTTTCACAACTTGATGCTTCCTGTGTTCTTCACAGTCTCATTTTACAATTTCAACACAGCATCATTTTAAGAACAGTTTAATCAGTAGTTTTGTCAAATAAATGTACAATTATATACTAAAACCAATTAAATATATTTTTCTGAGAGACATTTGGCAAAGAAAAATGAAACTGCACCACTAATAGGTCTCTTCCTAGAACTCTTTTCTCATATAACATGCACTATATTTCAGCATTCACAGGGGTTTGTTTGCTTGTAAGAGGTATCGTGATGAGCTTCCTGCAATTAAAATATCCTATAAATCATAAGGCTCAGTACTGCAAGCATGCCCTTTCCTAGCTGTTTTGCTCCACCAGGACATTTCATACTTTGCCTTATGAGACAAAATAATCGCAAACAGACCATATTTCCTTTCAGCTGCTTAAGATTTATTTAAGAAAATAAAATTCTATCTTTACGTAACTTCAGAAAACATCTACTCTCATTAGTCCTTAAAGGATTCAGTATCCAACCTATTAAGCCATTTGCAACCAACACTCTTTAAAGAGCTCATTGAGAAAACACATTCCTCAAACTATTACTGACACTCTTGAGACTGTTTTTAAACTTAAATACAATTAGAAATTTTTTTTTCATTAGCAAAATACTTCCTGTTTTGTTGAAAGTAGTCATATTAAAGGCCAAAAAAAATTTAGAGTTTGAGAGGTAAAGTGTACCTTTAAGAATATGAATCTTGAAAACTGTCAAGTGTAATAACTAAAGCATTCAACTTCAATTTATATCTATAGCTGTTTAAATTACAAACTTAATAAGTGATATTGTAGCAATATGGTCAGTAGGGTACATATTACTTAACTGAGAAGTTGGATTATTGAGCGCTGTAATGTCCTGTGTAACCTCAGAGAATAACTCACAGCCAAACAAGAACTAAATGAGAAAAAAGGAAACCTCTCTCTACTTTTTCTATGAGGTGGAATTTTCATATTCCAAATTCTGAAACTGGAACAAAACTGTTAACACAGGCTACTACTGCTCTTAGTTTTTGCACCCGTTTTTTTGTTGGGTTTTTTCAGATAAAATTGAAAACTCCAAGAGTAACATCACACACTTACCAAACAATAATAATGAACAGTGAGATTGTATTCCACATAGGTCCTTTTTTCTCCATACTTTTCTGGGCAGTCATCTGTCCGTCCACAGAGAACACAGACTAAAACATTCAATCATGTTATATCAGTGAATGTATTGGAATTACCATGGATCAGCTACAGAGCAGTAGTTCTCATCTCTTTTAATCACATGCATCTTCAAGTAGATTATTTGGATAAAGGACAATAGATACCCCTTTCCTTGATGTTGAATTTTATAAGAGATACAGAAGAGGGTACTATTTGTTCCTCCTCTAGTTACTAAGAAGAAAATAATACTTCACCAGCCTACTACTGATTCAGTAGGTCTATCAGCCAAGCTGAATTCACAAGCATACTATGCTCCCAACTGCAATGATCTTCCCCAAACACCCGAGGATAATTATCAAATGGTCAGCAATGTCCAGATGTGTGTGAACTATGTCATCTAATTGTTTTTAGTACTGGACATAAAGTCATCACTGTATCAGAATCCACGAATCAAGTCAGCCATCTGTCTACCTATGTGACAACTTTGGTGCCAAGTCATACACTACCATTGCTTTTAAAACATTCAAGGGTTTGAGACAACTCTGGTTTTAACTAAAACCTTGAGGATTTCCCATGTATTGAAGCTCCTAGCCCACTACCATTCTTCCACAGACATTTAACAGCTTCCCTTTAATTCCCAGTAGATATATAAAAGATAGATTTACAATACTCTAACACCAAGAACAGTCATGGTAGTGGCAAGAAGAGAGGTACTGCTTCAGCCTGAGAAAGTCTTGAATGGTACATTGCAAACAGTGTTATTTGGCAACTGAATTCAAAGGTTATTTTCTTAAAACACCTGCACAAAATACTATTTTAATATATTCCAATTACAGCAAACAAATTAAAACAAGTTTGTAAGTTATTTCTTTTTCATTTCTGAGACAAGTGATTCCAACAGAACTTCACAGAGTTGTTGGAGTTGGAAGGGATGTCTGGAGACCACCTCGTCCAACCCCTCTGCTAAGGCAGGGTGACCTAGGGCAGGTTACACAGGAACACACTCAAGTGGGTTTTGAATGTCTCCATAGGGGGAGACTCCATGACCTCCCTGGGCAGCCTGTTCCAGTGCTCTACCACCCTCAAGACAAAGAAGTTGTTCCTTATGTTGAGGTGGAACTTCTTGTGTTTTAGTTCATGGCCATTGCTCCTCACTCTGCCACTGGGCATCACTGAAGAGCCTGGCACCACCGTCTTGAGACCTGCCTTTGAGATATGCATACACATTAACGAGATCCCCTCTCAGTCTTCTCTTCCCCAGACAGAACAGGCCCAGCTCCCACAGTCTCTCCTTATAAGAGAGATGCTCCAGACCCCTAATCATCTTTGTGGCCTTCTGCTGAATGCTCTTCAGTAGGTCCTTTTTCTTGTACTGAGGAGCCCAGAACAGGACACCGTAATTTCATTACTGAAGACTCACCTGCTCTTTGAGCCCAAATAAAAGACGTTATAATCAGCATTATTTATGCAGATTAAATATTTCTGAAGCTATTTAATAAAAGCTTTACTTACATGTATTTTGAATGTCAAAATTATTCAGTTTACTCATCCTGAATTCTTCTAGCTGTCTGTCATGAAAAAGAAACCAGGTGTTAAATACATCCAGTGCATTAGTGACATTTATATATCTCCTTTACATTTTATTTAAAATTGAAAAAGGAGTATAAAGTCAGTAAACTAAAAGCCAGAATTATAATAAAAGAATATTAGAATTCAACTGTTACTGTAAGAGATAGGGGTTCAGAAAGCAAATGACCTAGGAATATTGTTTCTAGACAACAAAACATACACCAACTTTTAACTATTTCCCCAAACTAATGAATATTTAATATTTTTGAAAAAGTCCAATGCTACAGCTAGTTATGTACAAACATAATTGTACAGAAGAGTTCTTATTTTAAGCTTGGAAAATAACGGTCCAAGGACAACCCAGGTTGTAGTTGTGACTTCTACTTAAATAAAGATCATACTAACGTGAAGAATCCGCAAACAAAAAATAACTGTTTGGTAGTGAGGTAACTATAACTACAGTCTCCACTGTTGGGAGAAAATGCAGGATCCTGGCCTAGTCCAAGAAATCCTGATCCACAAAAGATCCAAACAAATAAACAAAAAAAAAGTGAGGAATACAAAACTGGGACATGCATAGAGGGAAACTTCTACCACTTTGAACTATGCATTTTACATTTTAAAGTGGAAAGTAATTTATTAAAAATACTGACCTAACTCACATTTCTTTCAAAGATCACATGAGCTGCCTTTTTACTGTGAGCCATGCCTGAAGTCCCAGCCCATCTTAGGAAAAAATCCCAAACAGAACCCCCTGTTTCTTCACTGCACACTAAGATGATAATGCTTTCTCAGAAAACTTCTAAGAACATATCTGTAGATTTTTGACTTGGCTTTCCTTAGGAAGCTGAAGAAGCCATTAACTAAGTCCTGCAAGCCAAGAATCACATGCTTGATCTCAGGTAGGCAGACGACTCCCTTCCCACACGCTGAAGTGAGCAGGGAAGAAGCTGGTAACAAATCCAAGGTACAAACCAGAAGCCTCACAGATTCGGAGCTATCGGGGGTCTGGTATTTAGTTTTGATGACTGCCAGCTATCAGCTTAGGAAGAAACCTCAGGCTAACCCAAACTATTGCAATTAAAGTACTGAAGCTATTTTAGTGGAGTTTTAGGATAGCTGTATTTAGAAAGAAAGATTAAAGAAAGGAAGGCAGAAGTCTCAGGCATAAGAAAACTGCTCTATGCAGTTGTTCACAAAAGACCTCTGCTAGAAAACTGTCTAAAAGGAAAACCAAAAAGCACCACAATCAAACTAGGTGAAGAGGGTCTTAAAAACATACACCGTACTGATAGTCCGCTGAAATAACAGGTTAGTTTTCGCAGAAACACATTTCCTTCTTTCTAAATTACACGGAAGTAAATATATTTAATCAGGTACAAAGGGAGGAAGAGACAAGCACAAGCTCCCGTTCCCCTTCTTCAGGATTTGCCCAGGATCGTCACCGTCACTTTCAGAGTCCTCAAAGTTCGAGGGTAATACAACAAAGAAACTACCTGTATAAGACCACTCAAGATCAAGTTTTGTTGTAAAAAGCCTTACCATGTGGGAAAACACGTATGTGTCTGGAGAAAAGAAAACCACCTTCCAACCTTTCCTTGGCTCCAGCAAAACAGTAAAAAAAAAAAAAATAGCTATACCACCCCCACTCACAATTCCTTCTACTTTTCTCGAATTCTTTCAGAAAAATTAACCCGAAGTTCAAATTTACGAGTTAAAAGACATGCGAGAACAACCTCACGCGCAAATCCTACAGGGCTTTTCACAGAACAATGCAATTCCGCATCGGTCTGTTCGCAAGACGAAAACGAACACATTATCGCCCAATGCCTAAAAAACCTGTAAATAAAATGTATCTACTTTGCCTAAACAGGCTAGGAAAGTCCTCAGCGTGGGTATTTCAGTTTTGCTAAATTCTGTAACCTCTCACTGCTCCGGAACGTGAGATGCTCAAGACTCTTTTAACCAGAGGACGCAAACCCCAAAACAGCCCCAGGAGCCACGGCACCGGGCACGCGTTTCCCCCACCGCAGGAACAAATTCTACCGGAGCTCATTTGTGCATCCTGAATTTACGGCGAGGCCTCCAGCCCACACCGCGCCCCTTCCCGACACAGCCCGGTCCCTCCGCACCCACCCCGGCCCGGAGCGGGGCCCAGCGGCCCCGACCCGCTCCAGGGCCGGGGGAACCCCCGCCAGCGACCCCTGCCCGCGCTGACGGGTCCCCCCGGCGCGGCGCTCGCCCGTTCCCCTCCCAGCAGCGCCACGAGCAGAGCGGGGATGTTCCCTCTGGCGAGTTATCAGCCCATCTCCTGCCCCCGACAAACGGCGGGCGCCAGGCAGCACTGCCTCCCCGGCGCACGGGCCGAGAGGCCGCCGTACGTCGCTCCCCGCAGCCCCGGCACCTCCGCCCCGCGGGCTCCGCTCACCCTCCGCTCGCCGCCCGGGCCTGGCCGCGCCGCCCGCGCCAACCGACGGCCGATTCAAACCCCAACATCCGCCGTTCGGCGGAAGCGGGGCCGGCACCGCGCTCCGCCCCCGCCCCCGCCCCCGCCCCGCGGCGGAGAGGGCCGTGCGGGCCTGCGGAGATGGGGAGTGTCTGTGACGGGAGTGTGCTTTGGGTCGTGCTTTCCTATGGAAACAAGAAGGTTCCCTCCCGCCTCGCTAGGAAATCCACTTTGGGTTTTTCTGGTTTTGTCTTTCTGGTTTTGTCTTCCGTGTTTGGCAGCTCGTTCTCAAGTGTCCTGAGATGTCCCAGCGCAGAGCCGACCCGCTTTTCCCATGGCTGATGAGGAAACGCGCTTGGACAGAGTGGGATTTGCTGCAGTAAAATGGAGTTCCTCAACTAAAACTTTGATGTTTGTGCTGATGTTTTGGCGTCTGAAGGCCACTGGCGGGGCGCTGCGTCAAACGGGGGCCCATGCCAGCAGCTCTGGGGCACAGGCGGGTGCTCCTTCCCTGTCCCATGCAGCGAGGCTGCTGCAGTCCCGGGATCCATCCCGGGGGAATGCTGAGCGGGCGCCAGTTCAGCGCCCACTCGCTGGACACTGTAGGTAGCAGGTCGCCCATCCCGCCCCCGCCGAGGCGGGTCTCTCCAGCACTTCGCACAGACCTTTATTCCTCCGGTAACTCGGCTGCTGAGCTCTGAGCCTCTGCCGTACCCCCATTCCAAAGCTCGTCCTAGCATCTAGGTCCTAGACCACTTGCCCTGTTCGCTGCCTACCCTGGCTTGAAGTTGGCTAGCGGCACACACAGGCAGAACACAGAGCTTATCTGAGAACACGGTTAGGACTTGGCTAGGCGAGTATGCTGACCAGCAGCTTGTCTTCACGGTTGGTCCCGTTGTCCCACTACCTCTGTTTTCCTGTGCTTGTTCATCCACGACATACGTTTATCACGTCCATTCCCCTAAACATCCCCTAATGCATTTTGCGCAACCGTACGAACACCCTAAAATATCCCACGATGAGTTTGCTCTTGCCTGAGAAACTTGTGACAATCTTCTTTACTGCTCATCAGTTAGAAAGTTCCAGTTGAAACTTCTCCAGACTGTGTGGTTCCTTCAATGGCCCATTAGTGGCCTGAGATTCCTGGTCTTTTGTCATTGTCTCTGTTATTTCTTGAATTTGTGTATCTGAGGCTTAGCTACTGAGTGGCGCCCAAGTCTTGCATATTAAACAGCTGTTAAGCAGATATCCCTACAGTGTGTACTTCGGGGAGGGGGAGGAAAGGATGTCTATGAATGTGAAACAAGAGAGACAATTCTATGTAATTATTTGCTTGTTAAAAACAAAAACAGATTTAACATATTTAACATATAACACCCCCTCCCCTCCTCCCACCAAATTACATTGGTTTTCCTAAATGTACCTCAGTATGGTGGAGGTCTCATTTTATCCAATAACTGAAAACCTACCTGCTATACGAAAAATCCAGAATAGCTTCTATTTTCCTACATGGATTAAAATGAACATTTTCAAGAAGTGTAGAGTATAATTCTTATCTGTAACCTCCTAGGCTTGCTGACTGTTCCAATATTTGAAGGGAATCGTCACACTGCCAGTGGGAATGACAAGCCTTAATGTTGTCTTTTGAGTCTGACTCCACTCTGCCACTCTGACACGTCCTGGACAACTGTCCTAAGTAATGATCTACTGAATAAAGAATGTTGTTGTTACTATACTACCTCCATCTGTTTTAATACAGATTATTTCATTTTGGTTCAGATGTTAAGTTCTGCTAGATTTATAAAAATTATTTTTCCCAGTCAGAAAAAAATGGAACATTTTTGTTTTCTTTCAGACTTTATCAGTAATTCAGGTAGGCCTGTGCTTAAAGAAGAAAGAGCTATATAGGAAGAATTAACATTTGAATGTATCTATGTGTTTTCCTGGGTTTATGGAATTTTTTTTTTCATTTAACAAGACATACTCAAATGTTTTTCTATATTTATATAAAACTCTGACAAGCAGTTAATCCTCCTCAACATCTGAAGTATGGTAGACTGTCTAAAACTCAAAATCACATTTGGAGATGTTCGGTCATGGTGTAGCATATAAATTTTTTAGACCTAACCATGATAGCAGCATGTTATGCTCAATTTGCATGGTTATATATTAATAAACTTAAAAGAATAACTGATAAGGCCCTTATTCTTTATTTGTTTTTAGATAAAAGATGACCAGGTTATCTTAAAATTTTTATATATATTTTTTAAATCATCCACTCTCTCGTTCCTTTATTCTCACATAACCCTTTGAAAAGTACTACCTCAGTATTTACCACAAAACACAAGTGGTTTTTCCCCCTCTAATTCTCCCCTATTTTATTTGCTGGTTCTTGTTTGAATGTTTTGATCTGAAATCACTTTGAATGTTCTTGGTGTCTTTTTGAACTCAAACATACCACCTCTTGGCAGCAGGAATTTCCTCACAAAACAGCAATTTCAGGTCTCCTGGTACCGAGTTGCTCGATAATAAGCAGGTATGTGAGCAGGGGTGGTTAGGGGTGATAATTTCTCCTGCTGTGAGACAGTGGGGTTTCACCCTGCAGAGCTCAGCTGCTGCCTGCATCGCTGTGTTCATTCCGGGTCAGAAACCTAATGCGCCTGGGTAAGTGCAACAACACTGTTCCACTCCTCAGCTTTTCAGAGGACATAAGCTAAATTGCTTAGAATTTTTCCTTCCCAAAGTTTAAATGGTGCTTCTCTTTTGATGCATCTGAACACTGTTATCCATGACCAGCACCCTGCCCCGGGCAGTGGTGTTGCATAGATGAACCTGGGGAGAACAACCGCGATATTGAGGTGAAAGTGGTTACGCACATTGTATCAGTTACCCTTCCTGAAGCTGACAAAGCATTTAAAATTATCTTTCTACATGTGATAACCAGCTGTTGTTTATTAATCTCTGTTTCTTTACTTGCTAGTTTTTTGTAATTTTTAGGGTCATTAAAAAAATTAGGAATTTTTTTTTCATCCTGTAAAGAGTCAAAAAAATTTCCACTTCTTCCAATTCAAATGAACATTTAGTCTGTAGATGCAAATGTGCTATTTTACTTCAATAGTTCATGTTTTGTTTTATGTTTGAAAGTTATATTTAAATGTCAGAGAGCATTCTGTAGAGTCACTGATTGCAGATTGTGGGTGATGCTGATGATACTTCATGAAGTATTTGATTAAGATGCAAATAGCCAGCCACAACATCTTTTCCAAGAGTAAGATACATCCTGTATTTTAAAGGACAGAAGAGGGTTAGGGTTAAAAAGGTCTTAAAGAGAGGTGGTCTTATATAGTTTCCTCAATTCTCTGAATTAGTAAAAATTAGTATTTTTGTAAAGAGAACTACTTTTGATTCAGAGACTTACATAATATTCCAAAAGAAAATTGTATTTTTTTTGGCACAGTAAGTGGCTTTGGGGAAAATAGTTGGGAAAATGTTGAAGTCTTCCAGTATTTCTTAAATCTTTAAAATAGGTTAATGTTCCTTGAGATGTTTTTTTGATCATATAGGTATTTAACGTAATTTTGGAGGGAGGTAGCCTTACTTATGAAATTCCTAATCCACTTCAGGCAAGAATTTTACCCATAGGGGTTAAGTAGAACATAAAACATTTTCTTTGAACATTTAAAGAAATACTTATTTTAAAGTTAGGCAGGGTTTGTTCCTTTAAAGGCTGGTATTTTCTATTTAGTTTATTGTGGAAATCTTATATGTTTTATAAATAAGCAGAGGTAAGCTAATTTAGCTGAAATCTGCTGAACCAAAGTATTTCAGTTGGATAAATTGTAGTCAGCTTATTCATCCATCCAAGAAGAATCAGATGAGGGAGCAGTCAGTGGACATAGGAGTCAGTCAAAATTCAAATCTTGATTTTTTTTTTATTTTGAAGAAGTTTTTTTTAATTTGATTTTTTTTTTTTTAAAGAATGCTTGTAGGAAACGTTAATGAATATTTTTGTAAGCAGTAAATGACAGGTAGAATTTAGGACCCAGGAGCTGAAGAAGGAGCCGAACTGAAAGTGAAAGGGCTGACCATGCCATGTAAGGAAGATGTTTGTACAACACGGCAGTGTTGGATTGGACAAGAGAGAAGCGATATGAGAATTGCTTCTCAGTGGGTGCTGACATTTGAACTGTCCAGTGCTGGAAGCCTTAGCTATCGATTGTGGTTAGAAAAGTATAAACTATATGTAGACTATAAAAAGGCATTCTTGTAATCAATAAACGGATTTCTCCTCTGACCCTACATCTATGTGGTCGTGTGTCTTTGGGGGGACCCGGGAAGCCACAAATGCTTTTGTCTGTTCCCTCCTTAGCATATTTCTTCTGCCAAAAACTAATGGAGAGAGCCCTACTGAAGAGGTGATTAGTACTAGTACTACTAGTTTTTCTTTCTTAACAGACTAGGATTTATTACTCTTTTGCTGATCTTCAATGAGAATGTCAGAAAGAACCCTGTATTTTGGAAAGCATGGAAGCATTTGAAAAGATATCCCTGAATTGTCATTGAGGATTGATCGTCATTCAGAGTTGACTCTAAATTGTTTTCACTTAATGTCTACTCAATCATATTTTCTTTTCCTTTCATACTGATGCTCTGGACATCATTCAAAATGAAGATGGTTATGATTAAGATTCTTATAATTTTTACAGATACAAGATCAGATCTTCACAGATCAAAAGGGGATCTGCTCTGACAAAAGTGAGTTATTGGGTTTTTTAAAAATATATGTTTTTAGATACAAGATGCTAATTTTGCCTTCACAGGCAACGGTGGATCATGCAAACGCTTTGTTTTCAGCAGACCCAGGCAAGACAGAAATACTGGCCCAGAGGTAATGGTCCTGTGCAGCACAAATGCCTTTGAATTATGTAGGAATGAAGATCCCAGCTCCAAGATCCAGAATGCCCAAGGCAACTTTGTTGATTTGTAACACTTCATCTCTTTTAAAAAGATTTAGATGCTAATATAGGAATTTCACCACAAAAGGTTAGTTATTAAGTCTGACAAAAGCAGAATAAAAATGGTGATGGCCTCTGTGATGTCTATCTCTGCTGATGTATTTCACTTAATTATGTTTTGCATTTGCATGGCCAGGTTTCGGAGGGGGCTACAACAATGGCCTCTCTAAGAAGCTGCCGGAAGCTGATCCCGTGTCCAACAGAGCCAATGCCAGCCAGCTCCAAGGCTAGGACAATGATGTAGACTGATGCTAGTAACGCCTCTGTGGTAACATATTTAAGAAGGAAAAAAAGTTATTCTGCAGATACAGTTGCATCCAGAGAAGAGAGGAGTGAGAATATGTGAAAGGAACAATTCTGCAGGCACCAAGGTCAGTTGAGAAGGAAGGGCAGAAGGTTCTCCAGGAGCTGGAGCTAAGGTTCCCCTGCAGCCCGTGGTGAAGACCATGATGGAGCAGCTGTGCCCCTGGAGCCCATGGGGGTACACAAGGGTGCAGAGGTTCACTTGCAGCCAGTGGAGAAGACTCGCACCGGAGGAAGTGGATGCCTGACAGAGGGCTGTGATCTCGTGGGAAGCTTGCACTTAGCAGGCTCCTTAGAGGGACCTGTGGATCTGTGGAGAGAGTGTTGCCAATATTAGGAACTCTCTAAATACGCAGTCTATTTTAGAAAGGAAATATTGTTTATTCTACGCAGGGTGCAAGGTGGAGGCTTCAGGAAAATGAGCACACTAACTACCAAATGTTGTTACTATTTATACATTTTAGCAAATTAAGGCATTAATGTTCATGGGCTACAAGTTACATGGTTCTCTTACACACAGAGAATTAACAAGGTTGGAGAAGACCATCAAGTCCAACCTATTACCTAACTTATCAACCTACCCAACACCAACCCATCATCTAAACCATGTCAGTAGGTACGCCATTCAGCCTTTCCTTAAACACATCCAGGGATGGTGACTCCACCACCTCTGTGGGCAGCCCATTTCAATGCGAAATCACTCTCTCTGTGAAAAAGTTTTTCCTAATATCCAGCCTAAACCTCCCCTGACGCAGCCCAAGACTGTGTCCCCTCATTCTACCACTGAGGGTCTGAACCTGCCTGGCTACAACCTCCCTTAAGGTAGTTATAGAGAGCAATAAGATCTCCCCTAAGCCTCCTTTTCTCCAGGCTAAACAACCACACTTCCTTCAGTCGTTCCCCATAGGGCTTGTACTCCAGCCCCTTCACCATCCTCGTTGCCCTTCTCTGAACACACTGCAGCAACTCAACATCTTTCTTAAACTGAGGGGCCCAGAGCTGGACACAGTAGTAGTGAGTATTCTGTCTCCTATTGGTTCATTATTCTCTTACTTCTCATGCTACTTAATCTACATGCTCAGTCTTTCTCATCTGTTGAGTGAGTGGTCAGTGAGCTGGTGGTCACAATCTCCCCTGCCCGAATTACCTTTTACCCCATTGGAGCTGATTTTAGCATAATTGCTGAATTGGCTTCATTAGTTTCTTCCTTATCTTTCCTTATTCATGCCAAATGTCCTTGTGGCCCATAAATTCTGCCTTCTTTGTGTCTGCTATCAGTGGAACACCTTTCTTCGCGAGCTTTGTTAACGTCTCTCTAGATCTGAGATCATTGAAATATGTCAAGCCCTAAACCTTAACAAAGCCAACATGTAATTTGTCTTTCCAACACCTGGACACCACTTAAAACTCACTTTTTTGCTGCTGTCTGATTCATACATTAGATCTTCTTTCTTTTCAATTAGGCTAGAAAGTATACAAAGATCAAACATCAAAGAACATCCTTTCATAAAAAAAAATTTCCATATTCCACATTTTGCAACAATAAGGCAGGACCCCGTTTCTTAATCTCTCGGGCAGGCTGTTTCTGAAGGACGGCACCCCATGGGAAGGTACCCATGTTGGAACAATTAATGAAGAATTCTACCCTGCAGGAAGATCTCACAATGGAAAAGTTTGTGGAGGGCTGTCTCCTGGGAAGGACCCAGGAGCCCCATTCTACAAGGGCTCCTCTCCTTGGGCAGGGCCAGAAACAACCTGTGATGAATTGACCCTCTCCGTCTCCCTGAGCCACTGAGAGGCAAAGGGCAGGGGAAGTAGGGAGAAGGTAGAGCACCAGAGAAGGAGGAAAGGATGGGGGAAGGTGTTTTAGGATTTGTTTTGCTTCTCATTATCCTCCTCTGATTTTGACTGGTAATAAATTCAATTAATATCCCCACACTGAGTCTGTTTTGCCCATGGTGGTATTCAGTGTATGATCTCTTCCAGTCCTGATCTCAACTCATGAACCTTTTATTATATTATCTTTCCTTCCCTGTCCAGTTGTGGAAGGGAGTGATGGAGTAGCTTTGGTGGGTGCCTGACATCCAGCTAGGGTCAGCCCACCATCAATAAAAAGCAGGAAGTTATGAGCTTATGATATCTATATTTGGTACATAAAGAGTCTGTGGGGGAAGAACCTGTGCACTGCTTTTATGAAGTTTATGGATAGATGTAAAGAAAATACCAGATGAGCTAACAATAGCCACAGAAGCATTATTCAAAGGTGACAAATGAGTCTGAGTCTTGATTTTTGTATTTTTTACCAATGCTTCTTTTGTATTTACAGAGAAAGGAAATTTGATCTTAAACCTCTCTATTATTTCTTCAGAAGTGCAGAGCTGAGGTTAAATTCTCAGCTCTGAAATCGTGAAATCGTGATTGTTTTAATGATTATGATATATTCTGCACCTGAATTTAGCTGTGATACATGTACATAAGGATTCTATGTTTAATTTACTATCTTATATTCTGTTGAGGAAGACCTACGAGAACAGAGATAGTTTAGATTGAGAAGTTGTCTCATAAGTGTTATCTCATTGCGGAAATTTAGAGCTGAAACTCGCTACCACAGTCCATGATTATCCAGACTTCTCACATTCTGTGAATTGCCCAGGATCTGATAATTGGCTAGACAAAAGATTAAAATTAGCAGGAGATTACTTAATACTTTGAATACATTCTTTTATTGGTTCACTATCAAGGGAGAACATATAAAATACAAATAGTTACAAAATAGTTATTTCATTATAAAATAGTTTTTTAACCAGAAGCATAGAAAATTATTCCTATTAGAAAGTCTGCTCAGACATTTTTCCTTTCTTTAAGGTATGAATGTAACTGGAAGAGAATGTCCTAATATACAACTATAAGACCACAGTATTAGAACTATCCACTGGGGGCTATTTCTGTGGCATAATTTAAAAGTCAAACAGAAAAGTGCCCGTACCTGACATCGGTATTTTTAATAGATTAATAAGATTGGTTTTTTTGCAGCTTTGCTTGCTGCATCATTTACCATAAAAAATACAGTTATTGTATTTGTTTCAAGTTCTATGCTTATTGTGTTGATTTACATTTCATTTATTAACGGTCAGAAATGAGCTCATTGTCATATCAAACTACTCATACCAAATTATTAGTTAGATGCTGTAGAGGATGCAATGTATCCTAAGTGGCAGACCTCTTGCTAGGCTGCATATGAAGACCTGAAGTCACCCTGTCTTTACTTGAAAATTTGAAGAAAAAAAACTTCTCTAAATTTTTTGTTTTGATAATAATGTCTGAGAGATAGCTATTCTGTAAAATTCCAGTATTTTTTAGCTGGTTGGCTATGGAGTGACTCTCAGTTGCCTAGAGAATTATTTAAAGTTGCTCTGTTCATTCAGAGGCATTGACAAGGACAGCATGTAGAATATTGCTACTTTGTCCTGAAAGCAATGTACTTAACATTACATAATGGCTTGGAAGAAGGAATGCTAGTAGCTAAAAATTTCTTCAATCCAATTAATTTTCAGTAGTTCTCTTGTCAAAGGAAGATAAGTTTGAGAGGGCTTAGGTGTAGAAATTCTGTAAATCATCTGTGATGGATTAAAACCAGCAGAGGGTAAGTGACCTCCTTTATTGACAATGTACTATTTATACTGCTCCTAGGAGATGACTCTGCTTTGCAGGTTTACTAACTCCAAATAATCTTTGAATAATTTCACCAGTGAATGCTTTCAGCATTGGGATTTTAATTTTAGCTCTGAAACCCCAGTTCACTATAGTATAGTATACTGGGGACCATCTCTGTGGCGTAATTTAAAAGTCAAACAGAAAAGTGCCGGTACCTGACATTGGTAATTTTAATAGATTAACAAGCTCGGTTTTTTTACAGCTCTGTCTGCTGCATCATTTACCATAAAAAAATACAGTTATTGTATCTGTTTCAAGTTCTGTGCTTATTGTGCCAATTTACATCTCATTTATGAAT
Source organism: Serilophus lunatus (assembly GCA_013399895.1). NCBI lineage: Eukaryota > Metazoa > Chordata > Aves > Passeriformes > Eurylaimidae > Serilophus > Serilophus lunatus. The sequence continues at coordinate 873,456 of VXBA01003621.1, read as the reverse complement.
GGTCAGAAGCTTGCGTAGTGTCATGGCTGTGCAGATTATGAGTGACAAGGTAGTGTTAGGCAGATCAAGCTAGAGTTGAGCCCCAATCATTTTGCTTAAGAAATTATATTTATTTCTATGAGTAATTGGTATTTCTCTTATAGTTTTCTTATAGTTGTGAACCAGTTCAAAATTTATTGATGGCTTTCCAAATTACTAATTGTCAAGTGTTATGTATTTGACTTTACATAGAATAGAACAGTATTTGTGACATTTTTGTTGCCTGTCATGGAAACTATGGAGATTTTCTGGGCCTCCTTCTTGACATCCATCATGTTGCTTGAATTTACAAGTATGGATGTAAAAATAAGAATAAAAATTAAGCTTTTTTGATGTCTACATTACCCCAAAGCCCCAAACCTTCAAAATGTTAAAGCTACTTTTCTCTATAGTTCCTTTGATTCTGATCATGGTAGACTTAATTTTCCTTTCAATGACCCTGAATAAACATGTGGCAGTCTGGTGCATACTGCTTTCCACATCTTTCAGACTTCTCAGGCAGACTTACATTTTAGTAGTTTTATAAACAGGAATATCCAACATTACTTCATCCAGATTAAATACACTTGAAAAATTACATTTAGGATCCAGAGGAACGGACCTGTTGTTCGGGTTTGGGTTTTGTGTGGTTTTTGTTTGTTTGGTTGGTTGGTTTGGGTTTTTTTTGTTTTTATGGAATAAGGTAGATAATCAGGGAGTGGTTGTGTAAATTTCTTCATGCCATGTTGCCACTTTGATTCAGTTGTACCTTGTTGGGTTTGAGTAAGCAGAACATTTTCTGAAGCCTGAATCTTTACATCATCTCAGTGGGCTGCAAGTGTGTTTACTTGTAATGACTAAGGTGGTGGCTTTAGTGATACGGTTCTCTCTTCTAAGTTTAAAAAGGAAAAAGGTCATTTAATTTAATTTAATTTAATTTCATTTATTTAATTTCATTTCATAGTACCAGTCACCACTAGACTAATGGTGATCTGAGGCAAAGATGTCAATGGAGAAAGATTGTCTCCCTCATCCTGGTTCTCTGGGGGACAACACTGTGGCTGGGGAAGCTTAGGTTCTTGTCCACATTCTGGCACTCATCAAAATTGTCTCATTTCCTCCTCTCAGCTTCCCAAGCTCAGTGTAAGAAAAATGATGTTAACTTTCTTTGCAGAGTATTTTGAGCACTGTTCTTGGAAGAGATGTGGGCATTGCAACCAATTGATTTTCTTGAGTATTATCTGTTGTTTATGCTTGGCTTGTAACAAATTAAAATCAAAGTTTGGAATTGAAGTCTCTACTGAAGCAGAGTTGCAAGTCAAGATTACAGAAAATTACCACTAGATGGAGTCAATGATTTTCTAAATTATTCTTCATAGCTTGGTAGAGTTGCAAAATTATTATAATCACTGAGTTAAGGAGAATATGATAATTCAAGTAACTCACCAGTATCATAATTGCATTATCTGTTTTTTGAGTTTTACAATTCTATGATTTTTCACCTTTTCTAAAAAGATTTTTCATAATTTGATGCTGAATAACAATATTTTAATAGAATTCTTTATCAGACTCACAGCATCCCACATCAGTGCTCACTTTCCCTATTTATGTCTTCAAGTTGTTATGATTCTCTTCAATCCTGTGATTTCAAAGGCTGAGTTCACTGCTAGTGTTTTCGTCTTTTTTTCTTAAATAGAAATTGATAATTAGGATGAATTGTCAGACTTACAATTTTCAGTTCATGTTTAAATAAAAATACTGTTCTTCACTGTTCTGAAAAGCAACTTGGATGTCATCAACAATCATGAAATCCTAGTTGTTAGGAGTAAGCTGTGCTAAATTTATAAGCACAAAGATCCATCTGTGAGGATCTGCAAAGTTCACCTTAGGACAGGATTATTGTAATAATTGTTTCATGTTGCATTACTTAGTATGATACAGCTTTCTTATCTGAAGACAGATAGCCACTTAAAGATGTTATTTATTTTTACTCCATCAAATAAAACTTATGTTCACTAAAGAGTTGTCCAGATGCACCACCTTTCTTCTAATGGACCATTACTAAAGTGTCACTTTTGAAACTTTGCAGAATATGCAACCATTCTCAAATTAATTTTCTGAGGATTTTGCCTTGCATACAGACCAATTGGGGTTGCCTTTTGTGTGTAATAAAAAAGGAGATAAGGCTTCCCTTCAACAATACTGCTTTTCTTCCATTTTCCCTTAACAACATTGCTTTTCTTGGACTAGAAGTACGAGGCAGACTTTTAGTAATTTATTGAAGAAACCACTTCAGTTATGGCAAAACAAGTACATGGCAGTACTTAAGAGGAACTCTTTCACCTTTTAGTGAATATGCTCACTAGTTCATAACTCTTTTACCAGTGCTGAATCTCTTCTAACACAATTCTTACCTTACCTTTTTTCTTCTTATAGTAGCAAGAAAAAACTAAAACTAAAAATCTCATATTGCAATTAATGTGTCTGTTACTAGGCACATTAGTTAATGCCTTCAGTATATTACTTTTACCAAGCTTCACAGAATATTCATTTATAGTAATTAAGGAAATACTAAAGATACTGAAAATAGAAGAAAAAAATTTTGGATGTGAATACTTCATGGTGTAAACCCCACACAAATAGAAGCATATGTATTATTTAAATACTATAGGAAAAACAATGAGAAAAGTACAGTTTTAAAATCTATTGTTGTCTGTAAATACTGAAAATGAAAACTATTTAAAGAAAGCAGATGATTTGCATCTTATTTTTGATTATCCTCATCAGAAAGTGATATTGAAAAGAAATAGTAATTTATATGAATCCCTTATTTGCTTGTTTTTCATCCTCTTCTGTTTAGTAAGAAACATAAAATTGATGAGAAAGAAAAGAAAAACAGACTTTTTTGATCCAAAAGCCTGTGCTGTATTATATATCTAAAATCAGAGCCCTGTTGTTCCTCTATAGTGTTACTGTAGAACACAAAAAGTCATATTCAAACCTATCTATAGGTAGCTTTTTCTATTCAGGTTGCTGAAAGCCAGACTGAATACCCTGAGTTGGAAGGGTTCACGAGGACCGAGTCCAACTCCTGGCCCTGTATGGGACCATCTCCAGGAGTCACACCATGTGCCTGAGAGTATCATCCAAACGCTTCTTGAACTCTGCCAGGCTTGGTGCTGTGACCACTTCCCTGGGGACCTCGTTCCAGTGCCCAACCACCCTCTCTGTGAGGAATCTTTCCCTAATATCCAGCCTAAAGCTTTACTGACACAGCTTAATCCCATTCCCTCGGATTCTATCACTGGTCATCACAGAGAAGAGATCTGTGTCTGTTCCTCTGCTTCCCCTCACTAGGAAGATATAGACTGCAATGAAGTCTCCCCCCAGTCTCCACTTCTCCAGGCTGAACAAGCCAAGTGACCATTCCTCATATGGCTTCTAATCTAGACCCTTCACTGTCTTCATAGTCCTCCTTTGGACAGTTTCTAATAGCTTTATATCCTTCTTATATCGTAGTGCCCAAAACTGCACACAATACTCAAGGTGAGGAGAATAGAACAGGACAATCACCTCCCCTGACTGGCTGGTAATGATTTGCCCCATGCAGTTTAGGACACAGTTGTCCCTTTTGCCTGCCGGGACATGCTACTGGCTCAAATTCATTTTTGGTTAGGTATTGTCCAAAGAACATTTATTTTGCAGACTAAAGTCAGGTTCTTTTAATCAATTACTGCTGCAGGGCTGTAGGTTTAAAAACACACAGTACCATTATTTTCATACATTATGATGCAGCTAAAAACTTTGTAGTTTGTGGAATTTTTTCAAATCTAGTAAACGAGTGGTAATCAAGTAAATGGGTTTATAAAACAATTGTGTTAAATAAAGGTCACACACGAACAAATGAAATGGAATACACTATATAAGCTTAATCATGTAAAGTTTCCAAAGATTACTTTTATGTATGCTCAGAGTCAGATGAATTGTGCATTTGATGATACAGTCATCTCTTGGAATAGTTTGTTTGATTATTCAATCAATTTCAGAATTATACTGTGCGGATTTGATGTGTTTGTTTTATGTATTCATAGCTGAATCAAGAACTTTAATGGCTTACTAACCCCCACCTGTGAATAAAGCTTTTTCTTTTGTAAAACTGTAAGGATGTGGCAGAATAGAAGAAAGAAGAGTTTTTACACCTCCTCCTGTCAGTCTGAATGATTCACTAGTCATGGTAGGCTCTATGCTCTATATCAATACAATTAAATAATCAGTACCTGTAAGTTAAATCACTTCTCACACCCACTAGTAAAAATATGACAGTAAAGCTATTCCCACTATAGTTTTTTCTCTTTTCATTGAAAGTACTTGCATGTAGAGACTAGAGCTACAAGACATAAAAAGATGCATAAAATTTCTTCTCTGCAGATAATAAACTAAACACAAGAAGAGATATGTTTCTGTAGAAGTGGAGCACATAATTTTTGCAGGGACAAGACACTGCAATATGGTAAAGTATCTTTTGTTTATTTCATTGTAGGCCTGGTAAATGCCATTAGGGTATAGACAAGCAGTATTTCTGTCTTGAGAAATGACTCTGATGCAGTAGTTATAAAATGAAGAGGTAAAACATTCTTTAAAAAAGTGAAGCATTGGTTTAAAACTTAAACTCATTCAGTAGGAAGAAGGTGCTTATTTTTACTCTGAGTTGCATGGCTAAATCTTCTAAAAACCTGTATTGGGTCTTGGCAGCTCAAAAGTTCTGCAAGTTCCATGTAAAATCTGTAAAATCTCTGGTCCCTATATTAGGTTTCCATTAGAAACACAGGTGGCAAAGAAAGTTTTTTGCTACAGAGTTTTTTGTCTAAAAATGAAGTTGTTACCAATGTGGTTTGTGTAATTTAAATAATATCATGATTGTTAATGAGAGTGTCTCTGAGTTGTGATCTTCTTGATCTACTCTCAGCTATATTCACTGTCTTTTTAATTTGATTTTAACAGTGCCTTAAAGAAATAGAAAACTATAAGGTTAATCTCTATAGGTTTATATTCTACAATGATTTGTCTTCTAATGGTGGCTGTATCTCCTCAGCCTTGGGCTGTCTACATCTTAGAAATGCAGATAAAAGATGACTCCTATCTTTTGTTCTGTTTGGGTACCATCAGCATCAACTTACAAAATAAAGCATTTCAGGGAAGCTCTAGGTATGAAATTTAGATGCGTAGTCTAGACAGATAGTACAATTAAGCATTATATTTTGACACTGCAAGTGACATTCAACATACATGAAAGGCAATTATATATTGCACATGGTCTTTTGGTAACTTATGTGGTTATTTCAGTAGAGGGAGAGCAATGGCAACTTTGAAGTGATGCAACTGGCTATCAACAATGAAAAGCTAGAAGAGGAAGAATTTCAGAAGTTTTTTTGTAAGAAGGTTGTACATACCCCTGACATCCCGGAAACTTTTTAGTATGAGAAAATATTTTAAGTCTTCTTTAGGAAAAGAATTAAGTTTCTGGCTTTCAGACTTCTTGCCCTTTTGCCAGGTTTAGACTGAGCATAAATGTCTAATTAAAAGGCAGATGAGTTTCTGTCTTGTATTGCAGTTTCTCAAGCAGGGAAAGTGTTATATGAAGAAGTTGTAGGGCAAAGCAAAAATTTTGAGGAATACATCTTGACAGACTCATTTTGTTGGCTTACAGTGAGATGGACTTCAGACTTCTTGTACTGAAGTCTGAAAATAAATGTAATAATTTGGTATTTATCCATGAAACTTAAGGAAGTTACCCTAATTTTGTAGTATAATGTGATGCCATTTTAGAATGCACAGTTTGTCTTCTCTATTGATAGTCACAGGAAGGGAGGTGGCCGCACTGGAGGTTTTTGGCACAGTGTTGTTAGTATTGATACATTATTGGAGACATACTTGGGCTTGGGGAAGCTTTTTTTTTGTATGGACACCTAAAACAAAAGCAGAAGTTTGTGCTGATATTAAAGCTGGCACTTATTAGCACTGGTGAATCTTAAATGAATAGGCAGAGTTAGCATATTTGCTAGATTACTGCTCTAGGAATTCTGCAGAGTAGCCAGATATTGCAGCACTGGTTACTCCAAGATTGCAAAGATTCCCCTCCTGCCCTACTCCCTTACATTTTCTGAAGTACAATTCTGTTATTAGTCTTCTGGTGAAGTGTAGGAGCCAACTAGTTTGCATCCATAATGCTTTCTGGGACTCTTTTAGGGGCCAAGCCATTCATATGCAAGTTGAAGGTCTTCCATGTGCTCTTAGTCCATCCTGAGGCCTTCACGTCCTGTGACATATCATGCAAATACAGGTATGCTGAAGTGGCCTTTGTTCCTCTATAAATGGTGTTGTTCTGTAGTACGGTTGAGTGCAGGGATAGTAGAAATGGCCAGAGAAGAGGAGAGCGCAGGGAATTTTTGTATGTGTGTTATAGCTGTGACAGCACAGGTGGCCCAGGGAACCAGTCCTAAAAACACAAAACATACAAGATGATGGACTATAATTGGTGAATTTTGTGAATGCTGGGCAAATGGCGGTGGGTATCTGTTTCCTTTACTTGGATAGATGTCTGTAACACCCCATTTCCCAGAGTGGCTTATATTGAACTTTGGTCTTGGGACAGTTTTTTAAACATTTATCATGACTTTTCCAACATTAGCGTAAGCAACATTTACATCAGTATGTGACTCATAACAATAATTAGATCCTTACTCACACAGCTTGATGAGCACTCTGCTTACAATATATAAGTCAACTATTTCCTTTCTGAGACAGAAAAATACTGTGAATAGTTCTGCTGTGCAAATTGTGATTCTGGTGTGTATATATTCAAAATAATTCGTCCAACGTATTTATATATCAGGTATTTTTCCCAAAGATTGCCAAACTCGAGGATACATGTATCTCTTCTTATTCAACTGAACTGTTTATTCAACAGTTAATATAAGCAGAAGGATACAAATGAAGTTTTTATCTGGAGTGCTGACTGATTAGCTTTCCAAGACAAAGACATTAGTGATATTATATATGGTTTTAAGATGCATACACTGGTGATATTTATGAACACATGGTAGGTGTGTATAAATGAGTATGTTTGTGGCATTTTATTGAAGAATCTGAGATGAGTTGTCATGGAGATTAAAAGCTTCAAAATGCTATTCATTAGTATTAGTTGTGTTTGCTGGGCATAAGGGTATTTGTTCTGTTACTCTGCAACTTTTGTTGTAAAAAGAGCTATACTTCTACCTGTTTTGCAAATACTATTCTAGCAGTAAAAGTAAATAAACACCTGATGAGCACATTAAACTTTAAGGAAAAACCCCTGTCTTCTCTTTTTAATCAACGCACAATTTTAGTATTGAAGCCATTAAGTGGCTTGTCTTTTAACTTTCAGGCTGTTTATGAGGTAGCAGAAAATTGTCAACTACTCCGAACCTCCCTACCATCCGCCAAGAAAAAATTATGTTCTGGTCACTGGTGAATGAAAGTATTTTCTTTAGGTGTAAATGTTATAGACATGAAAAGAATCAAATATGTTTTACTGATATTTGCTTTTACAGTAGCATATACATTTTCAGTTTTCTCTGTATGAAAAAACTAGGACATTTCTGATGCTTTTTCCTTAAGTAATTAGAAAAAAACCCACTTATAGATCAGTTAACCTTTGAAAAAAATTGTTTTCTGCCTGAGGTCATGGATGTGTTGCCATTAATATGGTTGTTTTTTTAACCAATAAATCAATGAAAATGCTGCGACAAAATGCTTCATACATACACAACATCACACACACTCTGAATGAGTAATACAGTTTTCATAACAGACTTGAAGTGATGGCTATTAACCAGAATTATATATATTTATATTTAAACTGACACTACAGAATTCTTTTGAGTCTTGACAGATCTGTGGAATATTTAAATGAAGTAATTGTAGTTACCAGACCTCCTGGGATTAACCTACTGGAAAGAAAGTGACATTTTGCAAAGAGAAAAATGAATTTATAATGTGGAAAAGAAAGATAAAAATGAGGTTATGGTGTGCCTGTTTATAACCATTCAGGAGGAAAATATGTTTATATCAAGACACCAATACGCTGTAACAATATACTTCACTTACACTTAATTATAGAGTGACTTTGCATATAACTTATTGGGTTCTATGTTTCCTGAAATAGGATAAACCATACTAAAAGGGAACTAAACAGTTAATTTATTTTGGGTACATTCCTGTTCAGGAGTTGATTCTTTGCTATTTCTAATTTCACCAGGAAAAACTTTACTAAATTCAAGATACTGTATGCTAATAAAGAAAAAAAGCTGTCCAAAGGAGAACAATACCAACCTCTTCCTCTGTGGCACAAACTACTTTTCACTTCTAAGAGGGACCTAATCTGTTTAGTACACTCAGATTTTCAGTTAGAGTAGCTTTTTCAATGCCAAACACTGCCTTCTGAGTTCTCCTGAACTGAATAGAGTCACAAAATCACCACATAATTTAGGTTGGAAGAGAACTTTTAAGGTCATCTGGCCCCACTCAAAGCAGGACCAACTTAACTGGGTTACTCAGTACCTTGGCTGATTGAGTTTTGAGTGGTGGCGATGCCACAACTTCTCTGGGAAACCAGTTTCACTGTTTGACTAGGATGAAAATATTTTTCCTGCTATCTAGTTGGAATTTCCCGTGTTGGTGAGCAGTTTGTGTTTACCAAGTCTCATCCTATAATTGGGTCCCTTAGAAGGAGTTTGTTCTTTCGTACACTCCTTAGAAGTAGTTGAAGGCAGCAAGGAAGTTTTTAAGATCTCCCCTTTGTTTATTCTTCTTGGGACTGAAAGAACCCACTGGCTGGTACAGACAGCCTGTGCCCATGGAGATTGTTAGTTGATTGCTAAGTGGAAAGAGGTTGTTTCAGAAGGAAGTAAATAAGTATGTGTTCCTTTAGGAACTTGTGGAGACCATGATGTCAAGTATACCTCCAGTACATTAAATAATGCTGGCAAGGAAAACTAAGCCATAAGAACCTATGAAATTGCAATTTAAGAGAAACATCATTCATTGACATTGAAGTGACTTTAACTGATGATCTACTTATGTACTGTGATATTCTCTACAGCACAAATAAAAGTGAGGCATGATGAGTGACAATTAAGTCTTCCTACACTGTAGAATTTTTATGTAATCACAATTTTTATATTATGTATAATAAATACAATATTTTAAAAAATAATTTAGCATATTTATCATGTTTTTCTCACCATCCTTCAATCAGTCAGGACACCATGAGTAATTTCCCTCTCCTAAATGCTCTAGACTAATAAATCAATAATGCATGGCAAACATGAGATGAAACAGACATATGACCCTCCTTCTCTGTTACATGTTATTTAGCAATGCAAATCTGGAATTCCTATCATTGCTTTTCCTTTAACTATGGTTATTAGTTAAGTTCAACTGTTATTACTAGGAAAAAAAAAAGCTGTCCCTAGTCTGTTTTTAGCAGCAAAAAGTCTTTTTTTCCCCACAGCAGAATCATTCAGCCTCTACTGAAAGCTACACTGAAAGCTATTGCCCAGAAATAGTACCTGCCTTACTCTTCAGTCTTTCTTTCCCCTTGAACAGACAGCAAAAGATTTCAAAAAAATACATCTACACTATAAATTTCTTTAATGAAGCATCTTGTTAAATAAATAAAAGCATTTCTTTGCAAAACAAGTATTACTTGAAGGTAACTATATGCAATTGCAATTACAGAATGACTACCCCTCCCTTGAGAAGTACCATAGTAAATGAAGAGTAAATAAAAGAAAAAAACCCCTCCACAAACATGCAGAGTGCCAATTAAAATATCTTACTCTGTTCTTACGCTATCTTGTGACTTCATCAGAGTAGTGTCAGCATCTTGTAGTTGTGCATTAAGTGAAGTGTGTAATGAATGGTTCATTCCCTTTCTTCTTGGGAGAGAGTTAAATGTGCACTCTTACATCTTGTTTTGGTGGAGTTTTATTTTTTAATTTTGCAGAAGATTTCTTTGGAAAGTGCCTGAATTGCAGAAAGTTGTCAGAATGAAGGACTCAGGGGACAGAGAATTATAGAGCAGAACATTATTATGTATCCTAGTAACTATTCTTTTAATCCTCTGTCTGTCTATACAACCACAAAGGTGTGGAAGGAGGCATAAAGGCCTATTTCCTTTGTTTCTTGAGTGTGCATGGGATTCTGCAAGGCAAAGCAAGCATTAAAAGGTTTAACTGCTCAGTGTCTGCTGGACAATGGGATCTTCTTGGTGTGTGAAGGAAGGTAGGTAGTGTCATCCTACTCATAAAATGTCCTATGGGTTTTCTTTTCGGGAGCTACACGCAGCAGACAAGCCATTTTTGAAAGGGGTCTGCAACATAGGTCTTTGCTATCCAAGAAGCATGTGCTACCTACAAAACAAGAGATGACAGGTGTTTCAGGTGTGTTTCTGAGTTCCCCTCATTTGAGGCCACTTTGCAGAGATGTTATTTTCTCATTCGAGATGAGAAGCTGCGCAAGTATGGATGTCAAGGGGTTGAAGGCTGAATAGAGTTCCACAAAATGTCTGCATGCCCAGCACCTATCTAGTAGAGGAGTTCTAATAGGATTTCTGTATTTTTGTCATTTGAATTGTCACTGTAAAGGAAAGGGAACACTGTAGCAAAACTAAGTAGGCTCTTTAGATAAAACTTAATAAATGCTTCCTTTCCCTCACTTCATTTTTCCTTGTTTTGCTGAATATTGTGTGAATAAAAATAGAAGTGAGAGAAGGAAATATTATCCTAATATGAAAGACAGAATTATAAAATGAGCATTCAACTTGAAGGAATGTCAGGGAACAACAGTACCTTATACTGCACTCTGAAAAATTGTAAAAAGTACAAAGGTTCGTAACATATTGTAAAGAAAATTCTTTAGAACTTGCTCTGTTATCTTGGAGGTAACAGACACACCATATGCTGTGTCTGGCAGTTGCTATGGCAACTACTTTTAAAATTTAAGCATGGGGAAACTATTGCCTAAAATCTCCATGACTTGGGGCCAAATCTTGCTTGATGCTGAGCACCAATGAAGAGTAAAAAAAGATGTAAAGGAAATATTAAAATCTCTCCCTTTTTTTCTTCTGAAATTTTATCTTTAAATACTTCTTATTTATGTCAGGAGATTGCAAGCCCTGGACTCTTGAGGATATTGACAAAGAGATGAATGCAATATCTTAAATTTAATACCATGCACACTGTTTGCAATGAAAAGCAGGAAAAACCTATTTGTTCATTGAGGCATTTTACATAAAAATTGTGATATTTGTCTGAAAGTAATCTGTTGTCGCTGTTTTATGTGTTTGAGAATTCTTGCTTAGAAGTCAAAGAATAGTAAAAGTTTTGAAGGAAATAGATGTGAAGGCAATACATCTTAATAATTTGCCAGTACTTATTAAAAATTAGCGTATGCAGATTTGTTTCCTTGGAAAAGTCGTTTCAACCTTTTTGCCCTATCTCACCAGCAGCTTGCCTAATGCACTTCTAGGCAAAAGAGGCTTAAAATATTGCTTCTAAGGAAAAGACAGTGCAAACAAAATTAAGATGATTTTGTTGTTCTTTACGTAAAAGGTCTATTAGGCTCTGGTACAATGAATGCTGTCATAAACAATTTCAGTACCTCAGTAACTGGTTTTCTGTGACCAAATTACATCATAAATTCTATCTTGACCCTTCTAGAAAAGTCTGCAAAGGTGGGACATAATTTAGCCAGAAAACAGTAATTGTGTACTGTAGCTCTTAACAAAACTGCCCATACAAATTGCACATGTGGTCTTGAGCCAATCAATAATGTTCTGGACCAAAGTCAATGAAATCGGTGGTATTCTCTTTATAATGTCTCAGGCTTTGTTTGAGACACTGATACTTACAGAAGTAATCATTACCAAAAATATCTCATGTTTTGAACACACATCATGTAGTGCTGACTTTCTAGAAGTAATTTTTAAAAATAGTATTAAAAATTCTTATATTATGTGAGATCTTATTAGTCTCAAGTGTATTTGTCTCGTGCTGTTACCTCTCACTGGAGTCAGAATTTTCTGTAAGTTCCCCCTCTGAAATAATGCATCCTGTGAGCTATTATCCTGTGATTCTGGCTCTCATAAGCTAGTACAAAATTGTTAGTGCTGTTATTCACCAGAGAAAGAGTTAGAATTTAAAACCTATTTTGGTCACTAGTCTGCTCAGGGCTCTTGAAATTAATTATTCATATTGTAAAGAAAGATATGTGTTTTAGATGCACCCTGTTCAACTCCATGGGTCATTATGCTATCTTTCTTGCTTTATCTGTGGCTCATTAATCAAGGCACCTTAATTTATCTTCTAGAAAAATTTTTTGATGGACAGCAGAAAAAGAAAATATTCAAATAACTTGCAAATAATGTGACATTGGCTAGAGTATGAGAATGATAAATACATTCCTTATATGAGAAATTCTTAATATGTAAGGAATCTGAAAGAGTAGCAAATATTGGAAAGAAGTGAGGAAAAGGCTTTCTTCTTTGGCTGCCAATCCTGCTTAAGTTTTAGGCAAGGGAATGTGAAATGATCTAGTCTGTACTGAAGGAGATTTGATTTAATTTGGCAGAACCAGCTGTTAAAATCACAATTGCTTTCTGGATCTACTATTAAAAAGAATTTTGGCATGTTTTTGCTGCTACTTCCTCTCTGGGGACATGACGACCAGCTTCTTCTCCTCTGTTCCCTGTCCACCTAGATTTGGGCCTGAAAGTCACTGCCATGTCTGTGAGACCTGACTGGTTGTTCCTATCCCCATCCTCTGGCTCTATCCCTGTACTATCCGTTGTTCTAAAAATGTCTAATATTTGCTTGGCAAACCATTTCTGAAGGGAATACACATGATTTTGCCAGAGATCTGACAGTTCTGGATGTCACATTAAGATATTTGCTTGCAAAAACCAACTTGCTGCTGAGTAGACACTAAGGCACTGGTGTTCACAGTATAGCTGGTGGAAATGAAATAATCTGTATTGACACATTTGGAAGTTTCACATCTTTTTCCACTTAACATGCTAACGTGATAATTGCTAGACTGATGATTTTTCCAGTGACACATCTCCTTTTGTCAATATTTAGACCTGTGTATAGAAAACTTATCTATCACACCTGGCTAATTTTCACTTAATTTAAAAATAAATGAAACATGTTTAGTTTTCAGGGTTAGCAGAACAAAATCAGGCTTTTATAAACATTTTTCTAAAAACATTCTTTGAAGGATAGGAAAAGATATTGAAAAAAGTATATAAAATCTGGCTCAAATGAAGATAGATTCCATGAAACACTGAATTATTTTAATATTTAAATAAAACTAATTGAACATTGAAGTTGAGACTTCATTTTGCTTACCGTTTACTGCAAATGAAACCTAAACATAATGCTAAATACAATCATATAGTAGCACAGAGTCAAGGATGTGGGCAAATTTGTAGCTGAAGTGATTGTATGTCCCACTAGAGATTTCCTCATAGGATTTGAATATTGAATCGCAGGGATTCATTATCCAAAGATTTCATTCATCTAGGCTTCTCTCATTGGATTTCTTTGCTGTATATGCAATGACTTTCACTATTAGTTGAGTAGTTAACAATTTGTCTGTGAAGGCTGTAGTTTTTTGAGTATCCTGACATAACTGTAAACTGTATTTGCTTTAGTTTTCTTTAGCTTTGATGATGGACTGACCATCAGGAATGAGTGTGACCAGACTGTTCTGCAAGAACAGCTATCATGGCCATGCAATGAATCACTTTGCCATTACTTGGAAAGGTTGAAGACGCAACTTTTCTTCTACATGCAATTATCATTCTTGTAGTTCTGTTTTCACACCAGTGCCTTGCAACTATGTTCTACCTATTGGGGTGGAAGGTTTATTCCCTTATCTTTGATAGCAGCACTGTGTTAATCTACACAGAGCTCTTATTACATAACACTTCGTGAATAATTTTTCTTTATTTTGGTAAACACTTATATGCCGGTCACATAGTTGAGAATTCAGTCATGATCAGCTTTTACTTAGTCTGAATAGTTATAAGATCTTACATGTAATGCAAATATTTCACAGGGTTTTCAGTATTATGCTTTCCATATATCACAATTTTGAGTGTCATCAAGTTAGTTAAACTGTTTTTCTTCCTCATCTTTTTCTTCAGAAAATGAGGACCCACCTTTGGGTTTTGCATTAAGAGACTTTTGTCTCACAATCTGAAGGATGGCTAGTATTCTAGAAAAATGTCACTGTGAATTTGCAACATGTATCTACACGTAAAAGGGGAATAATTCATTCCTTCTTCCATCAGATGATCATAATCTCTAATCCTTCTTTAACGTCAAAAATATGTAATCTGAAAAAAGCTTTGTACATTTTTATGAAATCTGAGAAAGAACCTTTTTCTGTACCACTGTGGTCATCACAGCAGCTTTGTCTTCTAGTTACATGCTTATTAATAAACTCCTGCTGTTCTTTGCATTACATGGTGCAACTTGTGCTGAAGCATGGAAGCTGACTGCTTTTACTAAGTGTCACACGGTGTTTCTTTGCTGAAAATCTCTGAAACTGTTTCCATATGTCAGAAAAACATCTGATATTTGCCAATTGACTATATTCATATGCTGCTTTAATGCCCATTTAGTAATATTTATTTAACAGACATTATTTCACCTCTTAATAGATGGTTTTAGTTTAAGATATGTATAGTTTGCCTTTGATCAGATATCAGGGATTCTCTATGCAGCTTTTTCTGATTTTTAAGCTTCATATATTTCGCCACTATTGTGTAGGCCTTTAAAATCACAAAATGTGAGTAAGTGGAAAGAAAATGTGCTTTTGCAATCAATCGTCTTGTTAGAAATATTCTGAATTATTCTGTCTTACAAGCCTTGCAAAGGACTCTTTCTACAGAAAGATTATATTGTAGCTTTCCATAACCTGCAGACACAGCTGAGAGTCAGATTTCCTGAATGTAGTGGATTTTTCTTCTTCTACAAAAATCTGGAAACATCACCTTCATTTCTTTCAGTTCTCAAGTTCCTATCCAGACTGAGATTTAGATGGCTTATTTTTTTCCAGAATAAAAATAAAATTCTCCCAATTCCATATAAGTGTCAGAATATTTTCAGAATGCCAGTTCCTTGAAAAGGTCAGGATTATAATAGATTTGTACTCTTTCATATGACAGTACCCATAAACTTCTGGAACAATAAAACTAAAATGCAGCCCATGGATCCAATATTGTCATCTTCCAGATTTTATCAGAGTTTTGTGATATATGGTGCATTTCTGTATGTTTCAGCTGCTAAAATTATTTGCATAGAGGAAGAATTGGAGGATTTGTTGTAATAAAAATATAAATTCATTGACTTAATGTTTCTAAAAAAGTTAATGCAATATCTAGATGTTCACAAGTGATCTCCAAATTAAAAATAAATAAAATTCTAAAACATATTGTTAAATCCATAATTTTAAATCTTTATCACTTTTGTCCCAAAACAAAGGACAGGTGGTGTTTTATGATGCTTGAATGCTTGTGGCTGACAATGTTATGAAGAAGGGCACAATTTTGCCAAGTCCATGCCATTTTTGGAACTACCAAATTTCTGTATAGGTTTGATCTTCTGTAAGTGTATTTGTACAGAAGGGGAACATTAGGACACTGATAGGGAAATACATAAAACCAGAGAGACTATCTTTGCCTTAAGACTAGACAGTGTTATAATCACCCTCCACAGCTTTGGGAAATAGCAGTCTTGGTTTTGCATTTAAATCTGTTTGGCAATATGCACTGTGTCTCCCAGCCTCTTGGCTATTCGTAGAATTTGCTGCATTCAGGGTGTTTGAAATACTTTAGAACAAATTGAGCTGAATGGGCATTTTTAAACCATTTCCTGATTGGTGTGTCTTCTAGTCCCTAATGTGCTTTTCTAAGACTTAGTTATTTCCTTTTCATAAAAAAATAATTGCTCTTAAAAATGTCTGCTTGGATTTGTTTTGTAAAGAGAGCCGAACTGAGGAGCTCTAGGCAGATTAACTGACTGCTTCGTTTAGTAGGCTCTCTGAGCTTTGAAGAATGCTTCAGAAGTATGGAATAAAGCTCTTTTTCTTCCTATTTTTACATGGGCTAACAACTTCTCAGTCTTTTAATTTGCTGTCCTGTTGCATTAGAGTTCATTATCTTTGTGTTTCAGTTTAGTAATTCTGTCTGAGTTCCTATCCTTTTTCTCTTCTGAGTCCCTGCTGAAAATGGCAATACAAGTAACACAGCAGAAGCTTGTATACAGACAGAAGATATAATGAGAATAGCACTTCTCGTGGGAATTAAATGATGCATCACAGGGTTTCATTTGTAAATAACTGCAATGGAAAAGCATGCATAAAAGTGCATTCAGATTCACTGGGGTCTCTTCTCTTGTACTATGGCTGCACTGTTCACATTACAAAATAAGGGGTGCAGTTTGGGCTCGTTTGAGGGTTAGATAGAATTGGAGGAAACAGAGTCAAAACATGATTTTAAGATATAGTACAGACAAAAATTAAGTGTACAAAAGAAGCAGTTTGCAAATATTGGTTGATAATAGCTTTGTAAGTGAGAAATTCAAAGAACAAAGACTGCAAGTAACTTATCCAATGCTATTTAGCCAGATGGTGGCAAAATACAGGTCTTCAAATGACAGCTCCCATGTGCTGACTTCTCAAAGAGATCATCACATCGGCTGTGAACACACGGATTGTGTTCTAAGCGGAAAACCTGACCTGTCTTATATCAGTCCAGAAGCCTTTTGCAGCATAACAAAAGGTAGGGAGAATGGAGATGGATCGTTCACACATGGAGCTGCTAATTCAGTGCAAAGGCTATAGCTGTTTTCATAACTATATGTAATTACAGTTCTGAAACAGAAAAGATACTGCGTGGAAAAAAAATTATACTGACTCTTGTATGAGTTTTATTCCCTTTGGTCTTGAAACGGTCTTCCATCAACTCCTTTGCTTTTTTTAAGATGAAAATTGCAAAAAGCTTGAAATACCAATGTAGATATTTTCTCTTTTAATAAGAAAGAATGCACAACTTCCAGAAAGGTAATCTTGACATTCAAAGAGATCTTGTCAGTTCTGTTGATGTCAGTATCAAAAGAAGTTGATAATTATCTGAAGAAAACACATTTCCCTTAGTTACTTTCTTTCTCATATAAAATTTCTCAGGTTAATCACAGCAGCAGATCTGCAGGGGGATGTACTGTGTACTGTCACTTTTGCAGCACATTGTCTAAATGCTACCAAGATTCATAGAAGCAATTATAGCATTATACCTTCTCTGGCATGACTAAACTTATGTTGGATAGGCTGCAAAGAGCAAAACCTAGTAGTTATCTTAAACATATATTTCTTGTACAGTATAATTATACCAAAGGAGTGGGTTGCCTTTTTGCTTTCTGTGGGTCACGTTTGGCCATGTTGTATATCATTTAAAGGGGATTATTACAGATGTTCAAGGTGAACAGATAGCTTATGGAGAATTGTAAGTGCATTTCACTTTTGTCTGATTAGTGTTTATTTGAGACAAATAAATCTCTACATTATTACTGAGTTCTCCAGTCAGAACAGGCTCTATTCTGTGGGGCATTTGTCCTGATTTTGATCTGTATACCACTTTTCAGAGTGTTAACTTGTGAAGCCATTGGAGAACTTCTTGATGAGAATTTAATTTCTAACTGAATTGCCATCAAGATCAGTTCTGAAAATCATCTAGATGATAAAAGAAATCAAAAAGCCTTACTACAAATGAAGTGGTGATCATTTTTTCTTTTCAATAAGGAATAAAAGAAATTCTAATACAGTACTACTCTTTGGATTCTCTTTAAAATTTCCTTCAGAATGCAATAGGATAATCCTGTCTACAACTTCCTTTGGTTGGGATCATGCAGTATGATTCAGACAATGACATCTTCAATTCCTTTCAACAGGATTTATCAGCTGAATAGTGCACACCAACATTTATTCATTTATTTATTACGTTCCATTTTACAGATTTTTTTAAGGTCTTATAGCTTAAAAAGCCACGTGTTTTGCCCATTATGTTTCCTTCAAAGCTGCATCCAATAAAAGGAAAAGGAGCTTGGAAATGCTAGAAATTCAAAATTTCTCACATACTAATTTTCTCTCCTTTGGATTTTTCATAAAGACAAATCAGGCAGTACATTTCTGTGCCTTCGTTTCCTCAGCTGGAGAAGGATGAGGGGAAAAAAAGAAGCTGTGCTGACTCCCACATATATTGGGAGGAGACATGCATTTGATAGGCTTGAATGGAAAGCCTGACATGAGAATATTTGCAATAACCAATGCTTTATTTTGTCTGGCCTCTCATGAAAAGAAACATAGGGTTAATTCTGGAAGCTAATTCTTGGAGCTATGCTGTTGTATAAATCTAACCTTGATATTATTCAGTGCTATGTTCTAAAAAACACCACACTTTTTTTTTTCTCTCTTTCCTATCCACCCCCCCAAACAGTACTGCACCATAATTACAATTGCCATAGAGGCAGGAGTGAAGCAATTAAATTCCCCATAGGTGTCGCATATAATTGTTCCTAGTGAATCGGAAGATTAAATATGGCAACAATGCACAGCTCAAGATAGCCTAAACTCAGTTTTCCTGCAGAACTGCAAATAGTAGCAAATCAAAAGACTGTTCTCCTTAATTACCACTGTATGAGGCATCAAGCTAAAAGCAGGCTCACTCTGTAATGTTTTCTGTACAATTACAGTATGTACATACAATGCAAGCCCTTATGCACCACCTAATAGACAATTCTATACACACAATTATTGCTAACTTTCATTTTACAGGGAGAAATCACTGGTGAGCCTAGGACATTGGCCTCTCAGCTTCCCCAGCAAGCAATGTGTTGACTAAACTAAGGGAACAGTTTTACTTCCTGAAGCCAGTAGAGACTATTTATACTTAAACACATTTCTTCACAACTTACAGCATGTTGTATTAGGTGAGAGCTTGTGAGCTGGAAGGGCTGCAATCTCTGTGAGGTTTGCAAGCTGGAACTTGTGGAGTACTTCATGAAGTTTGCACGTTTTCTCTCTGTATTCTGAAATCAGCTACCCTGCTGATCAGAAGTCCGTTTGGGACTTGAACTCAAGTCAGCAAGGGTCAAAGAGCTGAAACAATAAAAACAGTGTGGGGTTTTAGGGAAAAAAATTGTCATTCTTGTATATTGATGTAACATGTAGCGGGCTGATCAATAATTTTTGTTGTTGTTCTGAGCCAAAATAAGTATTGCTACAAGCTGAAATACGTGTCATTATCCTCCCTGCCACTTTTGACAGGATTTTATATAGTTTCACATCATTATTTCTTTAATCAGCTTTTCAAGTGCTGTAAGGCAGCAAGCTATCCCAGTAATGAGTTTCTTCCTATTGTAGGTTAACTGCTTGTTGAGATTTCCATTCAGTTGGAGAAACCATTTTGCTCTCTGACATGTTTTTACTGATTATCAGGGTTACTGGATACACTGTGCACTGAATGTTAATTGGCACCAAGCTATATATTTTTAGTGAGAAAAATGGAAAGCACTTTTCATTAAATCCTTGGGAATTCAAGTGCCGTCTCTGAGGATAAACTGATTCATAAGATTTACTGATTCACACATCAGAAGCAGATTATAAAGCAACCTTCACATAAGGCATACACAAAGGAAAATAAATTGTGAAAATCCTTATTTAAACATACAATTATTCATGTTGTTAGAGAAAGTATTATTTTACTTACTGTACCAGGTCACCAGCTGGCAAGTGGATTTTAACTTCAAGCATATTCACCTGTTTTTATCTATGAATTGAAATAACTCAATTGTGCTCAAAAATCTGAAAACAATTGCATTTTATAAAAGGTTCTTCTAGCACTAATAGTACACCACATAACAGTTATTTTTCTTCGTATTAATAAAATGCAATGTTAGAGTTACAAAAAATTTTATCAACACTTTGTCTGAAGGAAGGAGAGTGAACAAAGGCTAGGTACAGATTTGCACAGGTTTTTAATATGAGTAACCATAGAGATGCACAATTTTACATTTCATAAAAAGTGAGTCAGAAAGAAATACGCAAGTAGGAGTGCATCAAACACTTGTTAATTATGGCATAGTAGACAATCTCATCCAGGTGCTATCTTTCCAGTCTGTAGTTCTGAAATTCATTACTTCATCTTCTTGAAAGGAGAGAAAATATTGTGTATTCCCTCAAATCATGGCAATTCAGGCAGCTGGGGCACAAAAAATGAACTCTCTAAAGCAGCTTGTAATTCCATGTATTTGCCACCAGTTAATTAAAAGGTAATGTCCATAATGCACATTTTCTTTAGTAAAAGACAGGTAAAAGAGAATCATTAAGAAATACTGTAGCTCAGGGAGCATCATGTTTTTTGTGGAAATGAGATACATACATTTTGAGGCCATTTTATTAGTGCTGATTACACAAACCAAAAAATGCCATTATACATATTAGCAAAGAATTTGCATCTATATTTATTCCTTTAGAAATGTTATAAACACTGTAGAGTGAACTAGCTTAACGATGAAATGCAATGTAGATTGTTATCTGATTTGCATGAGGTGATAAGCCACTGTAAAGCTACAAATCATGGAAAGAGAGGGAATGAAAAATATACTAATGAACATGTTGCAAAGAAACTCAATGCCTGAATCTATTTTCCTTCAAACATTGCCTGATTTGTAGTTGTTTTCACAGTTATTAATAGTTTAATTTTATTAGTTCACTGCGGAAAAACCTGATTTACATCTTGTGCAATTAAGTGATGAGTCAGACTCAATCACACACTAATCTTGATTTCTTGAATGCAACGTTGAAGGTGACCTCAAGATGTTTTTGACAATGACCTTACAAAAAGTATTCTGGAAAACAATTTTATATTGCGTCTTAAGAAAAGTATACCCCAAAAGACAGAAGCTCACTGCCTCTTTCAAAATTGATGAAGCTGACTAAATGCTGAATCCAGTGAAACTATAATGAATGAACTTCTGGGTTTGCACTACTGTAAATTTTAGAAATGTAGCTGGTAGCCATCTGGTGAAAAAGGTAATCTTGCACATACAGAAAGAGTATTTTGGAATGGGAAATAGTCTAACTTGTGTGCTGAATAGCTATGTGGGAATTTGCTGCTGTAATTACCCTCCTATCATTAGTGATAAGTAATTGCTATAGCAACCCCACTGCCACCTGTCTCACACACTCCCTCTCTTTCAAACACACACACACACACACACACACACTCACACACTCATACGCTCTCTCACTACATATTCATAGTTTTGAAACAAAAGCAGAAAAGCTTCATGTCATGTATTGAATCACTGTTTTTTGTAATCATCAAAATATAACCTCTTCCTCCCCTGCCAACTCCTCATAAATATTTATTAAAAAAAAAATGTTTGTGTTGTTGCTGTTCAACCAAAGTATCTATTCAACATTAATCCTCTGAGGGAGAGAAAGGAGAACGCTCACAGCTTGATCTCTTTCTTTTATTTTATTGCATACACTGGGCCTTGAGACTGATTTTGCAGGTATGTATGTGAATTCTAACAAAGGCAACAATCTAATAGAGGTAAAACTGGCTTGATGTTCACAACTAGGGCAGCTGAGATTTGTTCTCCACCACATGGCTCTATCAGCGCCAGGTACTGCTTTATTGCAGGCAAGCACTTTCAATTTGTACATAATATTTTTAATTTGTTGTCAGTGGGTGGAGACTGAAGAACAGGCTGGCTATCAAGGATTCACTGTGGCATCGTCTAATCCTGGCTCTAGTTTTCATTTTCCTACCACTTTTGACAGTATCAGTGTAAACTGACTTTGAAATCCTAAAATAATCTACAAGAATAACAGTTCCTTTGTATGTGAAAGTTCCACAAGTTCACAGTCCCCTGCGATTAGGCAGTGAAAAAAGAGATCTGTTGCTGAGCCTTTTCTTCTGCAGCTTACAAAATGCCAGCCTTACACCCACATTTACAAACATTTTTCCGAATGTAAGGATCCTGCTACATCAGCATAGGACAGAAATGTGGCTAACAGCTTTGTCACCACTAGATGTCATCAAAATACCAGTAAACGGGGTTTAGACACACATTTAAAACGACTAGGTCTCTCTAGCCATATCACTCAGCATGTTCTAATGTGAAGATGAAATAAAACAGCATTTGAAATATGAAAGAAAAGTTAGGAAATGCAGGAACAGCATGCCTCGACATCAGGCATTTGTGCCCCACATGCTTATTCCAACACTTCTGATCAAAAGAGACCATTCACGTTTAATTCTTAATATACGTATTTTCTCTCAAATAAGACACAGATTTTCTCACTCCGCTCACTCTGTCTAAAAATAACTATGTGCCACAGTTCTTCATGTTGCTGAGGAAAAGAAGGGAGATGTTTCATGAAGCACAATGATATTCAGTTTTTTTCAGATAAGCAATGGAATGTATGGACTATTATTTCAGATATAAGCTTGCATGCATAAAAGTAAATGTTTAATATTTTTATGGAATGAACTCTACTGTTTTTGTTGGTTTTTTGAATAAAGAAATTGTTTAAAAATTTTCAGATCAAGCGGATAGTTTTTATTTTAAAATGATGTTACAGACTTTTATTAAGAGCACTAAAAGCTATGTGTCTCCTTAAATCCACAGAACAACTCACTGCATCTCCTAGCAATCTAAATGTTTTATTTATTTGGTTTAGAAACTAGCAGGGTGAAACCTGCTTCCTATCAGCTCACCATTTAGTGTGGAATGGTTGGCCAGTCATGTGAAGCATGGGCAGACTTCAGCTTTCAAGAAGTATATCCATGTACTGTCCCTTATACAATTTGTCTCATTTATTTCTGATTAAATTATTCATTCTTTTTCTGACGTTCTATCTCAAGACAATATGGCCTGTCAAAATACAGGCTTTGCAAGCAGAAAGTAGTACTCATTTCCAGACATGTGTAGCCCTTCTGTGCTAAATCTTTAAGCATATATATTAACCTGAAGGATTTGTTAGTAAATTGTGTGCTGTATTTTGCCATCCATGCGACTAGAATTGTTCCACATATTTGAAGGTTAAAGGGCCATATATATTGTTAATGGGAAATTTCTGCCTGATAACAACTGAGAATGATTAAAAGACAAAATAACAAAAAATAAAACTCTGCAAATATATAAAACATGAAATGCTGTCTCAAAACATTATAACAAAAGCTGTCTAATAGTTTATGATGGAGATACATTTTTTTAATGTCCATCAGAAGTCAATTGGTGCTATATATGAGTTGCATGAGTTGCAGTGCTTTCTTGAATAGTGCCGGGGGATATTCAGCCAGTGGCGAATATCATGACATAACTCTGCTCCACTGTACATTGAAAAAAGAATTCCAGAGGTTTCCCTTAGAAATGAACAATTCACTCTATTATTTCTGTGCTTAATTCAGCAAACAAATAAACGTCACTTTCAGTAACAAAGAGCCATTTGTGCATTTTACCTTCTGAATATCGGTGCATTACTAAGGACAAAAAGCTCTGATGGTGAGTATTAAAATTCAGTAATTGCTCAAGGCTCCTCTGTTTAATAGCACCTGAAATTATTATTTTACCTCTTTATCTGATCCTACCCATTTAGCATCTCTTCCCAGAGGAGGAGGCCAGAGTTCCTGGGGGCAGTTCTACGAGATTGTACCCGCAACAGTGCCTTCATATTTGCTGATGGAAATAGCTCTTAAGACCACGGGTAGCAAGGCTTGTTATTTCTCTAATGTAATGAAATAACAGAAGAAAATATCCAGTTCACACCTGACTGTGGGTTCTGCAGACCTAAGGATCACTCTATTAAAGTCAAAGCCCATTAGCAGTGTGTAAACAACATCTTAGACACTGACTGTTCATGTTGAATATATTTTTACATGTTTTCAGTTCTCATTCAAGGCAGAAATGTCAACACTTTTGCCAGACAGTAAAGGGCAGACATTAAAGGGTGCTACAATCTTGAGGCTGCCATCTGTTATCCTTGAGTGCCAGTCCTGATGGAAAGAAGAGGTGATACTTAAGAAGGATGACAACGGAGAGGCAGTGGGAGGGATTGAAGGGGAGAAGGCTTTGTCAGGAATTTCTCTTTCACATTGAATTTTCACTGAAATCTTGCACTTAAATGATAATTTATTTTTTTTTTTGGGTTCTAAAGATGAAAACTGCTGTCCTCTCAAAATCTGCTTGGTATCTTATGAAATCTCAGTGCCTTATGCATGTGATTCAAATACAAATAAAGGATTGATGACATTTATAACATCTTCTACAGAAGGCATATTGATGGGGATTCATGAGTCACAAACAAATTGCACATATGAAAGCAAACTCTATTGGAACACATTGCACTTCCATCCAGAGGCTGTTTTAGGAAGCTAAATACTACGGCTTACTCAGTGTGGGGGGAAACTGCATTTTAAATGGTAGTGGAATATATTCTCTAACACAAACTGATGAAGAAAGTTCTTTTCCTCTGTTTCCAAAGGAGGGAGAAACACTGTCGTCCCTGTAGGATGGCAAATGTTTGAGAATCTAAGAGAATATAGGTTATGTTGTTTTCTTCCCACTGGACTTGTGCTCAAATGGAATTCCCAAGTCATTCCTAAGTAATTAGAGATGACAAAGTCAGAATCTATATTTTCTGTCAAAGATCAGTGGTTTTATTTCACATTCTGACCAACCGCTTCTATCCTTAAAGCATCAAATCTACATTTATATCCACAGATGTTTGGTAAAATTCTAGATTTCTAGCTGTGATGACAGATATTTGGAATCATTTTGCCTGAAAATCAGTAATTATTTGTCAAATAGATATACTAAGCATTTATTCACCTAATGAAGGTGGATGATTACCAAAAGACTAACCCCATTCTAGAAAGTTGGTGTGTTTTGAACCTCATTGTACTTCATGATATGATAAACTGAAATTCAAAATTCTGGCTACTTCAGTAGCCAGAGATCAAAATTCAAAATAAACTGTACTTCAGTACACTGAGACACTTAATACAAGTTTATTTACACTGGTGTAGCTGAAAGAAAAGATAGCAAATATGAAAAGCATCACACCAAGGTGTTACTCAGATTGAAATGATGAGACTGTCTGGTGCTGCAAAATCAACCATTAAAGATTGAGGTTTCCATGTGGAAGCATCACTCAGAATGTGAGTTAAAATATCCCCCAAGATAGGTCATGTGGAAAATGATGCCAAACTAACTGGTAAGCCAGTAGCAATCTGCGAATTCTTTCTATCTCCTTGCAGACTGATTGTATTTTTGAAGTGAAAAACTGGGGTGTTGTGTTCAGGGGTTCTCAGGGGAACATTCTGGCACAGGAAAAAGAGAAGTTGGCCAGAAATTCAGGAAAAAAAATAAAAAGTAAAAAAAAGGGCACTCTTCATCCTACTTTCAATGCTAAAATAGAAAACTGTGACACTTTGTAGTAGGGACAGATTAGGATAAATTTTTATCAGTTTCACCTCTTCCCTGTCTTCACTTTCAATATAATTCATTCACATCTAGCTCAAGCCTTGTTCTCTTACGTCAGCTTGCACACCACCAATTCTATATGTGATTTAGTTTACATTTTCTTCTACTCTGAGTTTTGACAACATAATTGAACTATTTTTAGCTCATACTTAAGATCTCCAAGAAAAATTAAGCTTTGTCTTCAAAAATCCCATTTCATGTTAAGATTTGCTCTTCCTCCTGTTTAATCATTTTGCACTCAGGACCAACAACTCAACATGACCTGACACTTTGAGGCTCAGGGTATTATTCCTCTCTCTTTCCTTTCTTGTATTCCCTTTTAAGATCAAAGATTTTCCTTTGATTGGAAACTCACTTTCCTTTATAATAAAGCCCACACCTCACCACAGCCCTACATCTCAGACATGCATACCCCGTCTGCACTACCTGCACTACTTACTGAATGAAGAGTCTGAGCATATAGCTACAAAGGCAATGACGAATTTTGCATGCAGTAAGATTGCCTGTGTTAGCTACAAACAGACTTCTACCTCTTCAATCTCACCAAGACAATAGTCTGCAGAACAGTTACAATATTTATTCAGAATCAGTGAATATCAGCTTTATAGGAAGGAGATTTATTACCATATTTATATTTATTTCCAAATTTCAGTGTGTACTTGAGCAAAAGATAGTAAACAGTAACAAAATGAATCAGAAAACCTACCTAAGCAATAATGGAAGAGGAATGCCAAGCAGCTATCCCATTAACTGCTTGGAAAATATGTTAGACTTTAAAAAGAAAGTAGCTGGCAATCCCTCACAGTAAAAATACTACTATCAATTTATAAGTGGTCATACATTGTAAGCACTCAAAGAATTTTCAGGAAGAACAGATGATATGCAGCAAAAGTGATGAATATGTTGTTTCTCTGACCACAAACATCTTCTCTTCTACAATGGCAGAACCACCACGTCAAACATGGAAAACTTTAAGGATTTGTAGTGTAATGGAGCTGAAGTCCATTAAATTTAAGCATGAATTACACCTTTACAACCTCAAAACCTGAGTAGGAAATGCAGATGATACAGTTTAAATCTGTACAGTGAATGAAACTCTACAAACACAGAATTGAATTCAGTCAAAATCATTGTGATTTTTATTATATAAGATTTAGATCTGCTTTTTTTTGGTTATGAGATTTGGAAGGCACTGTGTTTAATTTGCA
Source organism: Serilophus lunatus (assembly GCA_013399895.1). Classification (NCBI taxonomy): domain Eukaryota; kingdom Metazoa; phylum Chordata; class Aves; order Passeriformes; family Eurylaimidae; genus Serilophus; species Serilophus lunatus. The sequence goes on along the minus strand of VXBA01003621.1, from coordinate 846,572 downwards.
TTTGATTTAATAAATTAGTCATCCTAGAAGTAGGTTAGAGGCTGATGAAAGGAATAATGAATATTCATCTCCCATATGCTATAATGGTATAACCATTTAGTAGGGAGGACTTTAAGCAATTTAAGAAATTAAAAAAGTAGAAATAAATATAAGCTAACTTCAATATGGTTATGTTAGTATGGTAAGCTTGTGGAATATTCATCTCTGGAGACAATCTTAACATCTGACTGGACATGGCCCTGAGCAACCTGCATAACTCACCCTGCCTGAGTAAGGGATGGGACTAATGACCTTCCAAACTCAACCCTCCTGGATTCTGTGATCCTCCCAGGCATATTTCCTTCATTAGCTAAAAACAGCCAAATTTTCCTACTAAAACTCCGTTGCTGCAAAGTAGGATATAAAGGATATATCCTGTTTATAAATATGATCTTGTTACCACCAGGAAATAAACTGTCAGTTAATTTAATTAATTAAAGAAATAAAACCACATCTTAGATGAAAGCTAGCTTGGAAGAAGCCCAGAGGTCAGAAACTGAAATCTCTGATGTATGCTTGATTATCTCAGTCTTCAGCATATGTCCTTGCATGATGCTGTCTGCAAGTTTCTGAAAATGGTGAAGACACTCCACATTTCCAGTGGGTGTAGGAACAGTGAAAACAAGCAAGAAAGTGAACTTCCTGGATAAAGCAATGGAAATAGCATCTCTATGCCCATCCAAAACTTCATTTAACCAGCTAAGATTTCCAGTCAGTCTAGTGTTACAGTGCTAAATTCATTCAGAGGCTCAAAAGGCTTACTGCATGTGAAAATGATATTGCAAGCATTAATGTATTTTCTGAATTTGACACTAGGCACAGATACTTTGGTGCATTATAGGTCATCTGAGTCTGAGCATTTAAATCTGCCTATGTAAGCTACATTAAAACAACAAAAAATTTTGTATTAAAACCATAAGATGGTTAAAACTCTAGGACTTGTAAAATAATTCTGCCAGTATTAAGGAATCTGCGCAAGAAATAAAAGATTTGAAAGAGATTAAAATGATCAAGTTTTCACTAATATTTTGCTATTTGAACAACTTTGGGCCTGAATTTTCCGGGTATTTTAAATAACAAGCATAGATCCAACTCATTTCAGTCACAGCTGCGATCGCTTGGCACTTCTGTGGATCTGCCAAGGATGACTCAAATAGATACCTAGAAAATGCAGCAATTTTTAGCAGCCATTAGCAGCCATATGAAAATTTTGGTCTAAGTGTCTCAATTACCGTCACATTAGAACTTTGTGATAGATGCAGTTCTCACTGTCACAATTTGAATCCATTATCCTTCACCCGCCATTTCCAGGTGTACCATGGTCCTACAGACTTTCCTACTTACATCATGGATGAATCAGTTTTCTTTTGGTCATTATTCTCCCTCACAGTTTATCCTTTATATGCTTCCAGAACAGAGTGGCAAAATTAGGCAAAATGTGAAAAATTTCTTCCAAGAACAGATAAATAAGGAACTACAAATTAAAACATACATCTGAGGGATGAATTATCATTACTGAATCAACCTTATTTTTTAGGTTTCCTAAGTTTTGAATTAAGAAAATTAACGTTCCTGCTCTGCAATGCATCCAGCTTCTGATTTTTTTTTTTCCCCCAGAAAAAAAGTAGCAAAAATTAGCAGCAAAGTCACCATGTTGCATCTTGTATATAATCACAGAACTTTAGTTGTATATCTGGAAAAATAGGTAGTAAGTAATAGGCTGTTTTCTTCAAGCTGATATTACAGACGTTTTCCCAGCATGCTTCACAGGCATTTTTGTCGCAGCAGAATTCTGGAGCAATCAAGGGGGAAATAATGTAGTTTTGTTGGTAGATTGATGCCCTGTAGCTAATGAGCCTGTGGTCTTAGCTGGTGTATTAGAATGGATGCAGTTTGGAACTGACACGCCTAAACATTTTTGGACTCTTTAAATTGGAATACATTGGACTGTGTGGGCATGTTGGCTGCTAAGTAGAGTTGAAGGATGCCTAGAGCACAGTGTCATGCACTATTGAGTTAAGCATGCCTATTTTCCAGGAAATTATATTGCTTGATTCTAAAAGCTTCTTACTGGGATCTGGTATGTGATATCCTTTAGTACAAGGTGAACTGTAATATCTAATAGTTTGGAACTAGGCTGCTTTTGGCTGGACAAAATTGAAGTTTAGCTTCAAAGCATGCATGGGCTAAAAATTCCTTATGAAAAGCTTTCATAGTATTAGCAAGTTTTTGAAAAATATTTGGCATCCAACACCTGACTTCAGAATTTCAGCCCAGAGCTTGAAAATTTAGCAAATTTATATATGTCAAATTTGAGTATTAAAATTGTAAAGTGTTAGACAACCTCAAGTCTACATATTTACTAAAATTAGTGTCCCTTATGTGTAGGTGTATGTGTAAAATGATAATATAGAATTACTACCTTTTCGTTAGCCTACCTCTTATCTGCTTTCAAACAAATTTAAATCACATTACAGCTTATACGATTCTAGATTCTTTTCTCCTCTATATTTTGAGACACATATAAATCAGTTTTTATAAGGCCTCTTTAGAAAGGAAATGGATATTTGCTTCCATTTCCTGTGGTGGTGTATATGTGACTAAATGTTGTCAAGGATGTATAAATTTGGATAAGTAACTTCAGTGAGGAATTAATGGGAAGATAATGCAGATACCTTCCAATGTTTCAGATAGAACAGATACACATGATTCATCAGAAAAAACACTCTTCCATGTCAGTAATCTCATTATTATGACTTTCTCAAATGATGAATAAACCGAAGACTGTGGAAGAAGTTTGATATGGTTTTGTTTCGTGATATTACTAATATTTTATAATATATGGCAGTGATGAATAACCTTTCATGTATGTTTACAAAGCAGTGGCATAATTGTTCATGCTTGCATGATAATTAAATGTGTTGATGTTTACAATTAGATATAATAACATAAAGATGGTCTGAACATTTGCCAATGTATCCTAACAGTATTTTCTATCTTGATATTTTAAAAAGTAATATACAGTAGCAACTAATTAGGTGACTAATTTTTATGACAATTTTCAAGTAGTCTACATGATACACATACAACACACACACACACATGTACATTCTCACCTGCCTTCACAGAATGAGGTGGAGAAAAATAGTACATTTTTAGTATAAGTGCTTGGCTTCAGTCTGAGGCACATTATCCTTACAGAACACCTGGCTGGGTTTAAATTGAAATACAATATATGTAATTGTGAACTATTTTATAATAAAGTTTACATTATCTGACACTATGAAAAGAAAATTTTCTCAGTGCTCTGATTGGTATGTGTATTTTAGACTAGTAGCAGGAATCAATCAGTTCCTGTGGAGGTATGACAAAAAGGGTCATTCAGATGACTGAAATAGAATTTGCATAAGAATAGATGTTTTTCTGTATTTTGATAAAGGTGTTTCTTGTTCACTAAAACTGAAAACTTTGAATGATTTTTTTTTCTTGCAGTGAGAGTGTAAGGGATAAAAGCTATAAGTATTATCACTTCAGAAAAATGCACAACACAATCTTTAACCATTGCAATCGACCACAATTTTCCAACAGAAAAAAAGATCATGGACTAATTAAATATCCATAAATGAATATTAATATACTTCTGTTTTCAAACATTCTTTGGGAAAGCTTGGCTTAAGTTTTAACTTTTCAAGGGCTTAATGTGGGCTTAAAGGGATTAATGTGGCCACTGTACATTTCTGAAGAAACAAACATTTTATTAAAACTTACCTGTAGGAAACTTAAACACAGCAGGAACTTAATAACCTTTGTCCATTGCAGCTTTACAGAACCTACAGAAAAGGACAGTGCATAAATTCTGCTTAATACTCATGTTACAGTTGTAAAACTGTAACCATGAGCAGCTAATCTAATTATAAAAAAATAATCAAAAGTGATTATTAATCTTTGAGGGAGCTGTGAACAAGGGTTAGTGATTGAAGAATTATGTGGGACTTCCATTCAAACAGTCAAATTAAGTGATCAGCCCCTATTTAGGAGCCTTTTCAATATATTTTATACCCCGGGGAATCTAAATCCAACCAAGAGCCATGGCCTGTGGTTGTTCTTCCTACATTTGCAACAGCTTGAGGTATGCCATCTCACATGGCTTAGGGAAATTGCTGCCAGCATAAGCCAAATAATTCCCTCCCTCTGGTCCTCAAGAATAGCTGGAAAGTGTAATCTCTCATTATCAAACCTTCTGCTTTATTCTGTCCTGCTGTAGCTCAGTGTCACTGGCCTTGTTCACAGTCATCTTATCTTTGTCACAGATACATTTTTTTAATGTGACAGAACTGCATTTAGTAATCATGAGTTTGACAGAGAAGTATCTATGAAATAAAAAATTATGGAGGATAAATTTGTAAAATTTTTACCATTTTAAGGCAAAAATATATACATTTTTGCCCATGTACGTTTACACATTTTAGCTGAACAGATAAAAATTTGATTGTGATGTAACCCTATCTTTTCTTCATTTAAATAGTAATGAGGATTCTTTGTATTCAGTTTTCATTCCCCCATTCTAATAATTCCTTCAAATTTATTAATTCCAATAGCTTCGAATTTTATCTGTAGAATCGAACCTTGAATTTTAGATTTGTTGGGACCATTACTTTATTTCTTTTTTGCATGTTAGTAAATCTATCCACTGTAAACTGATTTCACTATGGATGAGAGTGCTCACTTGCCACTGCCATAAATCAGCCCAAAGGTACAATTTTACCATTCATGTGCTCAATCTCTGGCATATTTTCCAGCCAAGAATGTTCAGATGTAATTATTTTACTTTATTCAAATTACTTCACCTGACTCTAATCAGCAACAGGGATGCTGTGTCTCACAACATCTGTGCAATCTGAAAATATTAGGCTTTGTTTTATTTTATCAATACTGAATGATAATATTGCTATTGCTCAAAACTGTCAAGACAAGCATACTAACAACTAAAAGCCTCATGATCTTCTGGTGATTGTAAAAGCTCTCATCCCCTTCTGGTCTGTAGCAATATATTATATGAGTGTAATCAGTAGAAACAGGATTTTGCTTTCTGAGTAGTAAGGGAAATGGCAGAGGGCATACTCCAACATCTTAAAACAGACTGGTTAGAAAGGACAGAACCAAAGTGCTGTTACTGGAAAATCTAGGGAAAATATTGCATTCAACATTTTATAGCAAACCAGTGGCAGAATCAAGACTTAAGTAAATGTTTTTGAAGAGCAGTTCTATATCTAAACCCTAGCAATTCTACATAAGACAATTTACACATAGATTGTTTTTTTCTAGTATCTTCTGTTTAAAGAGTAGTTATTAGATATTAGAGCATAATTATTTTATAAATATAATGCATAATGATGAGAAAAACAGGAAGGAAAAGTTTCTATGGCCCAAAATATATACTGAGACATGCCTCAAAGGGCCACTGTAAGAAGTTGGTCTCACTTACACAAACTCAGTGCTCTTCACTTTGAAGTGCAAGACAACATTTTTCTTTTCTAAGATGATATATGGGGAAGAAAGAGCAAAAGCTTTACAAATAAAATGTTATCACATCCCTTGAATATGGTCCTGTTTACCAACCAGATTCTGCAACCTGACCTTATTTATTACATCATGGCTAACTTCCAACTTTAATTCTTCCCAACAAGCTTCTTATAATAATAATTGGGGAAAAGCTTGTGTCTTGCTGTGACTGATTTCCAATATAACCTAGGTTATTTTTCCTCAAAAGAATAAAAAGCACCAGTGCAGGTAGAAACATTTTAAGATGAGTAGGGAGAAAAGAACAGTTGGACCAGGCAATGTCCCCCACTCCAATCACTGCACATTAAACTCTGTATATTTGTTCTTTCTACAGCTTTGTAAGGCCTGCTGGAATAAAACTCAGTTTAGTGGATGATGGTTTTATATTCTCCAAGTTAATTTACTGTACTTACTCCACTCTTCACCAGTTTTACTGCAGGAAGAGATTAAAGCATGGGGATAGTTGCATGATTGTCACACATTAATGTTGGAAATTCTTCAGAAGACCAGCTATATTCTTTCCTGGGAATTCAGTGATTCAGCATTATCAAAATTCCATGTTCTCACATTTCTTATTTTTTTAAAATTGCACACATGTAGACAAATATCCTTTTGCATATTTTTATTTTATTTTTGTTGTGAGCCATATTTAAGATGGAAGGGGGGTCAGTATTAGAAGTATCCTTTTTTGTGTGTGTTTTTACATTTTATTATCTAAATAGTTATTATAAACACCACATCAGCTGTTAAGAACTCTTGAATATTTCCTTTTGAGGAAATGTAAAAAGGTAAATAATGTACAGAAGAAAATACAAAGAAACTGGTTTTCAGTGTTTCAAGTGATTAGAACAGCAAAAGGTAGGCCTTAGCTAATAGAGGCCTATGTGATAAAGCTGAGACATGAAATAAAAGATAAAAGGCATTGAAAACTCAGCGAGTAGGAATTCTGATGGAAGGGTGAGAGCTTTTTTTAGAGCCAATGATGGAAGCAGATAAGAAAGAGAGACTGGTACAAAATGCTGAGAGGGATTTTTCAGGGGTTAAAAATATCAGGAAGTTATCTGACTCTCAAACGTGTTGGAATTAAGGGTCATTTATCACATGAGAAAGACAGGCGGGAGCACAAGGAGGCACTTCAGTCCTTGGTAAAAACCAGCGTTATAAAGCACGTTGGTTATTCATTCAAAACCTAGAAGTGGAGATTTTTTTTTTCAAAATCACCTATTCCAGCTATTGTAATTTGATTTTGGGGTAAGGAACATGGGTTTAGGTGTTCAGACAACATTTATCTTACTAACATCGTTAATTCCTTATAAGAAAATGTGAGTAGATGCCAACTTCGTTTTACACTGAACCAGTGTCAAGCACTCAGTAAGTGACGGTTATTGATTTCAGTGACTATTAGAACATAAATTGTATCCTCTTGTCTAGTTTTATTACTATTTTTTAAATCAAGCAATACAAACCTATTCCATATGGGTTCTGGCTTTCTAAATTACAATTTACTTTTTATGCAACCAGTCAGTAATGATGCTGTCCCACGCAAGTGATGAATAACTGCTTTGACTTGGGCATTAAAAACACTGTTTTCATATTTCAGAGTAAGCTGAAGAGAGGAACTCTACTGAAATTGGTCTGAAACAGCCATTTTCTACAAACTTGTGCTATACTGAGGGGAAAGTAATATTCGTACAACTATACTGTTGCCACATCATTTTATTAAAGATACATTTAAAAAGGTCTATCTGTGTTCCCTTTTTTACTCTCAGATATGATATATGGGCTAAATTTATATAGAATGCCACATGTACGTTCTTTTGCTAAACTCTTATTTTTTTTCCCTTGGCAAGTGATTTTTTAAACTCTTATTCTTACTGTTTCATAGCACTTATTCTTTCAAATACTATTTTTCTCTCTCACATACATGACAGAAAGCTGCACCCACTATCACATGACCTAAATATTCACTTACAGTGAAATGTTTTCAAAGCAATGACCTTCCACAGCAGGCTACAAAAATGATAGTAAAAGCTATTCTATTGATGCTTCTCCTTTTCTTTGTTCTTTTCTTCTAAGGAAAGTAGATTGGAAATACGGCAATTATTCTGCCTGGATATTGAAAGGGATTTCTGAGCAACCTTGCACAATTGAGCTGGCACATGTAAAAACTGTTTCTGACTCACTGAGCTGGCATATACTGCTAAATCAGCATTGGCAGGACTCCAGGCAGCCTGTCACCAACACTGGATATTGCAGTAAGTACCAGTTCTGAGTATTGTATCCAAATTGGTTTTATTGAATTGTTTCATTCAGTGCTGCAAGGTCTGGCTTAAGAAACTAAAGCTTTGGACTAAAAATAAAGAGACCACAGTGGAAATAAACATATGTCAGCTGAGCTACAGTAACTGAGAATGCTATTAATAAAGAGACCGTGCTTATATTCCTTTCAATGCCCTTTCTTACTCAAGACTTTTAAATATTTTACAAAAGTATCCATTAATTTACGACTTATCCTTATGAAATAGTTCAGCAAATAAGAACATAGACCAAAACATATGAAGTTGATTATAAAGTGCAATTCCCAGGATTTTCTCAGCAATCTTTTAATTTCTGGAGGGCATCCCTTAGAAACTCTTCTTTTTTATAGGTAATTATGATATTGCAGTCAATTAGTCAATTTCTCAGTTAAGCTGTGCACTTTCTGCAGTCTAGGGACATCCACAGAGACAGCAGTCACAGTTCAGCCATTCATACATATTTACTAAATCTCTGATAATTCAGTTGAGTCTGAGCTGTATGCTTGGTATGTAAAAGATGGCACTCTGGACAAGGTTTGTCCCACTTGAACTTAGGTACACAGCAAGGACCTTCCAACATACTTGAAAAAAAAAAAAAAAGCTGAGACTCCAGAGAAGTTCATGTATTAAATGTTGCTGACTTTAAAGAGAACATACTAGAGGTAAAAATATCACAATATAACACTTTAGAATAATGGAGCCTGAGATCATGCATCCTGGATGCCAGAAAGCGAGTACAGCTCTTAAAAAGCCTGTGAGGTCTTCACTGCTCTCCCTGTCCATTTTTCTAGGCTTAACTAGTGTCTTTGATTGCATAATAGACATACTCATAGGCTTTTGGAAAATACAAAAGGACCATAAGAAATTACGTGATCTACCCTTCTCTTACAAAACAGAATGAACTGTATTTGAACAGATCTTGTTGTATTTTAGGAACTCCGGCCTTAAAAGCTTCAGGAATGGATTTGAAGATGGTGTACACATTCTAAACAATTTGTTTGGTTGACATTTGAAAACTGTTTAATTGTATATGCCTACATTTTAAGGCATATAAGGCTCTCCAGCTAGAGAATGGTCAATATTGGCTTCTAATAACATGATGCGAATGCTAGAGTGCTTGATTGTCCCTATCTGCAGGTTCTGCATGTACTTTGGAAAGGAATAAATCTACTGTCACAGAGTAACTAAATATACATGGTTTAAGACAAGAGTGAGATAAACATAGTCATTTATAAAATAGAAAGATAATACAATATTAAGAAAATAAATACAGAAATGAAAAGATGACTACGGCACTACATGGCAAGTTCTAAAAGATTTTCTCGTTCTTTTTGTATCTAGTTGTCAAACTGAAACATTCTTCATGGTTTCTGGCTGATGTGCAACCTTGCAACTTCATGTTGTATTAATGGAAAGGAATCTGTCAGCGGGAAGTCATTTTTATAGCAGATTATCCATGAGAGCTCTTAATATTAAAAAATCCCCTCCCTCCCACCTCTTTCTGGTTTTCTTAATATTAACTCAGTGATGAAAAGTTTCCTTTCATCACTCCATTGCCTTCCCTTTCCAGCTCTGAAAATGCCAAGGTCTTCTGGGCATGTTTAGATGCCAATATAACGGGCTGAAATACTTAATGTTGCTCAGAAGTGAATTGCTACCAAAACAAGAAGGAAAATGCTCTTTCCTACATCCTCAAGACTTAGCCATTGTTACCTTCATACTTATGAAGGTAAATTGTACTTCACATTTCATGTAAATGTATAAATTGACAATCAAACTAATGCAAATGGGATTTATGCTTACTTTTGATTGTGTCACTTTATTGTTTTTTGATTAAGACTGGATAATAAAAACTGACTTTGATGTGATATTGAGCTTTGGATAAACTAACCTATCAAACCTGTCTTTAAGGTTCATATGATTCTATGTGGTGATTCTACAATCTGCTGAATTTATTTACAGCCATATATTATTATGGTAGTTTTTAAGGTCTAGTTTAACTTTCCTGCAATTTCAAACCATTTTTTCTCATCATACTCAGCATAGATGAGGTTAATAATGGATTCTTCTCCTTTCTGCCTTTTATCAGCCTTTTTTAGCTACTTTCTCCCAACCTGTAATCATATATCATGTTTTCCAGATACCTGTCCATTTTACTTCTTATTTTGTGGACTCAGGATGTACACAATCTTTTTAACTATAGTTTTCCAGGACTGGATGGAACTCCTCTAGCTGATATCAAGCACACCAAACAGATAATTTAACTTGATTTGAACAAGTATGAGACTTGCCATTGCAGGTTGTGTTCTGGAGATTGTGTTCTCCCTTACCTGATACTGCCCATGGTCTGCATAGCTAATCATTGCTGTTAATATGTAATACTTTGACATTAATTGCTTTTGAGCAATAACCTCTTTTCAGCATTACCTTTTCAGTTTATGGAGAATCTTTTGAATGCAACTATAGTTTCCATTATACTTGCAACTTGTCCTAAATTGTGTCATCTTCAAATGCGGTGTCTTCTATTCCATGATGCAAATCTGTAACAAAATCATGGACGAGAGAGCTAAGCACAAGACAGATCCTTGTGGAACCTGTACCATTGTATCATTCTAGTTAGATAATGTGGAAAGATTTTCAGTTCACTTGGTAGTAGTTCTGTAACTGTACAGTAATTTTCTTCTAAGGATGTTATGGTGGATAGTGTGAAAAGTCTTGTGAAGTCAATATAAATTAACTCTCATGCTATATTTACATATAAACACATTTTTTCAGTATTACTGTGGATAAAGAATATATTTTAACACAAAGTTACAAATGTAAATGAATGCAACTATTTCAGATGAATGAACATTGTTTTACTCAAAAAATACTGTTAAATTCATATATGTTAGTTTATACTAGAAAGGCTTCTCTGAAAAAAAAAAAAAAAGAGCATATGAAAATCTGCATTGAACTCAACTTTGGTGCCTTAAGAGTCCATAGATAACCAAAAGAGTAGGTCTCAAGGATTCTGAAAGACCAAGTTTTTCAGACTCCCCAGCTATAGTCAGCTGATTTTCTCTATGGCATCACAATTTTTTTTACACCTTCAGCTTGTGAAGATGTGCATATTGAAATCCCTTGAATCATTTGCTCTTCTAGAACTGACTGACTCAGAGGAATTTAGTCATCAGGGCAGCAGCCTTCCAATCCCTGCTGTAAGGAACCAGCTTTGGTTATTACTTTAACAAAAATGGTTTCTATCCTTAGTGACTGTGCAATGCATTGTGTAGTATGATTCATTCTAAGAGCTTTGCTAACACTTCTATGGTTAGATAATCATTTAAGCACATAGCTAAAGGACGTCTTCCTATGTCCATAAAAGAACATTGATGATGATCATATATAGCACACTAAACATCTTTGCAAACCACTCTGCCCTGGATTATTCAATGATTTCACTTTGGAAATCTTTGTAATTCCAATGACCTATACAGCTGAAAAATCCCCACCAACCCACAGCTATACTTTTCCAATAGCAGAATTAATATAACTTTCACAAGGGACTTGGCATTATCAGAAACCCTAAAATAAAAATCACATTCTGTTTCTTCAATTAGTTGAGTGATATTGATAGGTGTTCCTCCAATCCAGTCAACTTCAAACCAGCTGTAAAAACAGATTTCAATCAATAAAAGACATTCTACTCATGGATTAATAGCAAAGCTGATAAACATAAAGGAGAATGTGATGAATTACAAATTTTCTGATAGTACCATGCAATTTATGCAAATCGTATCATTTGTCAATGATATTTGGGGTAACCAATCCTTTGGATCCCACCACTATAGCTGAGGAATAATTTATTTTATATATATACATATATTTTTATATATATAAATATATATTTATTTATATATATATATATATATTAAAAAGTCTTGCTTTATCTAGCAGCAGAGAGAGGTCTCTTTGCCAAGAAGATCTTGTGAAACACCATAATAACTGGTTAACACTCATCTGTAAGTTTATTAAAAGTGTTTACATAAATAAAATATAATAATTCCAGACATACAGAATACGCTATAGCTGAGATCAGCTATGGTGGCCTTGTTAATACTTTGATCTTACGTGTGCTTTCTTGAGAACAAAGAATGTTTTTGTGAGAGAGAGTTCTCAGAATATGAGATACAACTCTGAATGGTGACAGCAATCATTCATGGTGCTGTACCAAGCATACCATTTCTGGTGACAAAAAATTACATTTTTCTTCTTTAAAACATGGTGAATATGGAAGGGTTCAGCGTGGGGGAGGCTGAAGCACCCCAGGAGAAACACTGAAGTATTTTGCAGGACATTTCCACTTTCAGTAACAAAATGTTAGTATTACTCTGTGTTACAATGAATACAAAAAAGAGGAATATCTAAACAGGAAAAAAAAAATTGCAGAACAGGAAAGCTCAGCAAATTTCTTGCTTTCACATTTCCAAAAGCAGAGAAATCAGAAACAGAAAGGATGCAATATATTGGTGCAAAAATCAAGCTCCTGCTTGGCCCTTCTTCCACAGAATATTCTGAACTTTAATTAATAAAATACAGACACACATATATTATGAACTCGAAATCTTTACAATTTCAGTCCAGTTCCTTGCTCTATAAACTGGCAGATACTTCAAGGGAAGTCACAAAGGGCTCTACCATAAGTGTACCTGAAATAATCCAACAAGAGGAATCCTTAACTTTTTGTTAACTTTCTTGTTCATTAACATGAAATTTTCTATGACTTTCAAATCTCAAATTCATTAAGCATTAGTAGTATGTCATTACAATATGTTCCCTAGATTGAACATCTATGGTATATATGCTCTTCTTCAGCTTGTCCTACACTTTCTGTCTTTAATGAAACTGCTGATATTTCGCATTACTCAAATTTGCCAAGCCATTTACATTCCTTCAGTAATGTGTTTTGAAAACCTTTTCTATTGTTGATGTAATCTTTTTTGAGGTAAGATTGTCAGAACTGAAATCAATTTAATGGGAAAGCATATCACTAATTTATATAACTTCTTATTCTTTATTTACAAAAAGCTGGCTATTTTCATAATTGACTTACATACAAGGAATCCTCAGACCCACAAACATGTATTTCCATTTTAATGGAAGTACTAGAGACATTTGATACAGGATGTCTAGATACTTCTTGTTTCCAGGTCATCTCATTTTAACATCCTGTGCCAAATACTAGTTTCATTAATGCTAGCAAGTATCTAACATAATTTTAGTGTAATAGCTGTGCTTTCTATTGACTTAATTGACAATATCCAAATAATTCCCTCTGCTAGTCATTGAATGATTAATATCTGTGGAAATCTAGAAGTCTGTAGATTTTAGTTTATCTCAGCAACAGTAGATATAAACTTATCTGAGAGATTAATAGCAAACTGACACCCTTTAGCCTACTCTGTTAAATGCTATCTCCATTCAGAGGCAATCTGTGTCTTCTCTTCAATGACACACAATTTATTTTTCTAAAGGAATTCTGTACACTTCAAAAAAGCCATTGAAATGGGGAATCATCAATTTTTCCTGATACAAATATTGGTATGTGATACATGTGAAAGGTACCGTTCAGGAATAGCCTTGTCCTTGGTTGAGGGTTCTCTCCCATGATACTATCTTGCATTCTTTTTTTCTCACCCTGTTTTACCACCCACAAAATCACTGAGAATTTAATCTGAAAAGTTACTTTCATGGGATTCAGCTACTGAAGTTGACAAATGAGAGTTCTGCCTATTAATATTAATTAAAATTCCAAACTGGTACAAAAATAAACATGGCGGATTGAAATTACAAGAGTAAAAATTGCAGGAAACCACATGAACACCACCAATAGATTTGATAGAAATATGACAGAATGATCTGAAATGTCAAGGGATAGTTTGGACATCTCTGTCCTAAATATGCACTAGGTCTACAAGGTCTGTAGCTGCCAGCTGAAACTCCATTGGAACCAACATACATTCTGTTTCCCACTCAGTTACAATGTACAAGGATCAATGAGACTTTCCCTTTACAAGCAAATTACCTGGGAGTACACTGTTCTCTCCTGCTTCCTTAGTATAAATTTGCGCTGAGTTTACTTCTACATACTGAGGCAAATATAAGAAAAATTCTGCTTCTACTTGTGATAATAGGTACCAGTTTTAGGAATCATTTACTGCAATTGATGCTGTTCTAATCACAAGTATTATGAGAGATGAAGGGAGTTATCCTTGTGTCTGGTACTCGGTAAGTTGCTGTTACTACTCAAATCCATTCTGAAGGTCCAGCAACAAACTTCTTGTCTGTGCTGTTCTGAAGATGATGTGATTTGAGGATGCTTCGTCTATTGAATCCTTTCTAATACAGTCTACTTGTAGAATGTGTTATGTTGTGCTCCTCTGCACACCCACAAATAAGCAGACATAATGACTGCTGTGGGAGGTTTGTTCCAGGCCCCTCACAGAAGTCATCAGCCCATCAAAAGCCCATCTCCAGATGACCAGAGGAGCACAGGAGTGTAGACAGAGGTGAGAAATGCAAATAAGGAACTGAAAGGAAGGCACATCCTATCAAACCTCTTCTGGGACGTACTGAGCCTCATTGTCCAGGGGTGAAACCAATCAATACAAGTGAATGCTGGGGCACCTCTTGTTCTGATGGAGGTTGCTTCCTAAAGAAATGGGACACAATATAAGATGTAGGAGAACATTTCAGGATTGGACAGGATTTGCTATGGGATATTCAGAGGAGAAACTAGTGTCAGGAAGAGGGAGGAATTTAGATGATTTGACAAAGTTTGGGTAAAATGGAGGAGTAAGGAGATAAACAAGGCCTGTCATGTAAATAAGTGAGTCTGTCCTATCTTCTTATTAAATTCCTTCCCTATCCTTTCTTGAGTGAGGGACTCTATCCTGCCTGCGTGTGTGTGTATGGAGCTCTCATTGCACCAACAGGAGTCAGACCATGGGTTGGAGGGGCTCTGTATCCGGGTTGCCAGTAACCAGAGGATGTGCAGGCATGTGAGCACTACCAAAGGTCACAGCAGACCAGCTACCAAGCGGGTGAAGTGGCCAGGGAGTTGTGCGTGTGTGCGCACATGCGTGTTTGTTTGCCTGTCTAAGGATGAGACCACAGGAGGAGCTGACTGTTAGAGAAAGCAAGGGAGTTCCAAGCTGATCTAGAGAATAACCAGAAAGACTGTGGGGTCTGCTGGTCTGTAGAGGTGAGAGCTGATGTTTGTGTATCTTATGTGGGACTTGGTTGCTGGGGGCTTTGCTGCTCTCAGGCATTTGGATCCAGCTGTATTTCCTCTTACAGAATGAACAAATGCTTTGGTGTGGACAATGTCATCACTCATGCAAATTCTTTTAAAGTATTCCACTATTCTCTCTTTTGATTTCCCCCCAGTCATAGGCAATGAGGATTTGACTTGAAAAGTCATTTTATGCCTTTCTACTACAAAAAGCTGATAGAATAAAGTGTTCTGCATTAGTATAATTTCAAGTCCCAGGCTAATGTAGAAAAAATATTACACAATATGTGCACAAACATACTTCTGTCTTGCAAATGGAAACCAGATGCAATTCTGCTGAAAATAAACATATAATAAATAACAGACATATGTTATCAATTATATCCTATATAGAATCTCTAGTTGGCCCACAATTCAGAGAATATTTTTTTTAATCCACAAGGGTTTCTGCAAACTTACAGTAGACTGAAGATCTGGTGAACTATCAGTAGAATGGCTGTTGCTTTGACAGACACTGGAGACTTTCATGTCTGAGGGTGATGATGTAAAAACTAAACCTGTAGCCACTTACACTATCACCTTTTACATACAAGGCTGCCTACAAACAAATGGCTTTCCCTTTATGCACTCCGAACATTTAGTCATTGTTAGAGTGATGGTAATTAAAGTGATTAAAAATAACTTTAAAATATTTATTAATTTACAATATTTTTATGGGTATTTTTCAAAATGCTTGATACATAGAGTCCGGGATTCCTTCAAGTTTTTAAATTGCATACTGTGGTGGTTTGAGCACCACTGTTCAACTAAGGGCTAGCTCAACAGTGCCGAGAAGACTGAACAGAATGTAACAACAGAGAAACACTTTACTTGTCTGGAGCTTGACTAAAGAAAAAAAACAACAGTTTAAAGGAACTCCGGACTTAACACAGAAAAGCACCCAACAACAACCACGAAAAAGGAAAAAAAAAGGAATAAGGGAACTGCTTTAGAAGGCCAGGCAGGCTGGCCAAAGACAAGCAGTGGGAAGGGAAAGCTGCTTCCTCTTCTTCTCTCTCTCTGGTGGAAGCTAACTCCCAGCCCGTGGAGTCTCTGTAAAACACAACACAGTGAAAGGTTCTCCCCCCAACCCAAGATGTTATTTGGAGAAGCTTTCAACCTGCAGTTGTGCTGGTGTGGCTTCGATGCCGATGGGAGTGGGCGGAGTCAAGCCACGAGGCCTGGGATTAGGAGAAGAGGAGCCGCACTGCTGCTCTCCAGCTTTGCAGGAAGCCAAAGAGAGTGATATTCCATTTCTTCGGGCTTTTAAGCTCTCCAAGTCCCACGTGAGACTCACGGTCCCCTTCCCGGTTTCGCCGCCCCGGATTGCCCAGCGGTCTGGGCNACCCACAAAAGGGGTGTCCGGGGCCACAGGAGCTGCCCGGGAAACGACCGCGCCCCTTCTGCCACGCGGGGGCTGTTCCCGGGGCTGCTGGCACCGCGGGGCTTCTTGTCGGCTTTTCCTTGCAGCAGGGCGGGAGCTGGCGCGGCCACCGGAGTGCCCCCGCAGCGGTGCGGGGCTNTGAGCTCCCCCCCCGCCCCCACCGCCCGCAGTTGCCACAGGGGGGGGGCTGGGGGAAAGCCCGCAGCGCAACGCCGCACCGGCGCCACGGGCTCCCGGGAGCCGGCCCCGCTCCGGGCACTGCGGGCTCCGGATCCCGCCCCGGTCCCGCATACCCCGCACCGGGGCCGTGCTGGAGTTAAACTGTGTCCCGGGGGGAACCAGCGGTGAGTCAGGGAGGGAAGTGAGGGGAAAAAAAACCTGAAAAAAACAGGGTTTACACCGAAAACGGGGAATCACTTTCTTCTCCCTCCCTCTAAGAAAGCCCCAC
>VXBA01003621.1:730742-822456 GCA_013399895.1 Serilophus lunatus | reverse complement strand
GCTTGACTCAGCCCACCTCCATCGGCATTGGAGCCACACGAGCACAACTACAGGTTGAAAGCTTCCCCAAATAACATCCCGGGTTGGGGGGGGGAGAACCTTTCACTGTGTTGTTTTTTTTTCAGAGATTCCAAGGGCTGGGAGTTTGGCTACCCATCAGAGAGGGAGAAGAAAGAGAAAGTGGCTCTTCCTTTCCACTGCCTCTCTGTGGCCAGTTTGGCTGGCCTTTGAAAGCAGTTCCCTTATTCCTTTTTTCTTGGTTTTCCTTTTTGTGGTTTTGCTGGGTGCTTGTTTTTTTGTGTTGAGTCTGGAGTTCCCTAAACTGTGTTTTCTTTGAGCTCCAGACAAATAAAGTGTTTCGCTGTTGTCACATTCTGTCATTCTTCTCGTCACTATTAAGAGTGCCCCCTAGTTAATATTGTGGTTCTTTAAACCACCACAGTACCCATTTCCAACCCCCCTGAGAAAGAAAAGATGATAAAAAGAATCACAAGGCAGTTACCCAATAGCCAGTGTGTTGATATCCTTTCCAGCCTAGACTGCTTCCATGATGCTGCTGAACATGGAATTTTCCTATTGATCTATTCATTTTCATGTTCTTAATTTACACTGAGGCAAGTCAATTGATTTCCCTTCTGGAAGAGGGCATTCTTTTTCCTCACATATGCATAATATTCCTGAGATAGCAATTGAGGAATGCAAAATAGAGCCTTCTAGGAATTCATTGCAAAGAACAGAAGGTGATATTTGAATAGAATGGCTTAGGAGCACCATTTCCTGCACAACTCCACACATTCACTGTCTAGGTCTAATACCATGCACACTGACACTTTTCAAGGACACACTGGTTGTGTTTAAATCTTTTTGTCTTCTCAAAATATTAATGCGATATCATAGGGTAATGCTTATGGTCAATGAGACATAATCTGTCTATGCTGTTTTACTGGCATTTGTGGATGGTCCCTGATCGAATATCACTGTTAAAAGAATATAATTTTGGACGTAATAAAATACAAAGGTAGTAATTTCATGAAGGGATTTCAGATGCCAGGATTCTTAATAAAAAAGTATTCCTGTCCATAGCTGTGGCTTCCCAGGTCCCCCCAAAGACACATGACCACACAGATGTAGTGTCAATGAAGAAATCCGTTTATTGTTTACAAGAATAATTTTTTATAGTCTACATATAGTTTATACTTTTCTAACCACTGAGAAGCAATTCTCATATTGCTTCTCTCTCATCCAATCAGACATTGCCGTGTTGTACAAGCATCTTCCTTACATGGCATGGTCAGTCCTTTCAGTTCAGCTCCTTCTTCAGCTCCTGGGTCCTAGATTCAACCTGCCATCTGTGACTTACAGAAAACATTCACTGGCATTTCCCTACAAATAGCTGTGCTAAATTAACACAAGAACTTGTCTGTAGACAGGCTCTTTTCAATGGAATTTTTAGGGTTGAAGATGAAAAGTGGTTCCACATATCAAGAAACATATCTATCAAGAAACGCATGGAAAACAACTAAAGTGCCTCTTGCGGTTAAGATTTCTCTTAGTCATGTACCACGTCTGTATGCCAATATGAAAGGCTTCTTAGAGATCACTCCTGTTATAATCCCTTTCAGAGCAAGTAAATTCCATCTAAGCCAAGCTGTATTTCTTTCTTGCACGGCTGGACTCCCTGCAGCCCTTACATTGAGGGCAGGCAGCTGCTATATCTGTTCAACTCATTGAAGACAAGTTAACCCGATCCTTACCAGCCACTTATAAATTATCATGGGATAATAAGAAAGTCTATCTCAGGTATTGCTCCCTTGTGATATTCTGAGATCACCACCTAAAGCAAATATCCTATGCTTTTCTGAAAACTCAATGTAACCCATTACTCACCTGGTAAAAAAATATATGGATCTTTCAAATCCATACTTGAAATTTATCTGAGTTCCAAATTTATGATCCTGTATTTCAGATCCACTGCAAAGACAGAGATTAGCTAAATTGAAACTGTGAATCTAGAATTTTCACAAACCTGAGTTACACTTAAGTTGTAGTTCTAGGCAGTCTTTCTACTATCACGCACTTCTCCATACTGTCATTCACTCCCAATGGACAGATGTCAGCCCTTTTTCTGCCTGTGTTTTGTACAGAAGTGAAGTGGTGGTTCTAGTTTTCTCCTACACTTACGGTACAGAAATTATAAGAAACACCCTGCTAGGAAATATAGTAGAATTTTCATTCCATTTCTAGTCTAGCTCTATCGTTTTTGCTCATGGGAATTGCACTAGTTACTGCTGTTGTATTAAATTTTTTTTTTTATGTCTACAACTTGCAGATCTTATATGCACTATCATTTTCCAACATTTCCTGTATTTCGTCCATGTTATTTGCATCATCATATTTTATGCCCTATGAACTACTTAACTATATTTTAATGACAGCAATTAACTGCATAGAAGGGTTTCTCGTAACTATACCTGAGCATAAGACAATACTGAAAACTGATAAACACATGAATATTACAAAACAGCAAAACCAATTTCACCTCTCTCAGTTACTATACAAGATATCAGATGGTTAAGTCCATCTTTGTCCTTCTGCTTATTTTTCTCTTAATAGGATAACACTTTATGACAAATAAATAAACGTCCTTATTTTCAAATTTAAAGCTTTGATCCTTAGAGAAATTAAAATAGAGTTCAGTCATTAATTTTGGTTAGCGTCCAATTTTTGTGTAAAATAAAGAAATTAATGTTGAGAGAAGAAATTGCTCAAAGATTAAAACACAGAGGAAATCAGTCTTTTTATGATTCTGATATTGATAATTACATTATACATTTGCTTCAATTCCCTATATAACTCATTTTTTTCCCAAGTCTTCCTTCCTGTGTATTTCCTGCTAATATTGAGTATTTCCTTCAGACAGTAAACAGACCAGTCAGCTTTCCTGAAACAGGGACACAGGAAGGAACTTCAAGTCATTTCATCCTTGCATTTCATCTGTAAGTCTTCAGCTTATGTTTTTGGAAAAAAGTTACATATTTACCACCTCTCTTAATTATTCTAACTCATGAAAATATCATTCCATTTATACATAAAGTAAGATTAACAGCAGAGATTTGAAGGAGTGAATTGGCACAATAGACAACTTTTAGTTCTGCTGAATACCAAAAGCAACTTGTGTCAGAAAGAAGAGGAATAAAGAATTGATACTTTGACAAAGTTGTTAAATGGAAGAGGGACATAGAAAGGCCAGATTTACAGTATTCTTGCCAATCCTGCTTGCCTTAAAGAACTGTCTAACAATTTGCTCCTGAATACCTAAGATATAAAAAGATTATGAAAAAGGAGTGATATTTTCTGCTCTTAAGAAACATACCTGCTTACCAAGGAAGAATATCTATGCATTAGCAATTGGAATGAACATAAAAAAGTGCAGCGACCCTCAAAAATCTTTAGCGAACTGCAGCTGTAACTAAAACTTGCCATACATTCAGTAAATTCAAAATGTGCTTTCAGAATTCAGCCTTATTTTACTGCAAAAGAGGCAAATGAATGAATGAATGAATGAATGAAATGAAATTAAATGAATGAATAGATCTTGGGAAAATTAATAAGAATCTTATGAAATTCAACAAGGAGCAAATGTAAGGTTTTGCACCTAGGGAAATATAATCCAGGAGTGCAGCACAGGCTGGGATCTACTGGTCTGGAAAGCAGCTCAAGGGAAAAGGTTCTCAGTGTCCTGATGGATAGCAGAAATGTGAGTGAACAGCGAGCTTCTTTGTCAAACAAAGCCAAGAGGATACTGGGTTGAACCCACAAGGATGTCATCAGCAGAGATAAAGAAGCCATTATTCCATTCTGCTCAGTGACTATCAGGCCACACCTGAAATACTGTGTTTAGTTTTGGTCTCCACTACACAAAAAAGATGTGGACAGAAAAGGGCCTCGAAGATAATCCAAGGACTGGGGAGCCTGCCATATGAGGAAAGGCTGAAAGAAGTGGGGTTTTTCAGCCTTGAGAAAAGACGGCATAGAAGAGACCTTATCACCTATTTCCAGTATTTAAAGGGTTGCTACAACAAGTCACATAAAAAAGATGAGGCAAGTTACCCCTAGGGAGATTTCAGTTGGACACAAGAGCAGTATTTTTCCCTATGAGAACCATCAGCCATTGGAATAATCTTCCCAGGGAAGTGATGGACTTCCCAGAATTGTATATTTTTAAATTTGGCTGGACAAGATGCTGGACCATCTTATCTAGACTGCAGTTTTTTTCAAGAAAGGTTGGACCAGATGATCCTTGTTGTTCCTTCCTTCTATGATTCTATTATTGAGTCATGGATGTGTACAGAAAAGCTGAATACTATTTCTTTCCTGGTAATTCCAAGGCTAACTACTGAAATGCTCTTTCAATTGAAGCCTCAACAGATATTGCGAAAGAACCAATTGAATTTCTGAATAGCAAATTATAAGTTTTCTTAGAAAAATATAAAGGCTTCTACACTTAAAATTCTATTTTCTGAACTATTTTCTGAAAATGAAAGTAACATATTTATTTTTTAAGGTATCAAAGGAGACATTCTCACAACACTCAGTAATACATTCTCTGGTTCGTATTTTTGGCTATCATCCTAATTTGCATCTGTTTAAGATAGATAATGGGGTTAGCCTTCCAAGTCCTAAAAAATGCAACGTGACATGAATAGCAGAGACTTCAAATTGAATATAATATCAACATTTATCATAATCATATGGATTTTGATGAAAATGGCTTCATATTATTACAGACATTATTTCATTGCTAATGAAAAAATATATTTCTGTTCTTGTGTATAGAAAAAAACCAGAAATGAATACAAGTGCAATAGAAGGCAGTGCAAGCTCCATCTCAATTAATGAAAAATAGAACACAAGGCTATTATTGTATTTGCCTTGGATGTTGCTACATGACTGCTGATTAAGTTATACTGCTCAAAACAAGGCAAAACATCAAAACATGTACACGCTTGAATATATCCAATGACATTTAGTAGGGCTTTCAAGGATGCAGCTAATTTTAGCACAGTGCACAAAGACAAGAAGACTGGAGTAGCAAAACAAGACTTGGCTAGAAAACACTTGAGGAATTCAATGGGATCTGAAAATGATGCCCCATATTTTTAGGAGTGTTTTGATATCACTCCTATCTTACTTCTTATTCAGATTTTAGTCTCACATCCTGTCCTTGGGAAGACAGGACATTCTAAGAATCCCTCTGAAGCAGACCTCAGTGGGGATGTACAAATTTAAAGTCTCTTATTGCTGATGCATTTAGGGAGAAGGAATGTATATGAAGCAAAATACGTAGATGTGGTGGTAGCAATGGATGGAAGTATCAAGAAATCGGGCAATGATCATTTAAAAGACCCAAAAGAATCCTCTTTCCTGTGCTTATATAAAACCGGTGTTAAAAAATTCCTGTTACAATGCAATGCAGAATCTTAGGCAGTAAAGAGTTTGTGTAACCAGTATAACCCTGAAGTTGCTGGTCAGTAGAAATCTGTTGACTGTGGCTGCAGTTTAATACAGCTCTCTCTCTACTGGCAAAGGATGCACAGCTTGTATGGCTGAAAAACAAATGCAACCCAATTTACTAAAACATTCCTTGTTTCAGTAAAATAGGTGGCCTCAGTTTTGAGGTGTCTGTACCAGATTCCCTTCCACCAACAATCATTACGTGAAGGATGCAGCCGTTTACTCCTCTGTGACCTGAGTGCTTCTCCTGCATTTTCTGCCCTGACTAAAGTATCAGTTCTAGACAGATGTTTTGTGTAAAACCTTTAATGGAGATCAGTTAAAATACATTAAATTATTGTTGTATTATCTTCCTAGCAAGCAAAGCAAATTCCCACTGAGAAAAAAATGCATAAATTTGTGAAATTGAAGAATGCAATAACAAATTGAAAATAAATAAAAATAAAAGAATAAATAAAGAATTTAAAATACGAAGAAACAGAAATACGATGAAGAAAGAGAAGAGTAGTTTGTGTGACTGGCTCTGAGAAGCAGAAATGAAAAGTTAAATTCATGGATGCTCTGAGTGCAAGAACAGCAAATACCAACACACAAATGTGAGCCTCCACAAACTAACAATTTCCCAACAGACTTGAGATGAAAGTGAGATGTAATATCAAGAATCATTCTTGAAATTTAGATAGTTGATATGCAAACATGCAGTTGATACATACAAGATATTGGCTTTTGTAGCTTGTGGTTACTAGACTAGTCTTACAAAACACAATGGTTTTACATATTATTGAATTATATGAAGGAGAAACTGGTCAAATAGTTCAAAAGACCGTTTATAAGCTTTTGTTTTCATTTTGGACAGCTATTCAAATTAATTATCCTTATAAACCTCATTATTTGCAGTTTACAAGCACTTAATTTCCTATTAAAATTCTGGAAGTACTGTACTTGAGAAAAAAATAAGAATGGTGAATAGTCAATAGTCTAATTTACTTTCTTTTAAGTTATCTATTTTAAAATGTAGATATTTTTTAAAGTGTAGAAACAAGCTACTGTTACAATATTCTTGCCACACACAACAAAATATAAACAATTCATTAGCAACTTCAGCCTGAATTTGTTAGTATAAATTGTTTGAGATTTTCTAATGGCAAATAAATTTGAATACCTTAATATCCAGTGTTTAGGATTGTCTGGGCTGTGCTCAATTGAGCAACAGGAAAAAAATAGCAAAAGTGACTATGTTACCATTGTGCTAACAAAGCCCTTAGGTTAATAGAGGTTTGTTTTGACCTTATGGCACAAATTAACACTACCTCAGGGTTCCGTTAATTTAGACCACCCCACAACAGCCTCTGGCAGTCAGGGATTATTGGATGAAAGATGAACAGTTTGCTGTGAACAGAGTTTTAGGAGACCTTAATTCAATTCTTGACTGCATCATAGAGTCTTTGGGTGATATTAAGGAGTATGAAATTCTCTGTGCCTCCTGCTGCTGTATGTTGAAGCAGCACTAACATTTGAATAATATAAATGTGCTAGGAAATTAATTCAACATATTTTTTGGAAACTTTGTGCATAAAGCCTTAGAAGTCCACTAACATTTTTGTCAGTCTGTGATTGGTCTGTGACAAAAAAGTCCCTAACTCCACTCAAGATTTTTTTGTTTCTGCATTTCTTCTTAGCATGCAAAGTATAATATAACACAACCACCTATAAAAACAGGTCTGTTAAGAATCCCTTGAGTATCTGCTTCCTTGAAATACTAGTCATAAAAAATATCCCGTGAAGGGATTTGCACATACACGTGGACATTTTGTGTGGAATGAGACATCTCTAAAGCCCAGCCTTTTTTGCTATGTTGCAATCAACACACTGTTCAGGGAAAAGATATCAGAGAACTTTGATATGATGGGTTGTGTGCAAATTCTTAAAAATATGAGGTCATGTTTTGAGCAGTTTTATAATCCAAATGTTGGTTAAAAACCTGTCACTTATAGCATACTGAATTTTGTATTACTCTGTACTGAATAATTTTATTTACTTCTAGTAATGCAAAAATTAATTACAAAGTTTTGAATCTAATTGGTTTTCATTGAATTTTAAAGCAAATGCTTACTGATATTTCATCACAGTTTGTATGGATGAATTCCATAAAAGCTTAGCTAACTGAATTTTTTTTCTACATATTGCCTTGTTATCTTTACTTATTTAGTACATAAACTACTAAATATCGCCAGAAATCTCTGAAGGTAATTTTCTTCTTGTCTGAAAAAAGTAAAACATCGTATTATGTGGAAAGACAAAAAGTAATATCTGAATCTAAAAAACCTAGAAATTATATACTGTGTACCTAATGCAAAGAAAGCAGAAGAGGTGGTTTTCTCATGTATATAAAATATTTATGGGCTGCCTGCAACATAGGCTGTAGTGACAGGTTGCACTCAAAAACCTTTAGGCTTTAAACAACCATTTTTTTGACATATATTCAAAATTCTGTGCACTGATATCTAGTGTGGAAATTTTCACTTTGGAACTCCTGTTGTTTTTTTATCCTGGAAAGAAATATAGAAAATATTTTCTTAAGCTATTTCCACTCAATGTGTCTCTCATGGTTAAGAAGTGGGATAGTGGAAACCAAAGGAAAATCTTTCCAAGTTTGAGATATTATTTTTGAAACCTGATTTGCTGATTTTGAGCCTATTATCAGTTTATGAAGGTTTATGTAAAACATTTTGTGACTTTGTCTTTATCGCCTAAAGTCATGCTTGCCTGATTTCACCAAAAATACTTTTTATCTCCTGTATAAATAGGAAAGATATGTGTGTACTTATCTGCATGCACATGCAAGCTGCTTTCATTTTTATGCTTCCAATTTGTTCCCTGCAACAACTGAAATCACAAATGTTGCTTTGTAGTTTCTTTGTTTGTCACATTATAAGAAACAGGAAAATAAGATAAATTTTACCTTCTTTCTTCATTTACTAAAGCTCAGCAATATTATTCTGACGTCTAGCAGGTTTTATATTGGAATGGCTTAAACAAAAATTCGAACTGTCATATATAGCTAGGCAAAACAACATAATAAAAAGAATAATAAAAATGCAGCTAAATAAATAATATTTTACAAGAAGCCATATATGTTTTACATAAAGAATAATAACTTCTTTATTATTTATGCATTGCCATAAGTGTACATAGGCTTCAAAGTCAAGGCTTACAGAATAATTAATGAACCAAACAATAAATATTTTCTACATGCTCAGAAGACCTAAGCTAAATCAAGTCCCAGCTGAGGAGGAAGGCAAGATCGGAGCAACTGGGGAGCTATGAGAAATCAAACATGCTATGAATGGGGCAGACGTAGGCCAAGTGCACAGCTGTTCTATGTGTTCAAAAAAAGCTAATGCATCAAATAGTTAATCTTTCATTAACAGTGTGTAATCAGTTGGCATGATTTGCTCAACACAGAAGAAAACTGGTGACTGTTCCCTTGAGAGTGTTATTCTAAGCTTTAGTTTTATCAGTCTTTGAAGAAACCTCACCTCACTCTTTTAGAGAAAAAAATATGGCAACTGCAATTTTGTTCTTTCTCAAAAGTATTAAGTAAAAGAAGCAGGAAAAAAAGAGAGAAAAAAAGGAAGATATCAAGACAAACTCTTCACCTTTTTTAGCACTGAGTAATAGATCAATACCTAGTTATGAAAAGGCTTTGCAAATTAATCTGTGTATTAATAAATACGCTCCATCAGGAGCACCTGCTCTTTCAAAGGAGCAATAAAAGCTTAAGGGAACAAGGCCAACAAGAATATTCTTCAGCTGTGATTCCTCCTTTGGAAAGATGTCTTTATTTGCTCACTGAAGGAGTTGAGTGCAGCTCCTGGTGTTGGTGTTGATGGTATAACGAGGAACAAGGAGGAGTGAGATGGGGGATGGGACTCCAGGAAGTCTCTTGCACTAGTTACAGCCACTGGGGTTTAATGCGATCTATAAACTCATCTGTCTGTTTACATACCAGCAAATGATACGTCTCTCTGATCCACTTACATCTTCAAGCCTAATGTATACACAGGGCACTGACGTTGTGTATACAAGACACAGAGATAGCTGGGGGCTGTGTGCTATCCCTGCTTTCACAGCGCACTGTCACTCTTATAAATAAAGCATTCGCTTGGGAAAAGAGTCTGAGAGCTGGAGAGCCACATTGCGTGCAAATCCAGCTCACTGCCTGAGCTTCCTCGAGGTTGAAGATAATCCTAACTGACATGTTACAGTAAAAGTACTTTATAAAATCAATATTAAATTCACAGCCTTTGACATCCTGGGACATCAAAGATAAAGGGGAAATAAGCTGTGGAGTAAACAGTCCTGCAGCTATGCCAGTTGCTCAAGGAGAGAGGCAAAGGAAGACACAGGAGACCATAGGGTAAATTAGTACAGTGCTAGTCTTGTTTTTATACCAAGGTCTTGACATCAATGAAAACATTATAAAAACAGCACGCAAACTCTTACAAACAAGAAAAAAATATTAGGAAAAACTCATTCAGTTACAAATTCATACAACCTTTTAAGGTTAAAAGGATATAATGCTACCTATGCAAGCCACAGTATTAGCTTCCTCTTTCAATAAATTATACCCAAGAGTGATAAGACAATAAAAACCTAAAAATAAAAACAATGTATCAATGAACTAAAGAACTGGCTAGAACTTGACTGCACAATTCTAGCCTGATAGTATCATTCCTTCTTTCTGTGATGTACACCCATGTGTATTTTACGGTCATCCAGGTTGACATATAGTCAGTCATCACAGTGTTTGTACTGTGGGTTGAAATACAAATTGTATTGAGTCAGGAGGAGAAGGACTTGAACAATGATGGAGCTACTTGCCTGCTGAATCCCAAATTCCATCTTTCATTTGCAGAATGACAGTCAGGATTGATCCTTTAAAAGATATCACTGGCCTTTATCAAGGGTCCAAAGAAGACCAGGATCACCTCAAAACTGGAAAATATCCCTTTTTCCCTCTCCTTACTTTCCCAAGCCATTTACTATTGATGAATAAACATAGTATGTAGTCTTGATGCATGGTTGTGTAAATCAAGGTGGTGAATAGACAACAGCTTATTGGAGAATTGCATTGTGTGAATTGAAAATGTTTCTTGACTTTTTTTGGCTTTTGTGCGGTCAGGTTTTTAGCTGTGAAGGCTCTTGGTGGTACTTGAATCAACGTTAAGAACAGACATCTAATATGCAAACACTTCTACTCAAACTAGGCTTTGAAAGAGTAGAAAAATTAAATTTTTGCATAGTAGAATATGCTAAAATTGTAATTCAAAAGCTGCAATATTTGATTTTTATAGGAAAATTCTAATGAATTTCTACTCATGAGAAAATTACACTAGCTTGCTGTATCACAATATTGCTACCAACCATTGGTTAATATTTCTGAGGAGACAACTGTTATGGTTTAGGAAAGAAAAGGAAAAGTATTATGTTTGCTAAAATAAAGTATGGGGAAGAAGGCACATTAACAACTGTTTTTATGTGGTCAGTGTATTTTCAAGAAAGAAGCCTCATCCCTGATGCTTAGGAAAACAGTATTCAACCCCAAAGTTAGCAAGACCTAGATGCCTAAAAATTACTCTGAATAGCCTGGCTGCAAATATTTGAGGGCAATAGAGTAAAATTAAGGGGAAAGGACTGAAGGAGTGATGCTATGGAAGTGATAGACCAAAGTGCTGATACAGGAAGAAGCCACCTCACCTCTTTGTACAGGAGGACATAGACTTTTCAGACATTCAAATGAATATGCATTTTTCTAGCTCTTACAGCTGATGTCAACATTTGGAAGATGATAATTAGCAGTGGGGTGTGATGTGAAAATCCTATTAGTACCAATAGAAATAGAAGAAGTAATCATAGCAAAGAAGATGCCAGAAAGGTTGATTCTACCATCTTCTGTTAGCATGCCTGTGATTCAGAACTGATTTTATTAGGGTAAATAAAATCTTCATCAGAAAACAGAACGGAACCTTTTTAGTAGCTGTTACAAAGACCAAACCAACCTTTAGCCTAAGGCTAGTGTCTTCATCTGGGAAATAAAGAAACCTTCATTGCCTCCTCTAAATTTCCTTCTGGATCTTGGACCAACAACCAATAACGACATCCATTGGCTGCCTTCTTTATCTTTTCTGTGCTTGGCAACATGCTAATTACGAAGATAAGAGAGAGTCATGAGCTGGGTTAAACAATTACTTTATGCATTATTTTATCCTTGTAGAATAGGAAAGCAAATTGCTGATTGCCAGAAGCCAGTGCTTTTCAGATTGCTTTACTCAGGGGCGTAGAAGATTATAAAGATATATCAGTTTAATATTTTCAAAGAAATATGATACTTCAGAAGATACTGATTATGTCTGACCCTGTGGAAGACTCATGATGCGAGTTTTGAGGATGACAGACAACTTGAAAAGTATTTCTCACACCAAAAGGAAACTCAAAAAACCAAAAGAATTTTTGAGAACAGAAGGGAAAGCAGGTATTTGTTCAAACCAATTCAAGATTCAATTTGAGCTTTTGAGAACGATTTCATCTGTGTTGCTTAATGTAACTACTCCTCCATTCTCCTACAAGAAAAAGCATTCTTTCTGTTGTATTCTCTGTGTTGTTTTGTGTGTTATTTTAGAAATGAAAACCCCAATTATTTTCATGTACAAAAATAGTATAAAAAATAAAAAATGATATAAAATATATCAGACTTTTGAGGTGTCAGCACTGCTCACCTTACTGAGCTATACCTCATTTCATAAAGATTTTTATTATATTCTATACATATTTGCACACTGCACTTATCTTACTCATATCTGAACTGCTCATAGCAGTGTACTAAGCAAAAAAAAAGCCTCCATTACAGATTATTACAGATTATTTGCATTTCCATTCCATCAAAAGAAGAGGCATCTACAGATTGTACAATAATGATTGTGTGCCAAAAAACCATTTTAAATATGAAGGGAGTAGCTTGAGTTACTACATTCATGCCTGATAACAGTTTGATTTTAATTGTATTAAAGGTTGTCTAGATAACATCTTTGACTATGTAGGAGGGAGGGATACCATTACATATTGAAGTAATAGAGGAGAATTATAGTTCTGCTTGTTCCTTCAGGAAATAACACTTCAAATGAAATGTCTTCTGCAAAATGTCCTGGAGGGTATAACAATATGCTCAACATAAAATAGATATGCAATAAATATTCAAAACATTACACAGCATTACAAATTAATATAATCACAAATGCTTAATTGAATTGTTCACAAATAATTTATGGTCTCTCAAACTATTTTTGTTATAATAAAGTACAACTGTAGGATAGTAAGTGTATATAATAATGACTTTAGCACAAAATGATAAATGCACTTAATATTGTATTTCATTTTTCCTTCTGTAATATTCAGGTCTACTGGGCTCTGTTTCTTATCATTCAAGTGAATTTTGAATTAATATCTTAATGTCATGTCTTGACCAGCAGGAAATTACCAAATAAAAAATTCCTGTAACATTCAGAAAAAATAGTATCTTTCTCTCCTTTATATGTCCAATTGTCTATACTAGTAATGAGAGATGAGAGAAGATATATAGGGTTTTGTTTGATATTGTATAGTGCTGTTTTTAGCTCACCAAGTCATGGCTATTTATGGTTCATTTCCAGGCAGTCATGCATAAGAATCTTAGCTATAAAGTCTATGAACTGCAGTGGACTATTGTACTAATGGCCTTATACTCCATATTCTAATAAGAACACAGATGGAACCAAAGTGCAATTTTTCATTACTACAAATTGGTACACAGAAGTGGTCCAACTTAGGTGACACATCATCATAGCAGTTAAAAAGTCAAAATTTGCATATCATAATTATACATTCATTATTCAAAAATATGTAAGATAGCAAG
This sequence comes from Serilophus lunatus, assembly GCA_013399895.1. Lineage (NCBI taxonomy): Eukaryota > Metazoa > Chordata > Aves > Passeriformes > Eurylaimidae > Serilophus > Serilophus lunatus. The sequence continues at coordinate 808,991 of VXBA01003621.1, read as the reverse complement.
GCTATACATAGGGCATCACAAGTGTACCCGACGATCACTGAGTGCTAATTAAATAATGTGAATCTGAACTGAAATTCTTTGGCTGAACTGTGTGTAGGAAGCCTATATTAATAATTATACTCTTGAATAACAATTATCCATTTCTACTGATATAAAGCTTGTTTCTTCTTGAAAGTGATGAAGAAAATACAAATAAGAATACTTTTTTTTTTTGACTGAATTAGCCTCAGTCTTTATAATGCTATTTTTAAATGGCACTTTTTCAGATTATGAAGGAAATATCACTTCATCACTGATGACCAGTTAAGTCATAAGTCTCCATTATGCAGATTGTTCTTTGATAAAATATTAATGTGACCTCAAATATGCTGGCAAATTTAAACTATTTGTGAATGTCCAACAGTGATCTCATTCTAAAAAACAGTTCTATGGTAACTGTACTTCTATAAACCAAAATTTGCTAACAGTCAACTGTATCAGTGTAATCATAGTCAAATATGTTAAATTAAACTGAGCCATAATGTGTTGCCTATTTCACTCTGATATTCAATTAAGAATTACATACATGCAGATGACTCATTTTGTGTTTAAAAAGCGTTCACAGCTTCAGATCTCAAAATTATTATTTACTCTATTTTCTTGTCCATATTTCCTCTTTTATTCCAGGGTTTCTTCTTCATAACCGAAAAGAATAAAGTGGAGAAGTCTAAAAAGGGCCTTTCATAACATATATCATTGTGCGTACATTGTAACAGTGCATATTGTTCACCTGCATGGGTAGCACCACCAAGAGCACTTGCTGAAGCAAGTGCCATTGAATTTGGATGAAGGCTGTAACTCACTCCCAAAATATTGATGCATTAGCAACAGTAAAAAGACACAGGTTTTTTTAAAACAAAAACCTCAAAGCATTACAGAAATATTGTCTCGACTATGCAGTTCAAAACTTCCTCCCATGTAAATAACACGTAATACTCTTTTTAGCTTTAATTTGTTTTCAGAAAAAAATCCCCAACAAACACAACACAGAAAGCAGAACAATCTGCCCTCCCATAGTTGTCTCAAAAGCAGAAGAGAGATAATCACTTCTAAGGCAGCAAAATCCAGGAAACCTAAGCATGGATTGCTGCTTCCAGAATTAGCAATTTCCAGTCTTAGGTTGAAATCCAGTCTGTGTCAGCAAATAAAGAGAAGTAGATCATGACACTGAGCACCATGTCCAGTTGTTTCTTGAACACCTCCAGGAATGGTGACTCCATCACCTCCATGGACAGCCCATTCCAATGTTTGACAACGCTTTCAGTGAGGAAATTCCTTCCTGGTACAGCTTGTGGCCATGTCTGCTTGTCATGTTGCCAGTTGCCTGTGGGAAGAGGCCAACCTCCAGCTGGCCACAACCTCCTTTCAGGTAGCTGTGGAGAGTGATAAGGTCTCCTCTGGTCCTCCTTTTCTCCAGGCTAAACAACCCCAGCTCTCTCAGCCACTCCTCATAGGACTCACCCTTTAAATCATCATCTTGTTTCATTTGTAATATTCATATCATTCATCTTCATTTGTAATATTTCTGTCATTCTCATCTGTTTTTCCCTATGGTAACATAAACTGTTCCTCCATCAACATTTAAAATATAGTAAATATAGAAAATAATTAGTAACAGTAGATATTAATGATTACTGCTATTTCAGATAATTAACTGAAAAGTAAAACTCTTGCTTTATTTGATTCGAAACCACACTAATAATGTATTAAGCTAGAATGGGGACATTAAGAAAGGCAATCTATGTATAAAAAGGAAAAAGTTATATACAGGATGTATGTAAGGACATATGTAAGGACAGCAATATGGAATGAGATCTCCCTTCACATATGCAAGCATTGATTATTTATACAGATATGGAGATAATTATCCAAAGGTGTTATGAATAGAATGAAAGATACAATCTGAATAATAATACAAACACATGATATGTGACTTACCATAGTTAAAAAGCTAAAGGAAAGACCATGTTTAAGGATCCCCTTGTATTTAAATGAAAGATTTTGAGATACTTTAAGACTTAGATGGTGTCTCATGTTTCTCTTGCTTTCCTTGATATAAAAATGTATTTGATACAATGAGGGATAGAAAAGGTGCTTTATATGGAGTGGCAAATTCTGTCATACTTTGCAAATATTACACAGCTTTGGCTTACAAAGTACCTTTGGAAAATACAATACATTTATTGGACTTTGTTTATTTCAGTGTAACACAAGATGAATTTATTGGCTCTGCTATTGCTACATATTAGAAACATGTATTTCAGTGGTACAGGTGACATTTAAGAATATGTATGTGGTTCAGGACAAAGAATAATGTTCATCTAGTCCAACAAGCTTCTTTTACCAAAGACTGTCTCTAGATTCAAAAACAAGCTATGACAATGTATAGTAGGAAGCATTAAACCATCTGTATCTATAGGAAACAGACCCTGTATTTAACTCTACCTGAAAACAGATGCAGGTTTGATTTAATGCCAATAATATTTTGATATAATAGTAGCTTGTAGTCTTCAGAAACAGAAAAACATCTGCCAAGGCACTTTAGAGTATTTTAGCACATGACAGATATTCTTTTTTTTGAGATGTGCTTGCAGCATCTTAGTTTAAAATATGACCATAATAAAATCTTCTTTGCTATTTGAAGAAAAATCTCCATGTATTTCAGTTCCCTAGGGAAGAAGGAGGGTGTCAGACTTTGATCCATTATAGTTCATGCTTCCACAACTGTTCATAGACTTCTGATACCTTAGTCATTACAGAAGAATGGATGTTGTTACTGAACATATTGTAGATAAGGTATATCTCGTCTCAGAGCAAGAGAGACTGAAGCTCCTGTGGTGTGTCTGGTGGAGAGTGACAAAGAGGATTAAGAGACTGGAGTACCTCTTTTATGAGGAAAGGCTGAGGGAGCTGGGCCTGTTCAGCCTCAAAAAGAGAAGACTGAGAAGGGACTTTATCAATATGCATAAATATCTGAAGGGAAGGTGTCAAGAGCTTGGAGCCAGGCTCTTCTTGATGATGTCAACCAATAGGACAAGATGCAATGGGTAGAAACTGATGCACAAGAAATTCCAGCAGAATATGAGCACTGGAACAGGTTCCCCAGAGAAGTTGTGGACTCTCTCTCAGTGGAGAAATTCAAGAAGTGTTTGGATGCAATCCTGTGCCATGTGCTCTAGGATGACTGTGCTTGAGCAGGGAGATTAGACCAGATGGCCCATTGTGGTCTCTCCCTTACCCATTCTCTGATACTGTGACTCTGAATGGAGTTTAGGGATCATGAATGATCATATCAGTTGTCTTTTTATTTAGTTTCTGGGTTGTTCAATTATTGTCCGGGTTTCAGGTGTATTATAAGTTTCCATGAATTCCTGCAGTATTGAGTTCTAAGTGGCAGGCTTGCTTATTGATTAAATTCCCTGAAATGTCACATTCTCCATGTCTGATCAATCTGAAATTTTATGTATTTGAGCTAAACTTTTTACATCACTGTTTTTTGTCTTGTGATATTTTATTTTGTTTTAAAGTTTCATCCAGAACACTACAGCTTTTTGTAAGAAAAAGGCGGAAGAAAAATTCACATCTGCTATGTGTAGCTGTTGCATTTTAGAACTTCTCGTTTAGGCAATGGCATGTATTGAGTGATATTTCTTCTTCTACCCCTACAAAAATCTGCCCAAGTGTGACACTGTTATGTAAGACCTAAATAAGCTTGCATGTTGACTGTAATATTAGTAGAGCTAAATTTCTACTATTTTACAACTGATGTTCACTGAACATGCAGCACGTTGGGAACATGCTGTAGAACACTTGCTGCAATCGCTATTACTAATTGCTTAATGGAGGAATGGGGTTAAGCTCTGGTTCAATATAGACATTATTTTATTTGTGCTTCAGTGAATTACCTGACCATATGGATGATAAAGAGGTAGAGATAAAGGTCAGACAAAGTGCTAAATAAGAAACCTGTGGAACTGGTTCTAAAGAGGCTTAAAACAGCTTTGGGAAGTGAAAGTCTCTAAATAAGAAAACAGGTTAGAAACTATACAGATGTCTAAGAAATATATTATTTAGAGCCTAGAGAAGAGAAAGCTAAAGGGAAACTTTATATATTATTTAAAGCCTGGAGAAGAGAAGGCTAAAAGGAGACTCCATTGTGGCCTTCCGGTACCTTAAGGCAGCTTATAAAAAGAGGGACAGGGACTTTTTATATGGACAGATAGAAAAACGGGACAAGGAGCAATGCTTTTAAACAGAAAGTGAGTAGGTTTAGGTTAGATGTCGGGAAAAAAGTTCTTTCAGAGGGTGGTGGAGACTGGAACAGATTGCTCAGAGATGTGGATGACCCACCAAGGGACATCAATGGCAGGTAACATGAGGCCCTGAGAAACCTGGTCTGATGGGTAGCATTCATGCTCATGGCAGGAGAGTTGGAATTAGATGACCTTTAAGGTCCCTTTTGACCTAAACCATTCTATCATTCTATCATTCTATGACTGTATGATATAATCTTTATAAAAGAATATTATAATATCCTAGAAACTGGAGAGCAGGGAAGGGGTAAGGTCTGGGGGATATGGGGAGAAATATAAAACAAATACCCTTTTCAGAGTGTGCACTAAAATTGATTTTTACTCTGCTATCCGTCCTTACCAAGTATGACTGTAGTTCATTTACTTCAATGGCTTGAGTAGTTAACAACTTTGCAGGGAATCTCAAATAAAAGATTCAGCTTGATTCTGGAAATCTAATTTGCTCAAATGAAAAGTACTAACATCTGCAATAGAAGTAGTAAACATATAAATTATTCTATGAATAGTTCTATGTAACAAATTATATATACATTATAATAAATATAATAAACTATTCTATATATGACAAATGAAGGTGGGTTGGCCAGAAGGATCAAATGAATATAATTAATGAATATAAATGCATGAAACAGCCAAACAGCATAGTACTGAATGTCACAGAAAAGACTGTGAATTCTGTTTTCTAAGTAAAGTTTGAGTAGTGTAAAGTAAAAAATGCATAAGAACACACATGAAACAATGAGCAGAAAACAAAACTCCGACAAATAAGGAAGTATTGTCCATCCTCTGGATGGAATGTGATAAGATTCCTGTGAAAACCAGTGTTTGTGATGCTTTAATTAAGCAAAATATTACAGTGGCATGCAAAGGGAATGATGGTGAAAAATTAGGTTTCTGCAGTGACCTTTACATTATCCATATTGAAAGTTTTGACTGCCTGAGTTTGAATCTTAATGTATTTTAAAATATTTTTATAGTCTCTACAAGACTCTACAGATGATGGAAAATTGCCCTAAATAACAGGGTTCTATTTCAATCTGAAACACCTGTTTTGATAATTGTAAACATATTTTATTGTTTGTATACTGTTATATTAAGTAAGCATCAGTATTAAAAGGTTTCTTTTTTCCACTGCCCCTAAAATCTCTGTGTTTTAGAGTGCCAAGAAAACTACACACCCAGTGTGTAGTATATATATCAGTTTCCTGCAGTTCTATTGCAACTCACCTTTATGCCTTCTTTTAAGCTGTAAATGCATGTGATACTTGGCTTACTTTTGTGAACTTTCTGTGACATGGAACTCTGCAAGACTCACAAAATAATGAAAAGCTCTACCTAATATAATCACAAACCTCAAAGAAATGCCAATAAAGATTCGTCTCAGTTCTTGTTTGGAAACAAAGCTGCAGACAGGGGCACGAAGCAGCAATGGCCTGCACAAAACCATCTGTTCAGCATTCACATTGCTTGGCATTTATAATGTGTACACTACTGCAGATGTACTGTCCTGGAGGTTTGTGTATAGCATAGGGATGTGAAAGGGAAGAAAAATCCCCATAAAAAAATCAATTATAAGGCAACTGGAATTTTATATGCAGTACTAGCTGCTTCCTTGTATTGTTAACACAATGTGATCATTTAGCAGAACTGAAAAATTATAATGGAGAAAATTACTCATCTACACATTACAGCCATTATTGTAGAGAGAGGAAAGATAATTTCTGAATAACAGCTATTTGACTTTGATAAATTCCAGGTCCTTCAGGTGTTAATTATTTTTTGATTTGCACAAGTATCTCTGCTTAGTTTTGAATGTATTATTTTTGAATGTATTTGACAGTTTGTATAATTTATTCTTTCTAAAAAATGTGCCATCAACTAGTGACCTAAAAAATAATAATTTGGAAAATAATAGTTATAATAATTATAATTATTTGATCAATAATTTGAAATCCAGAAGAATGACTATTTACACTTTTAAATTTGACTGGAAAAAACAGTTATGTTTTGTGATTTATATGATGATGGATCATTTAGTATGATCCATAAAAAGATTGATCACATTTGAAAGGATTGAAGATATGCTTGAAAATGAATAGTCACTGTTACATGGTAAGATACCTTTTAAAAATAAAAGCGTTTTAACTCTACAATGCCCACCTTTAACTCAGAAAATAATGCCCTAATGAATAAATGTATCAAAATTGGGCTCTATGGGATTTCTTGCAATCTCCTGTCAAGCATCTGTTACTAGCCATTACAGGAAACAGGATACTGAACCAGATGGACCATCAGGCTGTTTTGAGGGAATTGATTTCTGATGCAATACCAACACTTAAAGTAAGTACATCAGTACAAATTTGCTCAGAAGGCCCAAAAATATGCAGTATAAAAAATAATCAAAATACTTAGGTGTATACTGATTAAGAAGGGAAAGAAGTCAGAAAGATAATTCTAAAGACAATGAGAAAATGAGAAACAAAAATTGGTAAAGGAAAACCTTAAAATGAACAAAAAATGCAGAGAATAGCATATTTTTTTCCCCTTTACTGTACTGGCAGGTAGATTAATTAAACCTCTACTACAAAAGGATGACCAAAAAAAAATTCCTTAAAAACCCTGATTAAAATGGAACTTTTGTTTTCATAGTTTAAAATGCTTCTGAGAAATCTTAGCAGTAATGAGCTTAACTTTTGTTAGCTATAGTCTCCATGTAGATCTTAAAGCGAGATCTTGCTTATTTGAGGCCCAAGTTATTGAGCTTATTGCAAGACTGTTATCTTAAAATATGGGATTTATTAAAAAAAGTAGAAAAGTGACTATCAATTTGACGATGAGTTGCAGTGTCTCATACAAATTGGACTGCTTGTGTAAATTTCCCTTTGAGGAGTTCATCTTTCTGTACTCAAGGCCAGGTTGCTCAAAAAAAGAGACTGAAGAAACCGATGGAAAGAACCTCAGCTGAGGGTCTTCCCAAAAGACTTCTAAAAAGCTTCAGCAGGGATCTGTGCTTTTAAGCTGAATTTCTCACTGTTGATTCCTGAATAGGTTACATGAGTGGGCCAGAAGCCATGCCTATGTCTATACCTAGAGAGGTACCCCATTAATCCAAACCTTTAACATGACCTATAGGCTGACTTCCTGGCTTGCCCTCTGAGTTCTGTGGACCTGGCTGGAGGCACTGATCCAGTGTCTGACCCATGCCAATGTCTTTGGATCTGGTCACCTTCCAGACTGACCTCAGACCTGCCCCATCATCAAGAACTTGTCTAGTGATCTGTATTATTAGTTGCAGACGATTACCCTGATCAGACCTTCTCTGCTCACCTTGTTTGGGTGCTGTAGGGCGCTTGTCAGCAGAACCTCTGCCTGCCTTGTTACTTAGCTCAGCTTCTGTCTTCCCTACCCTTGTGGGGCAGCCTGCTCTTGCCGCTCCACGACATGGAGCTGCTGACAATTTCATGCAATAAATATGTTAATGGAATCTGGAGAAAGGAGACCAATGCTAAATATAGCAGAAGTCTGACCAACATTAGACTGGAATGCACACAATCTTCTCAACAGCTGGACACAGAAAACAATCTAATCTATAAACAGTATCTGTTTATTTACATGTGGGGAAATCTTCTGCAGGCACACCAGGGCTTATGCCATCCACAGTGCTATAGCCAGATGTGAGCCTGTTGCTAAAAAAAACACATTGGCTCCAATGTGGTTTTATTTTTAACCCCTTAAATCCAGATTGAAAAAAAAAAAGTATTTTCTTTGGTGCTGTGCTATGTTAAGGCATTCAGGGTCATAATAGAGTACAGCAAACTTTGTCTGTCTGCAAAATGTGTGTAAACATACTAATAAAAAGCCTTGACCTGAAGGTTTAAATCTGATGAAATACAAAAAAGAAAAGTTACAAATTTTACAGAGACTCTATTCTCTGCAGATAGCATTACCTTTGACTTTCTTGCATTCAGATTCAGCCACATGTTCTGTCTGAACATTGGATCACAGTGGGGACAAAGAGTATTCATGATGTGGTGGTGAGAAAGAAGAGCTGTACATTATTTTCATGTCAGTCTTGAACCTACTATGTACATCACTGTGTTAGCAGAACTGATGAAAGTATTGATCCCAATGGGTCTTGACAGTGAGATAAAATTTTTAGTGAGAGATGGATGTTTCACCTAAAGGCAAATCATGCCCGACCAATCTGAAGACCTTCTATGATGGAGTTACTGCAGTGCTCGACGAGGGAAAACTGACCAAGATCATCTACCTAGAATATTCTAAAGCCTTCAGCAAAATCAGGTTGCCCAGAAAAATTATGGATACCCCACTCCTGGAACTATTCAAAGCCAGGTTGGATGGGGCCCTGAGCAATTCATTCAGTGCTTGGCATCTCTGCTTGCAGAAGCAGAGTTGGAACTAGATGATCTTTAAGGTCCCTTCAAAACCAAATTATCTATGATTCAATAATTTTATGTTACTGACCCAAATATGAAAGGTATGAAGTCTGTTTCCAATACTTCTGAAACATAAAAGTAGTTCTTTTATATCTGTAAATTTTAGTAAGATGAGCCTTGAACTAGATGTGAAAACCACCATGAAACCTTTTCATTAGCAAATTTCTACTGATGAACACTGCTAACATCTGCCTACGTAACAGGTTCTCCATACCTTATAACTAATTGAATTCTAAAATGATATTAAAAAGACCCAGTAATCTAAAGGAGTTTTGCAGATACTTATCTTTGAGCATCTATGTCTGCAATTATCCTTTTTTCCTGTGGCATGCATTATTAATGAATTCAGCTGAGGTATTATAAACCTGAAAATGAATCCTTTGCCCATCTCCCATGATTGTAACTATGTTCTTCAATGTGTCTGATTCACTTTATTGATTATTGGTATTAAGCTAATATTTACAGACAAATCTTGAAATGGTATGTTTCCCTAGAAATGCAAGTTATGATTAAGTTCGTTTGCCTGGGATTTGCTATTTTTGCAGTATAAATTTTAGCTCGTGGTATTTACTGTGCAACATTCTTTTTTGCATCAGTGCAACACTAATACAAAACAAGACCTTGGTTTTCAAGATTAAAATCACTTTCTATTGTAAAATCAGTCCTATGCATGCAACAACAGTTTTTGTGTGTTTTTATTCTGTGCTCATGTTTAATATAATAAAACTGTCAAAAAATGATTTTACATTTGAAATTAATACACAGAAATGTTAAAAATGTAAAATGAGAAGAAATAATATGTAAGAATATATCTGAACTGCTAGACTTCCTTGTTATAGAAAAGACATTTGAAGAAACAATTCTCTGAATATTCTATTTGTACTAGTGGCTCATCAAAATCTAGCCTAAGGTCTCCATGAGTAATCACATTACTCACTGTTTGGCTCTTGATTGCTAGAGTGGTGTTTGAGCTGAGAGTTCATTGGTATTTCTCACTATGATCATCTGGCCAATGGTGCTATGCTGTGCCTTATGTTATAATCCCTCTTTTTCCATCCTGCAAATAAGAAAAAAATCATGTTTGAATGTTTCTTGCTTTTGTGTTTCCAGACAGAAAAAGAAATTTCTATTTTGTTTTCATTGGATCTTTAACACAGAGGCATAAAGTATTTTCCATACTTATTTTCTTGTCTTTAGTTTCAAGATGAAAGTAATAAAAATTTGTCTGCAAAGTTTTTGGTAGGTAAGTGAACATATAAAGATGATCTCTGTGCATGATAGAATGAAAAGCTCCTCATCTTGTTATACAACTATTCTTGATGGTTTTTTTTTTCAGGTCAGGAAGCAGCACGAGCAGGCTGCTCTGCAAGGGAAGGTGAGCTGAGATTGACAGCAAGGTAGGTACAGGGCCATGACTTCACTCATGGTGGTTACAGTTATCCCAGTACCTGATCCAAAAGAGCCAAATGAGTCTGGTGATGTTAACCAGGGCCAGCCAACAGTTGAGTGACTCTCAGACGACCCCATAATGACAAAGCAGGTTTGACATCAATCCAGAAAGTCAAGCCATCCATAAACAGTCTTACTTGCAACATAGTGCTGCAGTGTCCAAGTGGAAAGACCTCAGCTTAAGTGTAGCTCTCAAGCAAAGTGGGAGAATGAGGCCCCTCATGACTTTCTCATACTGCACTTTTCCCAGCACTTTGATCCAAGGCCATACAGCTGCACTGTATCAAAGATGACCTTGAATATGGAAACTGCCTGAGCTGGGGAGGTACAGGGGTAAGAGATTGCAGTTTTTTTGTGGACACAGGACACTAACATTTCTGCACACCTGCCTTACTCCTTTATCTCACTAGTTCTCTGAATAGTGCTCAGTGATTTTAGTAGCTTTCTTTTCCAGTCAATCTCTTGACACTGTTCCAGTCCTAGTCAATTGCATGATCTTATGATAAGCAAGAAAGAAGAACCACTGTGATACCGGTGACCTTATTGTGCCTGATTTTCCTTCTCTCTCCCATTTTCATTAGGCATGGAGAGTGAAAAATTTCTGGATGTTAAGAAAAGTTCAAAGGTAGAAAACCAAATGCGTTTAAAATAAATATATTCTAGGCTATACATTCATAAATGTATATAATAATAAATGGTGTTAAATATTGTTTTTGAAATGTGTGTATGTGCTCTTTAATGCTGCTTACGTCTACTTGGTGCCTAACTGTTTCATGTACTTTGTAATCTCCTATATTCATTGTTTTCATTTTATGCTATTCCAATCTGACATCTCAGATAGCCCTTCTATCTTAAAAATAGTCCTTAGGGATGAAGATACAGAGGTCTCAAATTAGGCCTGTAATTACTAATTTTTTCCTCTATATTTGCAATTCAAATTCTAAAGATACTTTATTATTTTTATGAAACCAGAGGGTTAACAGTGCTATTGACAAACTGCCTTCTTTTCTTTGTACAGAGCTATTCTTTTTCAGCTAAATGTAGCTTTGTGAATTGAAGTTCACTGCACATGAAGTAGAAGATCTTAAGTATACTAATCACATTTCATATTTAAAGAATATCCCCCTTAGTCTTTGGAGGAAACCCAAAATTATACATCAGAGAAAAGCTTTTATTTTTATAAACCCACTAAATATTCTGAGTTTACCATTGGTTACTATATGCTGGAAAGTCTAAGAATCCAGTGCCTCCCCCAGTCAGACTAATGCCCAGCTTGTGTCAGAACAATGGCCTTCTTGGAAGACCAAATGTCTCTTTTCCTCTGTCTCCAGTTTTTATTGCTGAGTGTGAAGTTGTATTGTAAGGAATGTACTCCTTTGGCCAACTTTCCCAGCTGTGTTTCCTCCCAACTTCTTGCCCATTCCCATCCACCAAGGGAAGCAGAGCGCTGCACTAGTCCAAAACACAGCACGAAAAGGGCTGCTATGAATAAAGTTAAACCGATCCCAACCAGACTCAGTACAGATGAGAGTTAAAATCAAGCCTTTAAAAATTTTTTAAAAAAACATCTCTCACATAAAAAGGACTACTTTGACATTAAGTTACAGCCTATATTCCAACCACAAATATTCCTCAAATGGCACAATGCATGATAGAATGGGGCAAGAAATTGTTGGTGATGAACAATATAGTGAGACAAAACCAGATAGTTTTGTGGGATGAGAGGACTCAGAAAAGATTTGTTGAAATTGGTTTGTAGCAGTAGCTGTAAAAATGTGGGAGGTAATAACTTTCCTATTTAAATGACATTTTGTATTTTGAGACATGCATTCATGGAATTTGATGAGTTTTAAGAGCTTCTTTTTTTAGGACAAGCCTTTATTTAACAAACTAAACAAGTTGTTTATTTTTAAATATTGATGTTGTCGTTATTACCACAAAACACTGAGTAAGAATTCACACATAGAAAGTGATATTTGAATTTGTCAATTTAATATCACAACAATTACCATGAGAAGTATCTCAATTTGACAGGTTAAGAGAAAGATGTTAAGGAAATGGTGTCATCGTCTGAATATAGGCTTTAGAGCAAGGAATTGCATCTCAGTTGTACATAGTCTCCTTCAATTATCTCAGGGAGATTACAACTTCTTTCCTCACAAGTAACAGAGGATAACACTACCTAGTACCCAATAGGCATGTGTACGCATTTTTTGAATAATGCCGATCCTGAGGATATCTCTCTCTCCAGGACTACTACTTGCAGAACAATAAACATAGCAGCATCAAGCCAAGCAAAAGCTATGTTTAAGAGCTTCTTGAACAGTAGTAAGAGAAACTCATTAAGACACATTAGTATGGCAACTTCCTTAGAAAATGATTTCTAAGTCAAGATAAAGTATTAAAGCAAATATTCTGAACCTGAAGTTACTAGAATAGATGAAGTGATTTTAAAATCTAATGTTAATAAAACATCAGTATTCCTACAGAATTGCTCCTCTAACCTCCATCCTTCTATATTCCTTTGCATGCCATATAATAGCCAACCCCTTCTCATTCTTCCAAGTCTGAATGTGGTTATTATTTATAGGCATTGGACTCTCCAAATCAGTCTGAAAACAGATATTCTTATTCCAGGACTCTCTTGCCCCATCTCTCACTGTTCTACATCTTGAACACCCCTCCATATCAGATACTCCAAACCAGAGAAAAGACATGCACTAATTTTGGCGTGTGTAACCAGCCTGAATACAATTGGGTTGGGTCTATTCCTGTTGTAAAAGGCAATGAAGGTTGTGCCCTTAGCATATTGCCCAATGGCAAAAATAATACTCAGTTTCTCTGTTCACATATCAAAAGCATTTCCATTAATAATATGAATTAGATGGGAAAAGCCATTGAGATAAATATCCTTCTGTTATCTGCCATAATGTCAGCCAATTAAATAGGTAGATCCCTCTTATCCAGTCTTTCCTTTCTTATTAGCATTTAGAGTGTGCCTAACACCCAACCATGCTCTAAATATAGAATTGATACCTGCATAGAATGTACTCTGTAATCTGCCTTGTGTCATTACTGAATTTAGCTCCTTAATTAGTGCTATTGTCTCCTAGGTTTTGCACGTACCATATAAAATAGTATTAGCTGAAAATTCACACTAAACTTTCTGTGAAAATCATTTGATCTTTAAAATCAATATTTTCTTAAATAATTTCTCTAGAGGAATAAATGGCTTCAAACGTACTAGATTGTTCTTTTTTGTTTCCTATTATATTTATAACATTTCCATGCCCTTGGGAGTCATAATGCCATCTGTACATACAATAACATGCTGCAAATCCTTCAGGAGCATCACTAGGTAATATGAGACCTAAATGCAATTTCTTTTTGTGTGTTCTGGTTGCAGAACTCCATCTAACAAGGATCATTATTTACCTAATAATGTTTCATGAAAAAATTTTTATCCACTAAATCATTCAATGACAGTTAAAAAAAATAGAGGCAACTGCAATATCTTCTGCTATTGGTTTTGTTATTTGGCTAAAAAAAGTAATGAAGTTTGAAGTAATTTTTTCAGAGAAAATGAATTCTTTACATGGATTATAAATCAATTAGCAGTTGAGTTAATTTTTTAATGCTTGAATTTTATTATAAATTAGCATGATATTAGATTATTTCTTGGCATCTAGTGCCAGGATTACTGTTTCCCAACAAGCCTGCTCTAAAGTAGAGGCTTGTAAAGGTGATTAAGAGAGGCTGAAAGCTATATTCTTTTCCATGTATTCTGAAGACAATTTTTTTGAAACAGCTCTGATCTACGAACTCAAATCACTTCTTTGAGTGTGTAGATCATGAATCCATTGGAACATGTGAAAAATACTGACTAACCGAATTCACTTAGCTACTTGGTACCTCCACATTTTTCTAGACAGCCTAGTTTTCCTACCACTTGCATTTCATCAGCTTTTTAATGACTTGGTGACTTTTTTTAGTGACATCTATGTTGCAGTCAAATCCAGGAGAACACTCAAGGGCCCAAAAACTTCCAAGCCTATTCTAATTCATTAATAAATGTACTTCTCTAATACATGTCTCTCTGTGATATATTTGCAATAACTCTTTGAATCCTTTAAACTAATATTAATAAATGCAGATACTTACAAAAATAAAGCAACCTGCATAATTCTGATTCTGCTTTGGATGATACCTCTAAGGGAAAAACTGAAAAGTGAATGGGGAAAAAGGAAGGATAAAGGAGAAAAGAGCAGAGAAAGGAGATGAAAAGAATTAAAATGAAAGGCAAGGATGAGAAGAGAAATGCAGAGTTCTAGAACTGTGGTAAATGTTCTTGTTTCTATACCATCTCTTATACTGACATCAGTGAAATTTGTTGCAATATATACTGTCATCTGTTACATTGGTAAAGCACTAAACCTTGCTTTGGACAGAGTAGTTACAGAACAAAATGCACATGTTGTACAGCATGGGTTGATTCAACCACATTTACTTTACTCTGGCTAACAATGGTGAATATCAGGTAACACCAGGGAATGCCCTCGGTAGGATCTAGCTTCAGAAAACAACTCTGGAAATCTACAGAGCATACTGCAATATTTTTTTACTCTTTGTTCCCTACCACGATTAGCTGAAACTAGCACAAATTATGGTCACCTATATGATAGCAGTAATTCTACTTTTTTTTTGTGCGCACATGTATAGAAATTCTATGTCTCTCTTGCAGTGCGATCCAAGCCACACTTCCTTCTACTACTAGAGCAGAGACAAATATATTTTGCCATTGAATAAGATTTGCTCATCTTAAGGAAGAATAATCTTCAGGAAAAAAATGAGTTATGATAGCTATTCAGACCACACAGTTATGAAACGTGAAAGAGAAGATTCATATGATCAACACTGAAAAGAGGCGTCACAGGATTTTGGATTAAGTACCTACATAGTTTTTTCTACAAGGGCAGATTAGTTTGTTCCCTCTGTTCTGTTGCTCAAGTGATATAAGAACATTCTTAGAACTGGAACTGAACAACTGCTAGAAATAAAATGGTCTAATATTATTTTGCATTTTAGAACATTTTCAAAAGGACTGCATACTGATATGTTAAGTATAGGAAACTTTAGGACATGATTCCTCTGAGTCATCAGAGTTACTGTACTGCTTGCCGTGTGAGCTCCTGTTGTCTGTTAAGCCTATTTGCTAGACAGCTTTAGGAACCAAATTAGATAGTCCATTCCACTTGTATTACTGCAAGGTTTGATCTTGAACTTTGTCTTCCAGATGCTGTTCATGAATTTATTTATTTCCTGACTTTTCTTCGTTGTCTACATATGTTCCTTAGCTGCACCTACTTTATTAAATTTTTCAATCCCAACGTAGTTGTATGTAGACTACTGGAAAACCCACAATCAACAGTCCAATGGACAGGGTATCTGACAGTCTCTGAGCCACCAGGATTCAATTTTCTACAGTACTAAAGATTGCCTGCATGTCACACCTAAATTCAATAGAGACCTTTGGAGCCCTATGCCACTCTGCAGAATTCAGTGTTGCCAGTTCTAATTAATTTTATGTGAGTGATGAAATCTTAATTAGGAGAGGAGCTGATACCACAGTGATGTGAGAAACTTCAGTCTTTTCCTTAGTTTTAGACTTGTGAGAAAATTCTCTCTGAGTCTCCTATTGCCATGCTTGTTTTTCAATGGGACTTGGAGGATAATGTGAGAAATCCAGGTTCAGTTGCCTAAAGACTCCTTGTGACTAATGCTGGCTGTACATCAGTACTCTGTCTGAAAAATAGTGCAAATACCCTTTCATAATAATTTTGTTTTCTTTTTATGAAGTCCCTTTGGAATCACAATTAAAGTAAAAATTAAAGGTAGAGTGAGCATACATATGATTGTTTCAACATAAAGATTCTTAGATCCCCTTTAATGTCACTGGATCCCAACACCTTGATATAGAAAATGTCTGAATGGAAGGAGTTGTGCAGAAGCTAGGCTGAAGTCTATCTCACTATTTGATGAACTGTTATTATTGTAACATACGGCAGCAAGAACTACATATTTGAAATGAAAACACTAAGAGGGGTTTCTTGATTTGAAAATATCGGTGTCTCTACATTGTACTTCTGAAGCTGAACAAATGTTATATTTAGACCTAAGAAGCAACAGGGTATGAATTATTGCACACTAATTCACGACTAATGTGTTGCTGCGAATGAAGGTAAAGTCTGAGTGCAATCAGCTCTGTCCCATCAGTCCAACATTAATTCATGCACTAGATCATCTTATTGCACTTATAAAAATATTATTCCAAAAGGTCACAGATTCTAAAAATAAATGGTAATGTAACCAGGGTCAATTTCCAAGAATTGTTATCAACCACCAGTCTGCTCTATGTATCTTAAAAATAATCACATATATCACAGAGAACTTGCATACAGATTAGTCAAACCTAAGCTCATTCCTGAATTAAGCAATAAAGTTGCATGTAAGACCACTGAATATTGAGTTCATGGTCACCCTAGGAAAATTAAAAAAAACCTGCAATGGATATACCGCAGCATTTTATTCAGAAGAGATATTTGTGAAGGACTCGTCTGGATAGATTTCCAGGCATTCTGGACTACCCAACTTCCACACATCTAGGCCTATGGGAAATTCTAGTTTTGTTTGGTATTCGATCTGCAGTTTGAGAGATTAAATACTTTTGGATGTTTTCAGGGCAGACTTCTAAAACAAAATATTTAATGGGAATTAAGTGTGTTTTCAGAGAATCTAATGTTACTTTTTTACTAATGTTTAAATATAAAGTATGCATTGATTATGGCATTGTCTAGTATATACATATTTTTAAATATATAAAGGTTTGCAGAATAGGTTTACAGAATATTTTCAGATTTTTGTTTACCCCCTTCACAGTTCCTCTTACGAAATAGACCAGGAATAGGTTAAGAACAAGAAGTGAGGGACCTTTTACCAAAGGATAACTGGGGTTATGACTTTCCTGCGGCTGGAGAGTCTGTCTTGTTTTTCTTCTTTAATTGAGACTGACAAGAAACAGAGCTATAGAGAAAGGCTGTGCATATGTTGCTTTTGGAAGTCTATCCTAAGAAACGGTGGCTCTAAAAACAGCCTATAGGGAGGAAAAAGTTTTGAATAAGCTTAGGGCCATCAATACTGAAAAAACCAAAGGTTTAATAAAGTACAAATCGGCAATTAAAAAAAAGATTTCAGACATTAGAATTTAGCTTTGCCCAGGAATGAAAACTAGTTACTCTATGACTCATGTACATATCTGTTCCACGTCAATGTATTTGCACTTCAATGTATTTTCAACGCCGCTTACTACTAAACAAAAAACTAATCTAATTTTTAATATCTCATTCTGAGCCCAAATAACTCATACTGATCTTTCAATTTTCACCAATAAAACTATACCTGCTGAGAACTCATTGAAAATTTTTTTGTATGTGCTGGAATTTCATTAAGAATATTACTGATTTAAATTACTAAAACATATTCTATGAGAGGAAAATTGTAAATTTTAAGCAGTTGTTACAAGGAATTTTGATTTATCAAAATAAGTTTATACATTGCATCCTCATTGCCTCACACATTTTAGAATAGAAAATACTTCATTATGGACAGCGGATTTTTACTGAAATTAATCTACACAAAATCAGATTTATTTCATTACATTTCTCTAATAAATTGAAAAAATATTAGACATGAATAATTTAAGAAATTAATATACTCTTTTAAGAGTGAGATGTGATGGTAGAAAACAACATGGTAGCTTAGATACTATACTCATATTTGTGAAAATAAGGTTTCTTAAGAGTCATTTAATGGGATAAAGAAACCAGCTGTCCTACTCCGTGAAAACACATCTCTCAGGAACAGACTAACTGTATCTATTCTCTATTAAAAATGTTTTGAGTACTATTAAATAGGTAGGAAAAGCCTAAAGACAAAGTATAGACAAGGTATTGTTGGTATTACACTAAAGAGAACAATTGGCTTGCTGACAAGAGAATAAAGATGTCAGAAGATGGCAGAGCTGTGCCACATGAGTCAAAGGGCTGAGACGTTGTCTAGGGGCCTTGGTGAGTTAATATCATGTCTCTTCAGAAATGAAAAATAGTAATTAAAATCTGCTTTTCAGTTAATATCAACTTATAGGAAGGTCCTACACTTCCACTAAGTGAGGAGATTATGTTGCTTGAAAACAGCAAGAAAGGAGGGAGAAAAGGACTTTGGAATAATGAAAGATGTGAGGTAAAAAGGGAAAATAATTAAACAGACATGCACTTACACAGAGTTAGAGCACTCATATTTTTAATTAGAATTTCAGTGCAGGAGTCCAATTTAACCTTAGGGAGTCTTTATAGTCATGTCAGTGTTTTGCACAGTATTCAATCTAATGCTGATGTACTAGATTGAATTTTCATATTACATTTAGCTGAATGCTGTTATTTATACACAAAACATATTTCATTTTTAATGGCAATGTAGTGGCTGTATATAATATCTGCTTGTGAGAAGTGTTGTTTACTGAAAACCTGAAAACTGACAGTTAATAATTTTTTCTCATTCTTACTCTGTTAGCAAATGTATGTATTTGGTTCCCATATTGCTTTAGTTGACAGAGATCTCATCTTTTTGAGTTATTATACTGTATTGTCATTACTTCAACTTTTTGTCAATATATAACATATCCAGAGAAAGGAGGCGTAAAACATTTAACAGGTGAAGAATGTGAAATAGCCATAATGATATCACAATAACTGCACTCTCCATTCAGTTTCCAACCTTTAGTAAAGCCTGGGAACTCACAGAAAGCCATTTTCTTTATTTTGAGTCTTATCTCCCATCTAAACAGGTATGTCTCAGTAATCAGGAAGTTAATTAGACAAACTAAAAGGTTCTGGAAAATAGTCTATTCCACAGAATATTTCCTTAGGATCTGTAGGTAAAACTTAATTTATTACAGTTTTCACCTCTATTGGAATCCTATTTCTTATTCCTAAAATCTGTTTTCTTCAAAATACTCGACAGGAGCTGAAACATTTTACATAGAGCCGAAAGCGTACATTTCACAAATAATATTTGGGATTTGTCTCCATTTAGATTGACAACATTCTTACTTCCTCTTGTATTATTAAATTTATCATGTACATATTATTCCTTTTGAATAAAATACCTCCTAGGTACTTCACCACTTGGAAAAACTTTAGTCCAATTTCATGGCAAGTAGGGTTGTGCTGGAAGGGTTAATTTTCCATCTCTCCACCAACAATGCTCAATGGGGCATATGTGCTGCTGGTCATGTGATGCAATTACAGCTGACAGCTTGTCCTGTCCCCTGAACAGCTGGGTCTGATCCTCAGATTAATGTACTTAAAACCGTAAAATCTTTGTAAGTTGTAATGATCGAGAATGACAACACCTTTTAGAGTATATCTGATATTCCTACTGACCAGTACCTTTCATGGGAAATTACTGGCACATGCTCAAAAAAAAAAAAAAAAGAGCAAAGTGACCAGTAAAATACTTATTACCTGTGAATTTTATAAAAATATTTGTTTTGCACTTTCATGTGTCTGTAATCATATTGATGAATTTTTAAAATTACCCTTCTTTAAGCCCCCAGAATGTTTACACGGTCCTTGCACACTAACATCTGCTAAGCCTTTTTTTTTGCTCAAGAGGAATAATTCATGCCTCTTGAGTTTGCACACGTTTCCCATATGTCTAGAAAATCATATGCTATCACTCCTTTCTTGTCAAAGGTTTTAATTCTCTGTATATTTATCAAGGAAAAAAACCTGCAAATGCACTTTATTTTCACAAGTTTTTCACCAACCACTTTACATTTTGAATCCCTATACATTTACAAGACCGTTCCCATGGAAACCAGAAAGAATTTTTCTCTACAATATTCTTGACAGATGAAATGAAAGTAAAAATGTATTTAATAATTATATCAGAAATTTTCACCATTTCAGTTCTACCTCAGATTTTTAAGGCTATATTTTGAGTGTGGGATTAATAAAAAAAGTAAGGAGCTCTTCTGAAATTAATGACAACATTCAGATGCTAGCATGTATGTTTTTTTGTGCATATGCTGTTGCCATGCCATGACTTATCTGCCAGTGGTATGGTCATGACGTTAAAAACCTCAGAAGTTCTGATCTGGATCATCTCTTACTTATTTTGAAATAAGGGATGCCTTCTACATGACCCGCTTGGATCAGAGGAAAAGTTATCATGCAGTTTATTTCACAGGAGAAACTCAAGTGAACTCATGTAGGCTCTTACTGCTGACAAAGAAATGGCATAAGTCCTATCACTTTTGTTTGTTTTCAACTTTCAGTGGACTCAGGAAGTTATGACAAGTGTGGTAGATAAAGTGAGGAGAATGGATGTTGTACTGCATAGACTTCAGTAATACTTTTAATGCTGTCTCCAGCAAGATCCTCATAGAGACACTGATGAAGTATGGGCTGGTAAAACAGACAGTGAAGTGGATTGAAAACTGACTGAACAAATGGGTTCAGAGAGTGACAATCAGAAGTGTAGTTGGAGGCAAGTAGTGGCATTGATTCTTTAGGGAAATGCAAAGAGGAACAACTCGACACCAATATTATGGTGAGGGCCAACTAACTGAAAAGCAGCTTTGCAGAAAAGGATTCTGGGGACACAGTGGATGCAAAGTTGAACATGAGACAGCAAAGATGGTTAATGGTATCCTGGACTTCGTGAGGAAAAGTATTGCCAGCAGGTAATCCTTCTCCTTTATCCAACACTGTTGACATCTTCTCTGGGGTAATGTATGCATTTCTGGGCTCCTCAGTACAACAGAGACCTGGAAATTTTGGAGAGAGATCAGTGAAGGGCCACTAAGATAGTTGAGGGACTGAAGCACATCTATGCAGTTGGGAGAACTGGCACTATTTAACCTGGAGAAGAGATGGGCTGGGGAGATCGTATCAATTTACATAGATATGGGAAAGGAAGGTACAAAGAAGACAGAGCTAGGCGCTTTGCAGGAGTGCCTAGTGACAGGACAATGGGCACAAAGTGAAACACAGGATGTTTCATATCAACACAAAAATTTTTTAAATTTTTTTAATTATTTTACTGTGAGAGCCACTCAGCAACGGCAAAAGTTGTCCATAGATATTGTGGACTCCATTCCTCGAGATAGTCCTAAGCTTTCTGTACATGGTCCTGGGCATCCTCCTCTAGGTGGCCCTTCTTGACCAGGACAGTTAGACTAGAAGATCTTTAGGGGTTCCTTCCAACCTCAACTGTTCTATGATTCCATTGCTGTGATCTGTCAACTTAATTGCTACAACCTTCCTATTGGGGTTTTCTGAGTGTACATAGAATTTAGTCCAGAAAAAGGTCTAACAAAAAATTTATAGTAAGAACTCAAGTATGAATAACTTTGTCTCGAAGAATCTAAGATCATATTCTGCAAACCAGGTAAATCCTGATACATGGTAGAAAGGTACTGGTGTAACATGTTATTGTGGCCATGAAGTCAAATGATGTTCATTTTATAGAATAAAGTGTTAGGTAAATAAAAATGTATTCGTTTATGAGAGAAAAAAAGCAATGTCAATAACATATATTCTACCAAGGAGGCTTCTGAAAATCTTCTTCATCTATAGTAACATTTTTTCCACCAAATCTGATTTCTCAGGTTGCAATGAGTCATGTCATGTAACTGAATGTGTCACATCCAACTGCGATACGATGAGAAAAAACATAACAGAAACTGACAAGATTTAACATGACAAGTAAGAATGAATTGCTACAGTGGTAAACACCAGTTTTCAGCAATTTGGTATGTCATGTTTTTTAAAAAGGACACTTAACAGTATGGTTCTCATATAATAATCACAGCTCCTGACAAACAGAATTACTTAGTTTTCAATGATTCATGTTTTCAGACACCCCAATGGTGATGATATTTTGATATCCAGTTGAAAGACGTATTTTTGGCTCAATTAACACTGATATACTCAAGAAAATTAACCATCAATGTGAAGTTAAAACAAAGGTGTTTACTGTGATCAACTGAAATGGGGAAAATTCATTTAACTAATAATTGCAATTTATATTATTGCTAAGAAGAACTACTTAGAAAAATAATTTCACTGTTCTTTTCACAGTGGCTGATAATGGCATCTTATTGACATCAGGTAAAAACTATTATCTGCCAGGCAAATTGCCAAGTGAAAAAAAAAAAGAATTCAAGTTCATCAGTGCACAGAGAATGAAAATAGAAATTTTTAGTTCAGACTGGAACATTAAATCTGGGTGACAGGAAAGGAAAAAATCGACAGATTGGACAGAACCAACAACTGTCTAAGAAAGAAGTAGCTGAGACTCATGATAGAAATTTTCATTTTGAAAACCTTCAAAATATTAGTTTAAAACTAATTTTTGTTATTTGTACAGCATAAAATGTGTTTAAAGTGTAGGTTATGTAGTAAACAACACTTATTGCTAATATGTCATAGCATGAAACAGTGCAGTTGAAATAAATAAGATTCTTAGTCACGTGATGAAGCTTTTTCTGGATCATTGCATCCCTGTTTTACTGAGATAGTTTCTCTTATGATAGTTTCTCTTTATTCTTGAGAGATTTATGTTTCAGCAACATGATATTCTAAAAAAAATAAACTATGATTCTCCCTACAAGGTACTTGGTAGATTAGAAGAATCAAATATATCTTAAAATGTGAGTAGGTCTAGTTTCCCATTGTTCCAAGATCAAGTTTTCAAGCTCTCCAGTTTAGCAAAGTTTGTCATGTACAGAAGAAGGATGTTCAAGGATTTCTGGTTTTCAAAATCCTAAAAATGTTCTTGCTTTCTGAATTTTCGTTTTTTAGTAGTATTTCTTGAAAGCACCCAAGCTCTTGTGTTCTGCAAATATTTTTGCTACTGTTTCACTTCTGAAGAGAAAAAAACTGGAAAAACACCTAAAAATTAGTTTTCTTTGGTGCCTCTGAGGATGATGAGTGTATCACCATCGGCGTACAATCACGTATCTGCTTTTTTTTTCTGTCTATTTCGTAGTTACGATCAACAATATGGCAGCCTCAGGATTTTCACTGCAGTGGAAAACTTACTTGTGTATGAACACTGAATAAATGTGCAAAAGCAGTCACAATAAAAAAGAAAGCAATTCAAACTTTGGAAGATAATAATGAACCTTTTATTAATTATCAGAAAGGATATAATGAAGACTTTGAACAACAAGAATTATCAAGACACAAACAATTCTTAGATCCTGAGTATGATTTTTCCCTTAGCAGACCACAACATGCTTCAACAGAGTGCCTCGTTAACAACAGGTTATACAAGCCATAGTCCTAGTAACTTGACCACAGTGCCTAACTGACAGTCAAAGTAGAGAACAATTGCGAGCAGCAGACCCTTGGGAATCTGAGCATTAGTAAAATGAGAAAATAATTCCTGTTTTGTGTGGTGTGTAAAGTTCTGGTATGACACCCTTTGCCTGTAAAGAAAACAAATATAGACTAGAAGTTTGCCAGACTTAGACAGAAGTAAACACCAACCACTACTCCTTGCTGGTATCACACATTCTGGAATGCAGGAGCTCCTTTAGGCTAATGAGAAGTGAAGAGTGTCAGAATTATTCAACAATAGCTCTCACATTTTCAGAAATGCCCATCTTTTACAGTTAGACAGTCACACTAGCAGGCAATAGTATTACTGCTACGATCACAACACACTGAAGTGTTACATGTTACTAAGCCGAAAGGTATTCAAGATTTTTTTCCTTCAGTTTGAATGTATGTATCATGCTAGAATGAAAGTGGAACTCTAATCCACCAGGCTATGAGCAATGTTTAGGTCTATAAAAGATGTTCCATTTAGGTGACATAATTGTCAAGTACTGATGGTGCTTACCACAGATGGGGAACTGCTATGGCCACAGCTCCTATCAGCTGCAGTTTTTATCCCTCATACTCATTGCCAGGATTGCCTCTGCTGACGCACCACAGTTGTGTTGTTACTGCTGCTTTTCAGACTGGGTTTTGAGCAAGAGCTCGCATCAGAGCATTTATCTGGTTTCCTTCTTGAGAAAAGGTCTAGCATGTGTTGTCAGTATCTGTTCCCTTCTTAGAGGTTTTCCAAAGAATTATGGTAAGTTCCTCTATCTATCCATAATTTCCTTGAGCTGCCAGAAGGTTTTTGGCACTTCCCCAGAAATATGTTTCCATAAGCTCTGCTAAGATGCTCAGAGCAGATTTGCCTACCTAGAGCAGAATATCAGAAGATGAGCTGAACTTGTACAGCTAATGTGGAAACAGTGTATCATTGGCTCCTAAATATGAAAGTACATCAATGTCAAAAGCTCTGCAACAGAAGTCCAAGATACCTTAACTTTTGATCAGACTTATCAGGGCATATTTTCTAAGTTTCCTAAGGCTGTGCTGCCGTATAGGAAAGAATACAAAATCCAATTTACCTAGAAGAGCAAGGAAATAGTTCTCTGGCCCAGCAATTTGCTTGTGTGGGAAGAAGGACTTCTGGATTCTGGAACAGAGAGTTAGGTTCTTGTATTTTCTATGGAGCTGCCATTAATTAAAATGTATGGAGGAAAAATGAGCTAGCAGACTATTTAAATTAATTTTAAAAGTGAACTGAAGTGTCAACATTAGTGCGCTCACCATGAAAAAACAATTCAATATTGAGTATCAAATGACTAATAAAGCTAAAAAAAATCTATATATATTTTAACTTTCACTAAAAGTATGTCTGAGTATGTTCTACTGTCTTGGAATTTGAAATTTGACGTAGGCTACAGAAATATAAATTCATGAAATGGTCAATCCTTTGAACTTTTGTTTGGAGTTTTAGAATTATTTTAGAAGTTCTCCAAAAAAAAAAAAAAAAAAGAAGAACTATCAAGGGGTTTAGAAGGGCAATTTATGGAAGGGGTAGTTTATCATGGTCTTTTCTGTCTTACCCTTTCTTTGCAGACAGGAAGAGGACGCAGAATGAAGATGAGATCATTTTATTAAGTAATACTACAGTATTGCATCAGTATTGTTTATTGCCTGTATTTGGTCAATTCAGAAGTAGAAGGAAACCAGTAATCAATAGAATTTCTGAGCTTAACCAAGCCATGTGAGATTCAGAAGGAGTATCTCAGGCAAGTTTGTTCTAAATGAAAAATTCTGTGCAGACAAGGGTAGCGTAATTAATGTGCTGCATATGTACCCATAAAATAATTTAATACTTGGGATTGATAAATTAGAATTCTTAATCATAAATTTCTTAACAATATATATAAATATAGGGTTTTTTTAGAAGAAGATTTTTTTCTGGTATGGGTATTAATTTGGAGTTAAAAACATTCAGAACACTCTTAGATGACCAAATAAAATGAAAGTGAACCTTCTTGTTAACCTTCAGCAACAAATTTGCAAAATGGGAATACAAAGTGAGGTTCATTACAGGTTAGGATATTCTTATTTCTATTTAGATTGATTTTGAGACCCCTATTTATAAACACACTGTTACACTAAAAGGAAAAACAGTATTCATGGCTCAGATTCAATACTGATTACTTAAAATGCCAATTATACTGGGTAAGATATTGGCATTATTTCTAGTTCTTTGAGTAGCACCTTGATTTCTTCTAGATCGCTACTTCTACTATGTCTAATATTCTTGGGTAATGCTTAGAAAAACACAAATCTGGGAGAGTTATTTATATTTTTCATTTTATTATCTATGGTAACAAGAATGCTTTTAAATAAAAAGATAATATACACACTTCTTAATTGCTTTTCTTTTGATATCTCATTAAGTAACTTGAACAGCTGGGCTATTTTCAAACAAACCTTTGAAGTGGCTCAAGCTCTATGACCTAATACCTTTTTTCCCCCTAGATATTTTGGTTTCATCTCTATTTCATTAGGGGTTTTTGTAGTCTTATACTGGTAATCTCTACATATTCAGACAGTTCTTGGGTAACTTGTGTCAGATTCATGGGCAGGGAGGAAACCATAAAATTTCAAGTCATAATTCTGTCTTAAAACAGTAGAGGAATGTATCTTTACTTTTTGTCCCTTTATAGATGATGCTAATTACAAAAAACAATATATTTCATAGTGCATATTAATTTTTCTTGTGCATGTGTCAAGATAAGTCTGTAGGACTCATTGTCATATACATAAACAGAAAAAAATATAAATCTAATTTTGCTCACTCCTTTAATTACGACAATCCTTTTATATTTTCTACTCCAATTCAACTCCCTAAGCATTTTTTTATGATTATTTAAAACTTGAACTTTTCTTTTTAAGTCACGCACATAGTTTTTAATCACTCACTGTAGCTCATGCAAAAAAAGTAACAGCTTGCTACTTGTATGAGTCAGAATCAAAACAGAACTATTTAAAAATCATTTGGAAAATGTGTTATTAGCTAATTAGCATAATGTAGTTGCACAGAAGATATACAATCTAACATGTTTCACTGAATCAGTTCATAAACAAAAACTGCAATTAACTACTATTTCCCATGCATTATTATTTTCCTTGAGATTCTGTAGTATGGCCACGGCAACTTCAGAATGTTGTCAAACAGATTTCAGATCTGAAATGCTATGCTGTAATTGGAGGACACCTTTCCTTTCTCATGCATTACATTCCAACACTGTTTACTTAAACATTTGCATTAAATTGTTTCATGTCTTACTAACTTTATAATTACTTGGATGTATAAGAAAAGATACCTTATTCTACCTTACTCTTACTACTTCCACTTAAAATAAATGCCTAAATGTAAAATCTGAAATGGTAAAAACTGAGCAAGATAGGACTATTGGTTTCTTCTAGACTCAATGTTTGTATTGAATTAAAAAACCTCCCTAAACAGGAAAATCAACTTTCTATGGCTATTTTAGTCATTAGAATCTTGCTCCAAAACTGATTAACTGCAACTATTTGATCATCATCCATTCCATGTGAATTAATAACAGAAAACAGGCCAAAATTGTTTCAGAAATTTATGTTCATATGTATTTAGCATACCTTACAAATCTTGGCCACATCCTCCTCAAAATTAGCAGAGACACCAAGGTATTTCCTTTTCACTAGAATCTCTATGCTCAACAGCAAAGCAGTAAGGCCTGAGAGATTTCAGGGATCATTTCTTGACATTTATATACTATCCCTATATCATAGTTGCACTGTTTCCAGGCCTCTAGAGAAAAAGAATGAAAAGGTCTTAGCCACCATCTAAAATTTCCTGATCTAAGCAGAGTTCTGACATAGTCACAGAAGAACAAGCACAGAAACCAGGATAAGGGGAAAAAATGAAAGACAAGATAGTCACATTATAAATGTAAAATAATTTTGGATTTTGCAAATCAAGTTCATAACAGTGTAATAAAGTTGTATTATCTGCAGTCAGGCTGAATACCACATTTATTTAAAAAAAAAAAAAGAAAAAATATATTTAAAAACTCTCAAGGGGACACTGACTGTTGGATCAGTGATACTTAGTGTGCAATTGGTGAGACCAAAGTTACTGATTTAGACTACAGAAGCATCACGAACATCGAGCAACATGTGCTGTAAAGCAAACATCAGTATTTGTCAAAAAATGTAGTATAATTGCAAAGCTATTTTAGGTATCAGTACTACCTGTCACTGGGCATCTGTGAATATTCTCTTCCCAACATGTCATCTTTTGCAACTCTGGCTTATGAAGACAGAAAATAATTAGGTTTTTTATCAGAGTTCACCAGTATTTCATCTTGTAAATATCTGGATTTCCTGGTCTTGTGCCTTGTGTTCAGTGACAGTGCTACAGATGGTCTGGATAACCTCACAGACAATCTTCTGAGATCTAACTCTGATTCTTCAGATTCCTCCCCAAGGCAGATGCTAATAGATTTTTGTGACTGTCTTTCAATATTTTTCAGTAGAAAGGCAATATCCTGCATCAGGTTGATCATAGTAGAAGTAAAATTGAAGATATATTTTTCTTATTTTTAGATAACATTTTAAAATGACATTTTGAAAACTTAAATATTTAGTAGAAATAGACATTATAAACAAGAAGAAAAATGCAAAATCTACATCCAATTAAAATAAAATAAAAAATACATTTAATTAAAAAACCTGACAAGGCAAATAGTCAAAGGAAAATACCAACAGCTGCTGAGGAGGACTCATAACTGTAAACTGAACTGAGAGGAAATGATAGAGGCAATATTATGGTAAACTCAATGACTAGTATTCAATGTTCATCATCATCTAGAATTTGCTTTCTTGTGCAATACTGAAATAAATTATGCTCATTGTGAAGAGACAAGATTTCATTTGTCAGTGTGTAGTCTAAACTTGACAGTTCCTGACCTCCAATTTGATCTGCATGGTCATGCACTAGCTCTGATAGTTGGACAAGGCTTTGTTTCCTGATATGAAAGGCCAATCGGACAGTTCCATGGCAAAATCACTGGATATTTTTATATATCTACAAACAATGCTCTCTCAAGGAGTGCTGCAGAATCTGCCATAGAACTCTCACTGATTAAAGATGAATACTGACAAAACCATCCTTAAACTTACTGTCATTCAATAGGCCATCTCCATGACAAAAGAGACTGTATATGAGGAAATACTATGTACATCCCCTCAGCAGGAACGTACCAGTTATAGTGAATGCTCCCAAACTATATACAAGTAGTTCATACTAAATATAACCATAGTTTATCTGGAATACTTCAGAGTTTCAGCTTGGACACATCCTCAGTGTTACAATGAACACCCTATAGGTTTTATCTGCCAACCTAGCTGCATAACATGTTTTTTTGTAGTCTCTTTTTGAGGAACATATTTTAAATAATTTTATCACTGAGCCTATGTTGTACAGATGTTGAACACAGATGTATGTTGAACATTCCCTCAGCAATTTCCTTCAAAACTCAAAAAATCACTGCTTTCTCTCCCAGTTCCTGGACCAATATCGCTTCATTTGACAATAACTGTAATAGCTATCACAGTAGTTATAAAACTTTAATTTGTAGAAGATCACAAAACAAGGCACCTACTGTCATAAAACTATCAACAATCCAAATGAAACACACCAGACAAACTAGTTTCCAGGTTAAAGGCCATTTGTTTTGAAGAATCTTATGACACAATAGCAATATAACTACATTATCCATGGGAGGGAGACATCACTTTTTAAAGAACCACTTGAATACAACATAAGAACTTATATGCAAGAAACAGCAAACCTTGCTTTTATATGTTCTGAAAAATCATTAAAATTATTAATTTTACTGTGGAAGATGAATAGAAAGCCATGCTTTTCCCCTGAAGTCATCAAAATCAGGAAGGTGTTCTCAACCAATTTCCTTGTATAGTCAATGGAGATGGCTTGTCCTCTGTGAGAATTCCTAACAGTCCTCTGAAAGAATCCTTCCTACATTTGTGGTGCACAGAACATGTGGAAATTATCCTCCTAAGGCAGGAACTATAAGTAGTAACTTTGAGATCGGATAGTATTGCCCACTTTTCCTTTTCCAGATAAGTAAATGCCTCAGCAGTATATTGTGGAGAAGTCACTGGCAGTGATGATTTCTAAAAATTGGCTATTTTGCACTTATCTGCAACCATGTATTCAAAAGGGTGTTTGTCACACAATTTTATTTCACTTGAGAGGGTGTAGGTGGGACACTACTACTACTGTAACTGCTCTTCAGGAGCTCATTACCTCTGGGTGAAAGGAAAAGCAATCTCAGGCATAATTTGTGACTCATGTCAGGCTAATACTATCTAGATGTAGGGCAGTGAATCTGCTTCAGAAAAAAAGGTTAATAACAATGTGATCCCTCCAGCCCTCCAGATCCCGTATTCTCTGGGCTCAAGAATCAGGACTTTCATACCAAAGCGAAGCTGTATATAAAGTGGGAATACTCTGTCATGATCTCAGAAACCAAGGTAAGAACTCTTCACTCTTTGTTAATGTTTAAAAACAATCCAATATGACTTAAATTACTGTCTGGGTCAAGTTATTTTGTACAGAAGTTCTCTAGCTGCATGTGGCTAATGCTTTTCAAATACAGCTGCTATTGGCGCTGTTGAATCTCAGTTGACTGTGGCTCTGGGTATGTTCCTTTTCCAAGATATATATTTCTGATGCTTCATTTTTACGCAGAGAAGGAAATTCAAAACAATTCTATCAATTAAAGGAATTAATAGAAATTTTGAAATACTCATAACCTAGAAGAGATGAAAGCATTTTGAAATTAAGGCAAGCATGAGACCTGAGACAATAATAGGGAGAGATGATTCTCACCACCTACACAAGAGATGAGGATGGCGGGGCTGATAAAAGAAATACTGAAATATACTTCGTAGCATGTTTTTTTTCCTTTCTAAGTTTGTAAAATCATCACAGAAATAGCAGAATACTTAATTAATGAGTAGGAAAATGAGACAGAAGGATAATAATTATACAATATAGTAGCCAGGTTTGGACTGCCCTTTATGGGTCAGAAGTAGCATTAGGCAACTTGGTTAGGAGTTTGTTTCTTTAGCCAGTATTTATTCAGTAGGTGATTACAATATTAGCTACTCAGATTATTTTGAAGGGCTGTAAAGGAGAAGTAAATAGTAAAAAAAAAAAAAAAAAAAAAAAAAAAAGGAAGTTCTTTGGAAGATATTTGTTGGGGAATGTTGTGCAGGAACTCAATCTTAGCCATTCAGGAAGAAAGTTGCACTTTGGAAGAAGTCATTTAATTGGCTTGCAGTATAACTCACTTGAGAGCATTTTACCTAACTCATCAAATGCATATTGCCTTGCCTAGCTATCAACAAACCCTTCTTTCTGTATATATGTCCTTCCACTAAGACTTCTGTTAAGGATTGGGAACTAATTTTTTTTGTTTGTTTGTTTGTTGGGTTTTTTGTTTTGTGTTTTGTTTTGTTTTGTTTAGTTTTTGTTTTTTTTTTTTTAGCTTAACTACATGAAAGGTCCCAAGACTATTATCCAGGCTTTTCACATGGAAAAATCTCCCCATATTCCTCTGCCAGCATTGCCAATGAACCAGCTTATATACACTAACCCAGGCCTGAGTGGGTCCCTGGGAGAAGTCTGTCTAATCTTTCCTAAATTATTCAAGAACATCTTAGATTTTTCCTGAAGGGTAACTCCCTCACACTCCCAGCCTGCAGCATTTGCAAGTGCAAAGTAAGAGGAAGCTTAAGGGAGCATTTTTTTATCTTGGCAGAAGAGCACTAAACCCTGACAGAAGAGGTAATGAAGGAATTACCTGTAGGATTTCTATCTCAAAATAAGGTAAAATAAGGTATTCCTGGACAGGTAGTGTCACTGTCTAATAGTAAAGTCTTAGAAGTGCTATTCCATATACCTGAAATAGAACTATTACTGCAAAAAATCCTCCAGACATGGAAAACTGTGGAAATTATTGCTTATGTTTAGATAAGACTTTCTTGACAAGGATTATACACACATCAGTAAAATCTCTATTAAAGTACAGAGTTCTGTCTGGAAAATGAACTTTCTTTTTCTTTGGGCAACAAGGCACATTCATTTATTTTCATCTTTTCTCCTTCATATCTAGATTTTTTTCTTGGAATTTTTGTCAAATGCAATTAGTATTTTGCAAAATAAATTCCCAGTTTCCTAAGGATTATTATTTCTAGATGAAGCCAGTTACATTCGATATGTTACATTTTAAATGACAATGCTTTCACAAGAAGATGTAATCAGGGTCAAATACTCATGTTAAAAGTCACACATGCACATATATGTATACATTAATAATATTTACTTACATATATAAACAAAGCAAAAATAAAAGAAGAAAAAGAAAAGAAAGAAAAAGAAAATTTACTTATTGAATTACATATTGAATTGAAACCTGCAAGTACATTGAAAGCAATGGGTCAAAACTCCACGTGAAAATATACAATGGATGGTAAAAGATTACATATGGTCTAAAAAATCCCCATTCTGCTGTTTTAATAATTATATAAGACATAAATTGGGATCTAGGTTATGTTCTACATATTGACGCAAGGCAGCCTGAAAGTAGTTTGTAAGATTTAATTTTCTGTTGCTATTAATGAATATTACAACAACAGCTGCCCCCTGTGGCTTGGTATAAAAAGCAGTGTATATACCTAGCACAACATTTGCAGACCTCCTCAGTTTTGTGTTTTTAATGTGACGAAAAATTGTAAAAGTAACAAAGGAAAATGTCATGGTAACTAAAACATTTCCTATACATGTATTTTAGAGGGAAGCTAAATCAAAGGTCTTCAAAGAATTACTAGGGTTCTTTCTAGGAGGTTATTGACAAATATGTAGTTTGTCTTCTGAGTTTGTGCCTCTTTCACAGATTGGTGTATTTGTGATCCCACAGGCAGGAATAAGTGTCTGTAATTCATTTCTCCTTGTTAACTAGTGTGCTTTTGTGTGTAGGATGATTGACAGCAAACTCGGCTTAGTCCCAACGGATGAGCTTGTTAGCAAAACCCTAGCATCCTATCTCTAATAAAGCATATCAGCAGTACATTTTGTCCTATCTATTAGCCTCTCTGTTTCTTTTTTGTGAAAAGCTGAGTGTCCCTTTGAAGCAATGACAAATAAACCCTGAACTGAAGTGCTAGGCTGCCTTATGGACAGCTGGATAGTAAATGTCACACCGTGTATAGAATGCCTATTATCAGAGTGAGCCATTTGTTCCATTCCTTTCAGTATCTTAATGTAATACAAAATTGCTAAATCAAGCCCCATGTCTGTGACAGAACATAATTAATGAGAGCGCAGGAGCCAATTCAACACTCTTTATTGGGACCTAATTGGCTCAGGCAACAGAGTTGTCACTCAACAAGAGACTTCCTTTAAAGCAATTTTGTTCTTGGTTGTATTACAGAGCCTATTAAATTGTCCCCTCCTTGATCACACAAAGAAGTATCTGCATGCAATAATTAGCTTTTCCAAGGGGATTTTTTTAACTCTTTCAATAATAGCACATTTTCAAGCACTGCTGGAGGAAACAGACAGCACAGGGAGATGTGCAGCCTCTGGAGTGAATAATTGCAACACATGCATTTTGGGATAGCCTTTGAGGAGTACATCAAAGCTACAGCTAGTACGTAATGGGGTGGCCTGACTTCAGAGAAGGTCGAAGGTCAAGCTGGGCACCTAATTTTGCACACTGTGCAAACTGTTCAGCTAAAGGAGCAAGTACAGGTGTAGAGGTATGGATTGTTTAACTGAGCGCTTGCTTTCTGATAAAATATTAAGCCACTATGAGGAATGAGAGATTCTATTTCCCAGTGTTACTATCTGCAAATTCTAATACCAGTGTGAGCAGCTCTTCATTCTGAGTGGGAATCAAAACCTAGGAATCTTTTTTTTTTTCAGTAATTGTCCATCAGAGTTTCCTGGACTGTGTGTAGATTGTTATGGCAGAGACTGGGAAACTCTGTAAGTTTTAAGATAGACTTTTTGCCATCCAAAGAACAAACTTCACACTTTAGTACTACTTAGATTGTACATAACTAAGAAGAAAGCCTAGAACCTGCTTCTGTAACCTCCAACAGCATAGATCTCTAAAATTTATCAAAAGATAAGTTATTCAAAATCAGTAAGTGATGATTTATTAAAGTCCAATGATTTAACCACCATCAAAAAAAATTCAGAAATGTTCACTATGTCTGTAGCTTGTAATATTTGACTTATTTTCCAGCAAATTTCAGCTGCAGCCACTGAGCCTCATAGGAACTTATTTGAAAGCCAGACAATAAAAATGAGAGGGTCTTGAACCAGCTGAATATCTCTGTGTTTAGAAATGCTTATCATAAGGTGAACTTCACATTTTCTGTTCAGTTTAGAATTAAAGATAGTATGGAAGGACTTAGCCCATATTTTTTTCTCAAAATTGTGACATGACATCCTGTGTAACATCTGTTAGTAGATACATAAATTGCTGTATTCGGTGCTAGTCTTGGACAATCCTAAGTGGAAGAAATCGGTATATTCGGTGTTTGACAATCAGTGAATTTTAGCTCTTCCCTCTTATGTCTCCCAAAGACTAGAGTGATATGAGTAATCATATGGATTTATTTGTATCACTTATAATTTTCTTCAGGGTAAAAATTCCAGGGATTTTAAAGGGAATTACAAAAACAGAAACAAAAGAATGCAAAATATTACTTTTCACCCCGAAGAAATATATTTTTAATGTTTAATATTATATCTGCAGTTATATTAAGTGATTTTGATTTGCACATTTTAAGTAGCTTTTTTAGGGGTACAAGTTCTTTGGCATCTGCTTTAATATACATGAAAAATATGGCATTTTTAACATCCACCCTTTTGAAGGCTGAGCTAGAAAAGAATACATAAATATATTTCAAAACCTTTTTTTTTTTTTTGAGAGTTAATAAAGTGGAAGACAAAATCCTAAATGCAAATGTGAATCAACAATGTCCTTTCCCAAATGACTCATGAAGTCTCTGAAACACATATTCTGAGCACAATTTTATTAGCTTTCTCTAGTAACAAGTGAGAATAACAAAAACTTATGTAATCTAATTTTCTTTAATTAATAATTTTCAATCACCGTTATAAAAATAAAATTGTATGTTATTATTAACTCTGGTATGTCTCTGATATGGTACAGAATACTAATGGACATGGAAGAATTTTAGAGAATACAGCACAGGCATCTACTGAGAAGATTTTTGACAAGTCAAATTAGAATGTTAGAAAAATAAACATTTAAACTGAAATATTTTACCAAACATATATTATGTGGAAAAATAGTCATGGAAAAGATATTTTGGGAATATATTCAAAACAACACTGATTTAAATGTTTTATCAAATGAAACAGTTTTCTGATGTTTAATTTTCATCCAAAAAGTACTTGAGTTCCTAAATGAATTGCCAAGCTTCTGTAGTTTTGGCCATCATAACTGTATAACATGAGTTGGATGCCATGCTGTTTGAAACTAATGCAAGCCCAAAAGGCTGTTTCTCTTGTTTCAGAAAACCTTGGGATCCAGATATTAGTAACAGCCTCCTGACAACACTTAGCCAGAAATCGCATATCCCCGCATGTCTATGCTTGAAAGGTCATTGTCACTGATGACATAAAAATGAGGTCTAATCAAGAGAGAAATATGACATCATTTGGTTGTCAGTGCAAACAGAACTAGAATGTGTGATTCCAGGACTGGTGGTTATTAATACTTCAGCAACTGAAAAAAGACAATCCATATTAGTTATGGATTGTGTCTTTTTTTTAATGTGCAAGGACAACATCTTGCATCTACGTTAGCTGATAGTGTCTAAGAATAGACAAAAATTAAACGTGTTTTTGTAGATTATACAAATGAAGTTATTATGATGCATAAAACCCCATTGTTTAGGTCTGTAAGTTTTTCCTTACATATGCAAGGACCTCATAACAGATGTCTCAGTAAGGACTCGTTTACATAGTGGCTTTGAACTGTTTCTGTGTTTTGATAAACAAAGCATTGTTTTTATTAGTAAATTGGGCAAAAAAGTCTGAGTCAAG
This sequence comes from Serilophus lunatus, assembly GCA_013399895.1. Classification (NCBI taxonomy): domain Eukaryota; kingdom Metazoa; phylum Chordata; class Aves; order Passeriformes; family Eurylaimidae; genus Serilophus; species Serilophus lunatus. The sequence goes on along the minus strand of VXBA01003621.1, from coordinate 773,089 downwards.
ACAGAAATCCGCCCGTCATTTTTTGTGTATAGTATTACCCTATAATACCCCACAACGTTACCCTATGAAAATGACAAATTCTTTAGCATGAAATTTTCCAGAGTATTATGAAAATGTCATCTTTTTATGTAAATACTGTCTTCTTTCTTTATCTCATAGAAAAATGTAATGATACTTGCCTGAGTATCTAGGTCCTCAGTTGCGTGTTTTTGCACGGGTCATTATATTTCAGAATCAAAAATATTGAATACTATAAGCAGTCTTGGATTTCTAGGCACTAGCTCTGAGGGAATCTGCAACCTCTGAATCTGTCATGTAACCAGACTTTTCTTCAGCACAAAGTATGATTAAAAGTAATAACACATGTCATACCACTGTGGCAATGCCAACACAGAGGATGCGTTTCTACAGAACAGATGGTACTTGCAATGCTAAGAAGTCTATTCTCTTCATTTTACCTCATTGTTGCTTGGCTTCTGTGCCTTCTCACACACGTCACACATTTGAAAGTGTGCACAATGTCCTCTTTCTAAAGGGCATGAGCATATGAACTCATATAAACAAGATCAGAATGCAGATTATATTTATCTAGAGCATAATTCAATATAGACTTAAAACTAAATAGTAATAATGTCTTAGCCGCAGAACCCCATAGCTATTATTTTAGAATCTAAGGAATTTATAATTTTGAAAAGCTGAGAAAGGTAGTATTCATACAAAACATAACAAGGATCAGTTCACCTGCTCTGTTACAGATACTAGTGTGAAATATAACACTTTCAAGAAGTGTCGAGTAAACTACATTATCATTTAAGACTGAACATTATGAAGAATAATTTAAAAACCACAAAAGATGTGAGGCAGGCAAAATTCCATCTGACCTTCATCCAAAAGCGACGCTCTTGTAAAAAAAGCATGGGACACAATGGCTGTAAGAATTTTCTAAATATCATCCACAAGTTGGCATATCTGATACTTCAGTAACTGTCAGCAAGATATCAAGGCAAGAAGTTACAGCTATGAGGAATCTGAAGAAAGAGTATTATATATTATATAATCAATACCATATCTTGAAGATCTTCAATTTCCTTCACAGATATATAAAACCTCCCAACTCTTGTTAATGCAGATTTTGCAGATCACAAACGGAGGAAGAAAAGCTTCAATGTATACAGGAGGAAGAAAATTCTGACTGACACTGTTCTGGGTTATGACTGCTAAGTAGTATGACTTAGTAGCGACTGCTCCAGTAGATATTTTTCTGCATGTTCACTCTGAGCTGCACAAGAAGTCAGTTTCGGTTCATGAGTGTACTACTCTCAGGGAGAGATAGAACAGTTTCAGTGAGTAAGCAGGAATGATCTACTGTGAACACATCCAAAATAGTCTATTAAGGAATGAGCCCATGAATAGTGTAATAATAAAATATGGTTTCTTCCTTGATCAGAAAGAGGATGAATAATGACAGTGCAAGCCAGTTTATGCATGCCTTTGGGAGACTGAAAATTACACAAATGAACTGAAAATAGGACAAAATTAACTGCCATAGTCTATCCATGGGTTATTTGAAAACTACTGACGACTTGCTCAGTCCTCTTCTATGGCTGCCTGTGGGGTCCCCTGTACTGAGAGATATGCAATATTCAGCATGAATAAAGACTTGGAAAAATGCTAACATATGTAGCATCTCTATTTTAATGTCATCTGTAACATTCTCTATAATTTTTTCTGTAATCAGTCTTTTCTGTAATGAGTCTAGTCTTTAAAGAGCTGCTGTATTAAACTGGTCAGCCTCTTACATTTGCTTATCTTGGTGGCTAGACAGAGAAGATTGTTAATTGCATGGTATATGATAGTGTTTTCACAATGACTGGTATGGCATAATGACTCAGAAATTATACAAATATTTTTCCTTTATCTTTATTTTTGCTAACTGTTTTCTTTGTCTATGATTCATACTCTTGGGAAGAAAGCCTCGTGTAAATCAATGGCCTTTACTGTATTATATCTGCAATTTAGGTAGAACACAAAAAGTAAGCAAAAATAAATTATTCTGCCTTGTGTTATCTACTCAGTAAATGGAAATTAAGAGTTGTGAACTTCGCTGCACAAGACGAGATGCTGACAATATGTAACAATTTGTGTGAATATTTCAGGGGAAAAGAGTAACTTTTCCTTGTTAATGTCAAACCCTTGGATCATACAACGTTTTTCTTGAAGCATCAGAAATCTTCGAGGCTTACTGCAGTGTTGAAACTGTACATTACAGGTTATGATCCCTGTAAATAGAAGATACTTTGTCATATTTACCCTCCATTGTCTGTCTTATTTTGACCTTCTAAACAGACTTGTGGGATATCTTGGCAAATACAATGCACTATGGGTGATTCCTTTCTGTTACTCCCTTCCTATCAGCCCAGGGAACAAAAAAATAACTAGGAGGAACATGAATAAAATTATTTTAAAAGCTGACATAGGCCTTGATTATGGGTTGAAGTTCTTCACACAGCTCATAAGTGGGGAAAAAAAACTTACTTAAGCATTGTACTTTGGTACATTGACATTGAGGTACAAATTTCATTTTGGCTAGGAATTTTAAGTGAAAAGTATTTTATCTTCTCAACAGTTTTAAAAGTAACTGTATAAACAGTTCACCCTCAGAACACATAACACATAAGGCTTTATTTGGGGAAGAGAATTAGTACGATAAAGCTGACAGTCACTCTTTATTCGGAAGAGATTCAGCAAGCTGTTACTACTTCTGTTTTGAATAGGAAACATTAAAAAATTGTTATTCACTGAAAAATAAAGTTGCTTAGACACTGAAGAATAAGGAGTTTCTTTGTGCTAGAAAATGAATGTGAGTGTATCTGTGTACAAATCATCAAGGAGAAGACAAATAAAGTCAGAGAAACAATCAAAATGCCATCGCAACATAAAAGTAAAATGACCTTGAAGAAAAAGGAAGAGTGGAAATGTCTCTGAGGAGAGGAATCCTGGGAAAGTGCTGAGAAATGTGGGAAGACAAATTGTCTCCAGCTATTTGATTCCTGCTGTGCTCTTAGAAAGATGATTTTGTAAATTCTTTGTATATGAGCATGCTCAATCAAATAGTTTCTCCCCTCTAATGGAAATATTTCAAAGCACTCAACTTCTTATGTCTTAAAATGCAAGGCAGGCAACTGCTATTAGATCTTGTATTGCTCTTCCAGAAAAGGCATACGTGAAAATAACTTGGGGGTAGAGTCTCAGTTAATCCCACTTATGTAGATATTTAAAAATTAATATATATGATAAGGCTCTGAAAGTTTCAAGGCTCACTATATGGTATTTGTGCATGAAGATTTAATAAAGTGTATGTAAATTTCCAGGCCAAACCCCCAAGCTATTAGGCTTTGTGGATGTAGGAACCATTATGAAAATAATTCATATGTTTAAAGGTAACTATTGCTATAACATGATATTTCCTGTAATTTATGACTAATTTTTAGGAAAATAACTCTGATCTTATATTTATAAACAGTTTAATCTGCTTCAGAATTTCCACTAAGTTTGCTCACTTCTCCAGTAAAGGGAAGAGGAAGAAATAAATTCATTTCTAGAAACTGAATTAAAAAAATCTTCATTGATTCTTCATTGATTTATATGGAGATGTGCTATATACAGATATGTGTTTTATTATTACTGAGATTTATTGAGATGGCATATTTTTATATTGTATTTTGTTTTTAAAATTATGCTTTTTGATTAAAATTAACTAGATCTACTGGGCTATTAAATATGGAACATAGATAATACCACATAGCTTCACTATTATAGATTGTCTGATGTAGTTAGCAAGTATTATAGCCCATTGAATATCAAAGCTGAACTGTATATTTGTAACAGGATCCTGTCCACCAACTTTTCATCCCTCCTTGTTGACTATCAAAGAAAGAAAATGATCTTCAAGATTTTGCAAAATCTAGGCCCTTTATTAAACACTATTACACCTACATTTTAATCATCTTGCTTTTCAATACTGAAAATTTTTAAAATCAAGGGTCTTCTACAACAGATGAAAACTGCAGAACCTTAGTCTACAACTTAAAACTGTTGTAATAACAGCACCAATAATTCCAAAAGCTGTTCTGTTCATTAGAGAGGGATTGAGATATATTTATATTTCAGATAAAATAGGATCATATAATTACTAGACTAATGAATCTAATGTAGATATGACACACATATTATCGATGTCAAATACATATAGTCTTGCAAATAATTAAGCAATTTTAGTAGTACATTTGCTGATGTAAGGGTAAAACATTTCCAAGTTTATTCAAGGAGCAGCCAAAACAATTAAATATTTTTTAAAATGTTGTGTCCTCCCAATTTTTTCTATCCTAGCATTCACAATAACTGGAATGGAAACATGCAGATTTCTTGAAATTTCAGAGTATCAGTATCGAAAAGACCATGATTGAGCAATGATTAAGAAAAATTATAATTTGCTTAGGCGAAATCTTAAATAAAGAAATATACTTCAAATTTTTGTAATGATGTTGGATCGACGATTCTCAAGTGTCAGGGTATTACAAATACTCACATGGTTTTGACTTGCAGTAATACTAACAATTATTATTTAAGCAGGCATTAGAAAAAAAATAATTCAGAAAGTAAACAAGGAATATGAAGTATGCCCATATAAATTTAGTGCTTAAGAAATCCAAAAAGCCACTGAATTTTCTTGTTAATTTCTTTCCCTAATTTCTTCTCCTTGTTTCCCTCAAATAGTGTCTCTCTTATTTTCTATTGGCCACATAGTGTCTTTATCTTCAAACTAAATTAAGTTTAGAAGTTTATAAACCTCACTGATGTGTAGAATTATTATAAAGATGTATTTTCAATATCATTTTGGGACTCTGATGACAAACATGGTGGTCCAAATGGCTGTTGTGAATACACAGTATTTGCCAGCCCAAACTGAAGCAAAGTGCATGAAGAGTTTTCCATCTTTCTTAGTATGTATTCATATTAGTATTCTTAAGTAGAAAGACTTAAGGTTTGCTATAGTGTTTTCATATGTATTTCTAGACTTTGTTAGAATTTTCGAAGTATTAATTTCTTCTGTACTTTGCATTTCTTTCACAGGCATTTGAAAAAGGACTGAACCCCTTTTCCAAAACTGATATGGACACATAATTTTCAAATGAGCCCTAGGAAGACTCATTTGTCAATGGCAGCTCCAGGGACTTTAGTCTTTCTCCTACTGCTAATTTACACAACCATTATGACTTGAGACATGCAAATTAGCATCCAAGAAGGAATAGAGATTAACTGCTGAGATCACAAGTAGTATTTGTTTAAAATTAATTAGCATTTTGGGTTAACTTTTTTTTTTTTTTTAACTGAAATACTGAAATACGATGAAATACATCAACTGCCTTCCCTTGATCAACTAGGTGGATTACCTTACCATAAAAGGAAATCAGATCTGATAAGCAGGACTTTCCTCTCATGAAGCCGTGCTGGGTGTGACCAATGACAGCATTGTTTTTCAGGTGTTTTCCAATATTTTCCAGAATAATCTTCTCCATAACTTTATTTGGCACTCAAATGAGACTGACAGGTCTTTAGTTTCTCGGGTCCTCCTTCTTGTCCTTCCTGAAAATTGAGTCGTTCCTCTCATGAAGCCGTGCTGGGTGTGACCAATGACAGCATTGTTTTTCAGGTGTTTTCCAATATTTTCCAGAATAATCTTCTCCATAACTTTATTTGGCACTCAAATGAGACTGACAGGTCTTTAGTTTCTCGGGTCCTCCTTCTTGTCCTTCCTGAAAATTGAGTCGACATTTGCCAGCTGCCAGTCAGCTGGGACCTGTTCAGATTTCAAAGACCACTCAAAAATCATCAAGTGAGGTTTTGCAATGATATCAGAAGATTCTGGGATAAATCCCATCAGGCCTCATAGATTTGTAAGGATCCAGCTGGAGCAGCAGATCCTGCAAAATTTTAGGATCAACTGAGAGGTGATCATTCTCGCAGTCATGGTCCTCCAGCTCAGGGCACTGAGACCCCTTTGGTCCATCATACACATTGAAGACAGAGGAAAAGAAAGTATTAAATGTCTCTGCCTTGTCTCTGTCCCTGTTTGTGAAATGACCATCTTCATCGTGTAATGGGCCAATTATTTCTATACAGCCTATATCACACTTTTGGTTGTCCCTCATATTTCTGACCAGCTTCAACTTCAGTTGAGCTTTAGCCACACAAATTTTCTCCCTACAACAGTGAGCAGCATCTCTGTACTCTTCCCATGTCACTTGACCTTGCTTCCATGGGGCATACACCTTCCTTCCCAGTATCAATTTTCCTACTTACTGCATTTTTAAGTATTTCCTTCAATAGAGCATGGTGGCATTTCAAAATTTTTCTAAAATAAGAATTAAAGAGTAGGCACCATATTTGAGTTTTTACTTCAAAATTAAATACCTGAAAAATCTAATTTTAGGGTCTGAATTTCTAAAAATATTTTCTATGCAAAAATAAAAATATACATTTTATGACTGTCAATACTCAAATACTGAACAAACTTTTCAAAGAAAAATACAAAGAACAATTTGATGTGAACATCAAATGTGACTGTTCAATGAGGATCATCAGCTATCTTTTTTGGTGACACAATAAGGGAAGTACTTATTAATTTCACAGTGACAGAGTTATTATTTTCACAGACAGAGTACCTTTAGAACACTACCCTTTCTTCCAGAGACCTCTTCATGGGAAAACAGACTAAAAAATGCAATATCCGTGCTATCTAAACTTTGAGAAAAGTATTTAATGCATTTCTGCCAGTCCATATTAGTGATATCACTTTCTAGAGAGCCTGCTGAGCAGAGTTGCAGGACTCAAAACGTGCTGTTTTTTATTTCGTTCTAGTGACCAGTATAGCCCTACATACAAAATCACCTTTATCTGAAAATCTTTACTTATGAAGAGCTTTTCTATAGTGAAACTCATTTCTAAAGTTCACATATTTCCTGAACCTATTTTGTCTTTGAATAATTCAAGATTCTTACTCACATCTCTTTCAGACTTTACAGAACTGTACAATGAGGGCTAGAATATTTGTTTACTTTTTAAAGGTACTATACAGGCTTTTAAGGAAATTATGTGGAAAAAAATCACGAAGATTTTTTTAACTTGATAAATGAAGAAGCAGCATAGATCTTGAACTGGAACAATTATGTTAGACTTGCTTTTACAGTATTAAAATCATGTTTTGTGACCAGATCTTACCACTGAATCTCCTGTGATTGCTGCAGTTCAGTTTAAGAAACAGTAACGCAACTGCCTAAGCTTTTGTAAGACTTAGACCCTTACGTAATTTTCATTTCTCTGAGGATAATGCTGTGGAATCATAGGAGAAATCACATCAATAAAGCCTTCTGTGAAGTACTTTATGCTTAAAGAAATAAGAGAAAATTAGTTAATGTTAGTGGAACAGAATGTCAATGAAGAATCATAAAATATTCAGACTAAAACTAGTCTTACAGTCTACTAACTATTTCATTTTTATATGAAAATTATTATGAAATATGTTATTTGAATCACTGTGAGGTGTAACAGATTAGATTGACCTTTGAATAAGTTTATAGCATGCTATATATATTCTGTCTCTTCATAGTAGAGAGTAAGTGGAGGTAATGGAATTTTCCTTTTTTCTTTCTGACTGGCCTGGAATAGGTGACATTAACCAACTTTTACTTACTGCATAACACTGCTGAAAAATCGTGGCATTGATTTTGTGCCACTATTGTGGACAACAGAAAAAAATTATCATATGGATGAGTCAAAAAATAAAAAGCATATGTAAAAATACTTCAATCAGCCATCAATATTTTAATAATATATTCTGTGTGCTATTTGGAAATGATTGAAGAAAAAATCCTATAAAGTAAATCAGCAACCACTTGACAAAAGCATTTTCACCCTCTGATTGTGGAGGCTAATCAAAATTACAAGAATAAATTGATGGGTGGAAATATATGATAAACAATATTTTATGCATATGATAAACAATTATTTTGTAATATCAAAAATGATACATCATACTGATTTTCTAAGCACAATTCTCTGCAGTAATAAACAGAATTACTTAACACTTCCAAAAATCAATGCTAACTTTCCTGGAGAAATTTTCAAATTGGTTTATTTTTGTTCTGTTTTTTCTTTCTTTTTTTCATTAACATGCTGCTTTTATGGACCATGAAATTTTTAATCAAAGGGTTTCTTTAACTACATGATTAAGTGCTCTTTTCTGTCTTCAAAAAAGCCAAGCATTACCAGCTTTATCAATGAATTCCTGAACAGTCTTGTAATAACAAATTCACTGAATCTACATTAATAATAATAATAATATGCTACAGAAAATGTCAGACTTCTTACAGACTTCCATTAAGTGGACAAAAACTTTACAATTACAGAAGCTTTCATAAACTCAGATATTTCAGCAAATAATATTAAAAAAATAAATGTATCTACTCGCTTCCTAAAGACTTTCCTATCACAACTCTACCTGAAAGGTGCTGATCTTTTCTTTCTGGAGACCTGAGGAAATTGTATGAAGCCATGTCAGGGCAAGTTTATATTGGGTGTCAAGAAAAGATTCTTCACCCAGAGAGGGGTTTGGCAATATGGACAATGCTCTCAGGCACATGGTGTGGCTCTTGGGGTGTCCTGTGCAGCGCCAGGAGTTGGACTTGATGATTCCTATGATTCTTGATGATTCTTCTTCCAACTCAGCATATTCTGTCAATCTGTGATTCTGTGAAAGATGCTGCACCACAATACACAGGCAAAAATTGAAAGGAAGCAGATAATTTGCTGCAATACGTTGTAGAAGAGTTCTTGTCACAGTTCCCATTGCTGAGAGTATCAGGTTTTGAGTCTCGTCATGGTTTTTAATTTGGCATTTCAGTTTTAAAATAAAAAAAAATCATTTCTGAAAATTGATTGGTAGAAAACACACACTGACTTGAAAAACTCTTTCAATAATAAAGACTGGAGATTCCTCAATTAAGTGAGCTGTATTTTCAAAGGATGCATTATTGTAAAATTTCATATTATGAAGATAGAGAAGAAGGTTAAAATCAAAATATGGCAAATTTCAAGGAGGCTGTTCTGGAGGAGAAGACAGGTCTTTCTCTGCCAAGAAAAATGTGCAGTAATCTATGCATCAACTTTCACAGACCTTCTGTCCCCATAAGAAAAGTTTTCCTGATACCAGTTCAAATTCTGACCCAAATTTTGAGGAAGCTGCACTGAACTCCACAATGGAGTAGTCCTAGATTTCTAACTGTTCTGGGAAACTATACATGGCTACTTAGTACAATATACAAATAGACTCTGGTTTCTCAGAGAATATTGGTTTGTAATCTGTGGCTGTTGGAAAATGAGTCATATTGCTCGAGAAAAATAGAATCCATGCCTCTGGTTTGAGAGGATGACAGTAAAGCTTCTCTTGAATTTCAATGCTGTTAGGACAAAGCCATAAACATTATTTTGAAGAAAACAAAAAATAGAATTGCACAGCTTATAAAATTTTCCTTAATTTTCAAACTATCACTCAGTTACCTTTTGAATTCAGAAATGTAAATGTCTTACTGGGAAGTGTCAGCTAAAAAGAAACAAGTGGTCCACTATAATACAGCTGTTTCTAATTCCTATGTTTGATAAAATACCTCTTTGTGATGATCAGTCATCTACATTACATCTACTATCAAAAGCTAGGATGACATCTCACTGCAGTTATTAATGCAAGTATTCATTTTCACAAATGAAATAAGCAGATCAGAACATCTGTGCTTCAGAATGTTTACGTGCATTTGAACATGAATTTGGTATTTGCTTTCCTATTGGGCATATTTTTTGTGAATATGTCGGTATTCAAGATACACTGCATAAAACCTTCTTGGCACAGCTTATATTTGAAAGGAACCTCATCACTATACAATCAATTAAACAAGATACAGAAATCAGCAAGAACTTTGATCTTTCTCTTATAGGGTTACAAGATTTTAAAATCTTAAACTTGGTCATAAAATAGCAAAAATATTTCTCAAGGTTAAGTGCACTGTAATACTGGCCTGATACATTAATCAAAAATCAAGAAGATTATATTTATTATGAAGTATTATGCATTATACAATTAAGTATCCTCAAATTCTGAGTGCAGAACTAGATTTAGAAAATTTGAACAAGAAATTTGAGACTATCTTGGGATTATTTGGTCAGAAGATATCTCCTTCCATAGCAATGATGCAAACTCAGAATCCTAGAATAATCTAGGCTGGAAGGTATCTCTGGAGGTAAAGTATTCCAGTCTTCTGCTTAAAGCAGGGTCAACTTTGAATTCAGAGCCAAATTCCAAGTTACATATCCAGTCAGACCTTTTTAACAAATGCAAGCATGGACATAAGTTCTCTGGCAACCTTACATCCTATAATTCTGATATGGTCTAGCAAACATTTGCATGAAAAGTAGTATTTAGTGATTTTAACTATGTTCACCTTCTCAGCTCAGGAGTAGAAATAAAAAAGGAAGACTGTACTGACATTGGTCAGATCTCTGTGGACATAAAATTATTTTTCTTACAAGTTACTCTTTTATAAATCTACCCTAATACATATATTATACTAATAACTGTTTCTGAAGACCCAAAATAGAAATTATTAAAAATGAGCTATGGCTGCTGCAGCTTTTAAACTACATCATGCCAGGCATAGCTGTCCTTAGGTAAAAGGTCTGTCTAGGGCATTGGAAATTAAATTATAGATCTTTGAAATGCATGGAATTTAATAGTCAAAACTAAAACTTCTTTTTATTCTATATTCTCTAGTCCATAGATGACTTGCTCCATGAAAATCAACATAAAAGAAGCCCTTTGTCTCTTTACTGTGCCCTGGATAAAACTGATCTAAAATACGTGCTACTATTATAGGCATTTCTTACCACCAGCTGTCAAAAAATTTGAAAATTATTCAAAACAAACACTTTGGAAAAGTCCACACAAGTGAAAGTTGATATTTTCTTTTTCCTTCATATTTGCTGTAGTTTTCCCTATAGAAGATCTCTTTACTCAAAATTAACAACTGCAAATTCATTCCTTTACTAAATAGATACAGTGATTTTCCTCCTTAGACCCATAGATATGCTTCTTGATTGTTCCAAACTGCTCTTTTAGATCACAACTGTGTTCCAGTAAGGTTATATATTTCGTATATAATTTAAATTGTAAAATGTAATAAAATACATTTAAATGTATGCCTTAGCATTTGATATTCCACAACACCTCTTCACAAGCTCTTTATAGAAAACATTTAAAATCACATTGTGCTACCTTTGTCAATCACGTAAATTACCTTTGATTTCAATTTAAAAAAATGTTGGTGACTGACTCATTTCTGTATCATCAATCGAGATAAAGGGAATAAAGCAGAGCCATGAACACCAAATTTAGGAAGAGCTATAAAGAAATGGGAAGTACTCTCAGAAATCTTCAATATTAGAATGTAAGACATCCAATTATAGCACAGGTAATTAAACCACATGAAACTGTAAGTTTATAACTATAGTCAAAACCTAGAATCTTGTGGAAATATAACGAAGATTGAATGTGTATTATTAGACTGCAAAAGAGTAACAGAGTCCATGTATTTCAGATTGTAGTTTTTTACCCAGTAAAATTATAAAAAAGCAATTTGAAACTTATTAGAGGAAAAGAAGGAAAAAGAAAGTTGTTACTAACAAGAAAAGCTTGAGCAAATAAACTTTCAAAAATACATAGCTTTCAAAAGTAAACAAACAAAATTAGTCCAAGATAGGTCTGATAGATGAAGAAAACTATAAACCTCTAACACATCTCTCTAGACTCACTCTAGATTTATCACTGGCTTAACAGAATAAGAAAAATTAGGATGACCATCAAAGAGCAGCTGGAAATGCAACAGTGTTCAAACTTTCATTTTAAATATATGCTTGTAAAGCACCAGTATGTTTTAGAGAAAAAGACAAAACATGATGCTTACTTTTTTACGCTGTATAAAAGCTAAATTAATTCATTTAGTAAGTGGCCTATTCACATGTCAACAAATGGAACAGCTAAAGGTCCAAATTTTTCATATTCGTTTGAAGATTTTATACTATTTGAAAATTAACAGACTGCAACTTATCTTGCATTTTGATACTGTTGTACCCTGTTGTTTAGCCAATGATAAACCGATAAAGGGACAGAATCACAGAAATTTAGATACTGGCACTATTCATGGTACTATACTAAAGACTTAGGCTGGCTATATTTTGCATAAACCAAGAAATGGAAAGACGGTGTTAAAGGGAATCTGACTACCAAAATTATTCCATCTGGTATCTACAAGGCAGACACAACTCAAAAAAAGGTGCATTAAGAGAGAGGTCATCTTCACAGAGAAAACATTAAGTAGGATTAAGAACAAAAATAGTGGAAGAACTCGAAATACAATTCAATAAAGGAAGAGTTTCAGTGCTGAGATATGTCATGATCTTTTGAAAGATATTGCTGCATTAGCAAATGGTTAAATGGCTTGGACTGAGTACTAAATACTTGGCTTTCTGGAGCAATGCCGAGAAAATGCATTTTCTAGAACAATTACCAGGCTAATCCTAAAATGGTGAGTTTACTAGAGGATCATGCCTGAGCACATGATCATAACTGAGACTTACAAGGATGGACAGGCATAAATTCCAAAATGGGTATCATTACCAAAGAAATCACAGTAGTTGTTCTTTCTCCTAAAGTGTATTGGGATTACGCAATGCAATTGGGCTTCAATAATGGTGTCAGTTCAGCAATGAATTAAATACATTGGATCAAGGAATGCAACTGGGGTTTCAGTAATGTCCCTGCTTTTAATTTCAGACTATAGTATAACTATTAAGATAGTCTCATTATTTCTTATCTACACGGATACTAAAATATTTCTGGTGAAGTCAATACTTTAATTTAGCTTTCATCACTATGTAATTAACATGCTTATAGTGATCTTCTTCTAGTACACAAAAAAATAGAGTGGCTCATGATGCTGGGAAGAATTAAGGTCATGGTAGAAGATCCTGACATTCTTTCACAAAAGGGGAACAAGAGACCATAATGTAGGTATCAACTTTTCACTTCTGAATCTAGATTCAAATTCTTTCTAAGGGTAAAATGATCTCATACTAATTTCCAGATCTTCTTATCAAAAAAACACTACTCAGCTAGCATGAGTACTTGTTGACAAACCTGGGACTGACTAAAAGGAATAGCAGAAAAAGGTTTGAAAAGTATTGGAGGGATTGAGGAAGCCTTTCTACAAGTGGTTTGAGACTGTGCTTTTCTTCATTTTAAGTTCACAGTAGTGTAATTATCTAACCTAAAGAAAATCCCATATAACTTTGTCTTATCACAACCCAAATAAGTAAAACTGAAAATATGCCAATCTACTATTAATAACTGACAGAGACAGACAGTAACTGTTAATAGTTTCTTGGATTGTTTTGGGAAGGAAACAGCATGCCACAAAACTTCTAGGTAAAGCTAATTTACAAGCTACGCTAAACAAAGGGCTTGTTCTGTGGAAGCAATACACAATACTGTCATTACAAAAGCTTCATGTTTGGCAGAACAATAATTTCCTCCCTTGATTCTGGAATCTGTAAGACCCTGCAATTTTCAGATAGCAATGGCACAGGATCAAGGTTAATAGTATTTTTTTTAAGATAGTATTTTTTAACAAAAGAAGAGAAGCACAGAAACAGCCAGGCAGGAGTTGCACATGTGGCATTCATGTCTTGTAATAATTTCAGTCTGAATCCTGCCAATATCACTTCATCTCAAGCCACTTGCTGGGACGCTGAGCACATCCATCCTCTCCTGTAGGCATTCTTTCTACCCAACAAAGAGCCTATGTTTGGCTCCAGAAACTGTTAGTCTTCAGCTTTATGGGCACAAAAACAATTCAAAATCTACCATGAATAGTAAATAGGAAAAACAAGCTCTTAGCTGTCACTAGCAGGCATAGCATCATGGAGGGCAGCTCCATTAGTAGAGAGCTGTCTTGTAAAAATAATCCTTGGCAGAAAGAGGACTTGCAGCACATTTGAGGAAGGAAACTTTCCAGAATGATTTCATGATTTTCCAGATTACTCCAAGATTTTTTGACTAATCTGCAATTTTTTTAAACACTGACCATACTCTCACTTGCATCTTACAAAATTTCATAGGCTGTCTACCAGCAGTTTTGGTAGTACGATAGTTACTGTCATTAAACATTTATAAAATGAAGATAGTATTGCTGAATGGGAAAGAACGCTGGATAAAAACAGCTGCTCTTGCTCTTAAAAAAAACAGTGTATGCAAAAAGAAATACAGATTTTTAAAAAAAGTCTACTATGAAAATGCAGTTACTGTGAACAAGAGTGTTAAAATATTTTGGAATATATCTTAAACATACTTTTTACTTCACATTTGTGTTAGCACAGAGTTCATGCCTAATACTGCTATGACTGGTATTGCTACAATACTATTGATGGGGTTGCTGAACATTTTGTGACATGGAAGATGTGGGATTTCATGTGCATAGATCACTCAAATGGTCTGAGAGCATCAGATATCTCATTTTTTCTGAGGTCATGTGTAATTTAAGCATTGTTCTTAGCCTATCCTAAAAAGGGCAGTCCGCAAGTTCCCTGTCCATAGGAAGCAGCATGTGACATGATATTCTTCTGGATGCTCCCCTAGCGCAGGTAAGAAGAGGAAAAGCCTCTGCCAGGGCCCTGAGTGCACTGTGACAGGTCTTGATGCCCTGAGTAGACTCCTCTGACACCTCGAGCCAAACCTTCTGCCCTCGGGTGCAGGGGCTCCACGTAACATCGGTCTGTGTTCCCACTGCTTGCCTGAGCTGCATCACGGGGCCGGGGGAGGCCTGGGCCTAGCCAGGACGGACTCTGTCTGACCTGGGACATCCTTGTCAGCCCTGATCCTGACCTGTGGTTTGCCATCACAGCTTGTTCTTGGATCCGATGCCTTGTCAGACATATACCTGATGATCTGGCTTCTGGCTGCCCACTCTGGTGCTGTGGGGCTGGGCCACCCTGAATGTGCTTGCTCCACTGTTCCACAGGCCTGCGTCGTGGTGCGACCTCCAACAGACCTCTGAAACTGCTGGAAACAGAAAACAAAGGTGGGTTTTTTTCTATCAGAATCGTTAAAAAGTGCAGTTTCAGCAGCTTGGGGATTCTTTGATACCACTTGCTCCTCTAATAAGTATGAGCTAGAGCAGCTTGTTGATCTTCCCAGAGACAAAATACTCCTTTGTCTGATGTGAAGCTTTAATATATATTCTAAAGAAAGATTTCTCTCTCTCCAAAGAGCAGCTTGGAGAAGTCAATGTTCTTCAATTATAACAAAAGCTTATCTTCAGCTTAATTACATGTATTTCACCGTGTTTCCTGGAAGAACACACAGAAGTAAAGCACCTTAAAAGAAGAAGCCATGTATTGGTATGCGATAGGCTATATCTCATATAGTACATACAATATGTGTCAGCTTAGGGGCAGGCTGTGCTTTGAAACATTAAAAAAAAATCACTTCAAAACTTAACATTGCATCTTTGCTTGTACTCAACATTTGGTAAATTGAGAGTGGCAACTGGAACATCTTATGAACTCCTGCAGCAGCAGACATCCTAAGTATGGCACTCTCAGTACAATCTGGATGCAAAAGACTAAGATAACTTTCAGCACTGTATTAAAAAAAAAGGTAACATGTTTGTTTAAATTTATTCTCGGGTCCACAAATAATACATTGCCAGCATACACTTCATCAATATGCATATCCTTCTACGGAAATCCTTGCAGGGACATTTTGACAATATGTATCTTGCTGAAGGATTACTCAGTCAAAAATCTGATGTTACTTTTGTGCTCAGAGATATAAAACTCAAAAAATGGGCCATTATGTCTTCTTTTCTAAGATGCTTTGAACTCCAGGTAGAAACTTACATCTCATAGCCTTTGCTATGTTAATGTAAAAGTCTGAACCAATGCTGCCTCTGCTGGAAGGTGGATTTTTCATTTTAGGTTTGTACTCTTAGTAAAGCACTCTTTTAAGACTTCCTTTTCTTTTAAAGGAAATTTACTGACATGGTTGACAGATTATAACTAAGCTTCTACCATTGAAAGTGTTCGTATCTTATATGCAGGTACAATGCTCTTGTATTGAGTTATATTAAGTTTGCTCCTAGATTTTAAGTTTCCTCCCATGCTTCTGATTATCCAAGTTATTGAGTAGTTAAAAGTGAACTGTTCTAACCATAATGTAGCATTTTACTTCTAGTGCAAGATAGAACTTGTGAACATGAGGATCTTTGAAAGAAGAGGTTAATGAGGAATGTATGTTGTATCCAAAGTCACTCAGTCAATAATTCTGTGAAGTACGGTTTGGTTTGGGCATTTATTCTATGGTGTTAATCAGTTCCTTTGGAATGCAAAACAGGAGATAAAAAAAATGAGATGCCTACACAGAATATTACAGCATAACTTGAGAAGATCTGGCTTTTTACAGCATATAGGAAGCGAACTTTCTTCTCCTGCAGGTATGATAATTAAGAGTCATTCTTACTCCATTCCTGTTAGAATTCAGAAGGTATAGTTATCGGATGAGGGTTACAAAAAAAAAATATGCCAATACATTAGTCCTCTTTTTAAATAAGCAAATGCCACTACTCTGGTTTAAGCTGGGATACTGATACATAAAATATACGGAAGAAGACATATCTAACCAATCTTCTCTGTAAGTACTGGATTTGATTCCTCTGTTAAGAATATCTGAGTCACTCAAATAGATGTACTTGATGGGCATGTGAGCTAATCGTGTTACTGTTAAACGTGAAACAGTTGCTATTAGAAGCAAATTAGCAAGAGACCTTTGGATAATTCTACCACTCAAATCAGTCTCATTCAATTAGCCATTTTAATAAATAACAGTTCCATAAAATGAGACAGGAAAAAGACACTAAATAAATATGCAAAAAACCCTATAAGATGAAAAATTTAACAATTTTTCAAAGGTCAGGAAGGAAACCAGGATCTAAATTAGATTAAATATTTGATTTTTCTACTTTTTTGTCTTTTTTGAGGCATATTAAAACAAACAAAAAAATTAATTGTGATCTCAGGCCACATCTGTGTAAAGAATTCGCTTCTGCTCTATGTAATGAGAGTCAAGCGAGTAGCTTAGAGCAAACAATTTGGTCAGAAGCAATCACTGGGTAACCAGAGGCTTTTGGCATTTTTTGGCCCTTTAGCTGTCTTGACTGTCACGAAAGTGAGAATTGATGCTCTGTGTAGGAACAGTTGCCTTCTTCACAGAATTAGTCCTTCCCTACACAGAGAATGCACATTACTCTATAATCTCCATGCATATATTATATTTGATCTCTCTGTCCTCTGCTTTGACTATGTTGTTCCAGCAATTTGCATAATGTAATTTGCTTTAGGTCTTGCATTCAGCCCAACCAACAAGTTGGTGCTGGATCAAAATGACTATACATTCCATTATTCTGGACCCAGTCAGTATTCTAAGGAAATATTTTGAGAGATATGACACTGTATATACATATACTTGTACTGTTTTTTGTAGGGGAATATATGTAGAATAACTGGAAGAATAACTTGAAATAACATACTAACCTGTAAAAGAAAAAAGAAATTAGAGGTAAGGAAAAATGTACTTTGCAATTATGCAATACAGTTGATAGAGTTGATGGTAATGTATGGTACAGGCTCTTTTGATTTGGAATTGAATGCATAGGAAGCTTCCTCATATGTAGAGGAAAAACAACACTTAGCCCAGTGCTGCTAAATAATGCATCTCAAACATCTACATTTAAAATACTGATTTGGCTGACAAAAAATGCCCAGTTACTACATTTCAGCAAAAGAGAGCTTTGTAAGAACAGACTAAGAAGGAAGATCATGTCACAAATCACTGCACATGTGGTTACTGGCACTGGCGATATTTAGGGAATTAAGTCACCTGAAAACCTAATTCTGCTTCTGTTAAAGACAACAGTAAACTCCTACTGTCTAACATAGAAACTGAACCAAAGTCAATATCCGAGGAATTGATTGCACTGTACAAATTATAATGCTTCACCCACTTCTTCTTAGTTGACCATATTTCACACTTTAACTTCTGATTAAATAAATTCAAAGAAATCAAAATATTTTTAACAAAACAGTTGTAAACTTATATGGTCTTTTCATCTGAAAATATAATTGTTTACCTTCATTTATCACACATAACTGCCCAGCCTTTGGCCATAACTGATCTTCTGCACTTGTAGAATATTATTCATAAGGTATATTTTATTCACAATATAACATAAACAAGATATAAAAAAATTAAATTAAAATTTCAGCTTTATACACCTTTATTACACCTGATTTAAATATATAAAGAGCTAATTATTAAAAAGTCTTGAACAGATTCTATGAAAAGAAGTTAAATTTATGATGTTTAGTATTACACATTATACAGTTCCTTTATTTTTTTGCTCACTTGATCATGCTGTGAAAAATTCATGAATATTTAGCTATTAAATGAAATGCAAAATTTTCATTACCATTTTATTGAAAACTTGACATCTTAAAATACCATACATACCATTAGTATTCTAGTGCATTGTCACCTTATTGAAAAATGCTGCTAAAAAACAATACCACCATTCAGAGAAAAAAAAATTGTCCGCCCAAGGCTATTAACTATAGTTCTACACATACATTAGTGACAAATAAGTGAAGCAGCCAATGCTCACAAAAGATGTCACTAAAATGCTAGGAAACAACTGTAACCATAGAAACCATCTCACACTGCAATCTGAACATCTTTTGTCAGTGTTTGACTAGAAATGAGATGCTTAAAATCATTAGGCTATCAAAAAATCTGAAGTCTCTTCATTGAAATTTACATATTTAAATATTTTGAAACCTGCAAAAACTTCAACATGATACTTTCATAAAATATTGTTTCAGCTCTTAGCCCTCAACTATCACTTTTGATATAATAACAAGGATTACAGAGACAATTACTCCCTTCCCCCAAGTTCCACCACCAGACCCTATCTTTATTATATATATATATATATATATACACATGAAGAATAAATCCTTGGCATTAACAAAAAACCCCAAACAACCCACCACAAAAAGATGAGATGGGAAGAAAGGACAATTTGCCCAACTCCTCTTAATTGAAAATATTCTCAGGCATGACATTCATTATCTCTTATCTCTTCACTGACTTTTAAAAAAAATATCTTCACAGATACCATCCACCCCACTAACAGGATTAGTGACATTGTATAATTTTCATGACATGAGGTATGAAGTTTTCTACAGTCAACAAAATGCTCAAATGAGAAATTTTCTCAACTGACTTTTATAAGTTTGAGAACTTTGAAGATTGAATATCTCTCTGTTAGGCTTATGGCTTATTATTACCTATAACTAGTAAAAATGGCCTATACAGCTTCTGACATATAGAATAACAATACAGACCACCTTTTCCGTACAGTGGCCAATCCTTTCTGTACGGCCGGTTACTATGTCGGAAGGCAGCCTTAGGTGTTTTGGCAATAAGTGTTACAGTGTTACATTAAATCTGTGATAGTCTGAAAATGTACTGTAGCGAAGAAAAACAAGTGAATAAATGGTTATTAGTCCTTCAATACAACAAATTTCAGTGGTGCAAAGAATAACTAATAAGAGATATGCTATTGTTTGCAAGGAAGGCTTGCTGATATTTTATAGGAAAAGGATTTCCAATTCTGTATTGTCATTAATTTACCATTTATGAACTATGAAATTTTGAAGATATAGTAAAAAGGCATTTTAAATGGAAAAGCCATGGACTGAAATAGCCTGTATAGTTTTCTGCCATTATCTTTTCCATAGGTCCTAAACTTTCAGGCACATATGGACAAAACTGCTTAACCAAGTCTCTGTTACGTAATACGTTGCTCAATTTCTGTATTTCATTTATCATGGCTTTAAGTATAGTTCAATGGACTCATTCAGAGGCTGTGAGCTTGTCCTATAAATGATTGTTTGACAATGCTTAGTGATTTAGATCTTGTAAAGTAATGTGGAGAATTTTAAATTCTCCATCTTCTCATCACCCCCATCCTTTGGTGGTGGAAAAGGTCAGACTTCGAGGCCATCAATCTCATGCTTTCACAAGTGCTACAAAACACATTAGAACTGGCAAGAACATCTTTGTTATGATTGGCAAACAAGATAGTACAATTTGCAAACTAGGAATCTGCTATTTTTATCAGCAAACTGAGTGAAAAAGTGCGAAAGAGGATGAAATGAAGAAATATATTCATATAATTCTTTACAAGTGTTTTTATTATGTATGTTTTACCAGAGAGCTTCACAGAACTAAACAGAAAAGAACTGATATATTTTAAATGCCATCTATACTTGTTCTGTAATTAGCAATTGATTGCGTTAATATACACTTCAGGAAGGTGGTGTGTACATAGAGATTGTACAACAGAAGCTAAAAGAAATAAATGGAACAGAAAATGTAAAATGATATTTTCTAGAAGGAGTACAATAAAAATAAGCACAAAGGTAAAAAAATCTCTTCATAGGTTTTCTGAAAAAGAATGGCTTTCAATATTTTAAAGATGATGAAGCAATCCTTTTGGGATGAAGTATCCCATGCAACTACCCAATGATTTTTGTCTAAAATTATTATGAGTTTTAATTTCTGAACCAAAGCTTGTCCTACATCATGTCCACATATATATTTAAAGTGTATGTTGAGAGCACTTTGTTCCCTCTAGTTCATTGTCTTCCTATCATACAGAGATGTCCTAAGATTAATATCTTAGAGGAGGCCAAGAAATGGGAAAAAAGTATGAACAAGGATCACAACTACTCTTATAATTTGCAGTTCTAACAGTCTTTACTGGTATTTTGATGGTGAAATAGTAAGTATCTCAATTTCACCAAATCACATTCAAAATTTCTCCTTTGGATGCCTTACTCATTCATTGCACATGTTTTTCTACTTCAAATGTTTTATGAAAAAATCATAGAAGACTATTTGCCTTATCCTCATTAGTAACTCTGGGTTTAATATAATGAATATGCAAGGATATAGTGCATACAGTAAGAAAAAAAAATCATTAAAAATGCATAAAACAAATATAATAAGTATTATTAACAAAGACATTGCATCATGCAATTCTGACCAAAAATAAATAAACAAAAACTAAAAAACCCTTAGCATTACGGGAGTATCAACACACTCAAAATTGGAAGTTAGCTAGTTCCATATCCATTGCTTTCATGCATTAATCCTGCTATTTTTAAGTAACTAAAAAGCTTTTCTTTCTTGAAAGAAAGCTGACACAAAATTATGAAAGAGCAGCTCTTTTCCAACAACAGAAAAGGGCCTTAGTCTGATTCACACACATATGCTCTTACTTAGGAATCCCAAGGAAAACAAAAATGTTTAAACAATCTCTATATTTATCAGGGCTTTCTTGCAGCTAACTGAAAGTTGTTTATTGATTGCACTGATTTGTTTTACTGTGGAGCACAATTTTCAATACCAAAACTGTGAGATGTGAAATAAATTGAGCTTCTTGCATTTTTGACCTACTTTGAATTATGCTTCGTCATCTGTAGTAATATTTTTCATCAAATTCAATTCCTTATTAATTCACTCAAGGAGTTGTAAGGTTTTTTCTTAAATTTTCATGCATTAGCACTCAATTGTTTTTCCATGTGTATTAGGTATAAGGTTGTATATAATCCTTGGTGTCTCCAGGCTCCTACAACTGCTTTTGTTGACTGCAAAGTGCTACAGTTTAGAATCCTCTCACAGTTCTGCATCATTAGACATTTTTGGCCTAGTAATGTAGTAACATACACCTTTGCTGGTATAATAAGTGCAGTGGTTTTCTATTTATTTTCATGTACAATCTAATAATTTATTTGCTAAGTTTCTAAATAATTGGACTGTGCCATGTTTGAAGACTGCTTTTCTCATTGTTCTTTCTACTAGCATAAATCAATGGCTCTATGTTGTGGGTTGACCTTGGCTGGATGCCAGATGGCCACCAATCCACTCTGTCACTCCCCATTCTGAGCTGGATAGAGGAGAGAAAATAAGATGGCATATGACCCAGCAGTTTACTAAAGCAAAAGCAAAATATTGCATGTGCACAAAGAGAGAGAAAAAAAAAATATTCCTTACTTCCCACCAGCAAGCAATGTTCATCCACTTCCTAGGAAGCAGGGCTTTAGCATATGTAGTGGTTGCACTGGAAGGCAAGCATTGTAAAAAATTAGTGTCTCCCCTTCCTCCTTCCCTTAACTTTTGTAGCTGAGCTGATGTCATATGGAATGGAGTATCCCTTTGGTCAGTTTGGGTCAGCTGGCCTAGTTATGTGCTCTCCCAGGATCCTGTCCACTTTCAGCCTACTGATGAGGTGTGGAATGTGCGAGAGGCAGCCTTGATGCTGTGTGAGCACTTCTTGGCAGTAGCCAAAACACTGTTGTATTATTAACACCTTTCTTACTACCAATGCAAAGCACAGCACTGCGAGAGCTGCTGTGGAGAGAATTAACTCCATCTCAGCTGGACCCAGTACATTCAATGAGGGTAATCTGGACCCTTTTGAAGTGCAAAAGTCTCATCCAAAAAAGAATTAAGCAAATTCACAAAGTTCCATAAACAAATATTAATGGAAACAGACAGGGGTATACCCTCTAGCACCCCCTGAAACAACCATGGGTTCTGGGAAGGGATTCAACCGCAGGACATGGCCAGGCTCAATTACTTTCAGTAAAGATCATCTCCTATTGCTGTTGTCAGACACAAAATACTGTTCCAGATGGGCAGACTTACTAGTCCAACCCCAGCAGGGCATGTTTTGGTTCTGTCTTAATGAATTGGAGGTCTCCTGTCTTGGTTTATACAGCTCACTCCAAAGTCTGTCTGTCTGTCTGTCTGTCTGTCTGTCTGTCTGTCTGTCTGTCTGTCTATCTATCTATCTATCTATCTATCTATCTATCTATCTATCTATCTATCTATCTATCATCTATCTATCTGTCTGTCTGTTTGTTTAAGTTTGGCTAATACAGATTGAACATTAGCAAGAATGCCATGAGCTTGTTCGATTCACTTATACATTTGCAGTGCATTATTTACTTTGTTTATACACTTGAATGTTGAGTAATCTAAATGATAACTGAGTTCTTCCAGAAAACCGATCAATGGCATTTTCTCCTAGTTGTATATTCTATACACTCATGACTGTCAAACAATATGTGGATTTCTGTTCATAAAAATCTTTCATGTTTCAAAATTCTCCAGAAAAGTATAGCAATAGGGGTTTTTTTCAGCAAAATTGATACTGGTATACCTAATATTTTAATATAAAGGGGTATTATTCAGAGAGGTAATTTTCTTAAAGTTGTTTTTTTCATAGCTTTTATTTGAAAAAAAATTATATCATAAAACCTACTGTCTCAATACTTTGATGTTTATATTTGCAATAAATAGGTATTTCACATGTTTCTGCTTGAATATAAAATAAAACAATTTACATAAAAATTAATGTCATCTTTATTGTTTGATTATGTATATAGCAACACTTCAGATCTTTTGTCCATTTTCAAAATTGATGTTTTTGACTTCAAACTTCATGTACGCTTGTATAAATAAATGACAACATTATCATGTCTGACAACTACACTAACTTGAAACTGTTTTCCGACCTTTTGTTGGTGGGCACGCCTCCGCATTCACAATCATGAACCACAATTAGACACAGTTTTTAGGAAACAGGAAGAACACATGTACCCCCATTTTCTGTGGTAGAAAACTTATGGGAATGCTTTCTGATGTACAATAAAAATTGCTATAATTTCTTCCTGTCAATACTTTTAATTCCTGTAACTGCTCTGCTCTATACTATCACACTGTTCAAGATTTTTTTTTCCTTCATTAGGATAACATGCCATTATCCAGACACCAAATGTTTTAGACATGTACTGTTATCTCCAAAGTAGGGAAAGAAGACTTTGTGTAAATTCCAATCCAATTAGGATTAGCATAAAAATGTTACACTTGCCTTCATCAGATTTATATCCATTCATATCAAACAGTGTGTTGTATCTATACAACAACAGACTTCTCATATTAGAATCATTAACAGTAGTTCCACCTCATGCTTTGGTTTCATAAATGCTTAAACTAGAAAAAATTGGTATGGGACGTGACTAGCCAATGTCATATGTTTTCTATAACCAATTTCTAAGAGGCTGCATATGATTAAGACATAAAATGACCATATAATATTGTATTTGAAACATACATTCATTTAGAAATTTATCATCAGCCCAATTTATTATGCAAAACATTTTGTTCAGCAAGTTAAGGTTAAAAAATGCCAAATAAACAACAAAATTCAGGGAAAATAAATTATTTTGTTCTCATAATCTGTAAGTGATGCTCCTTTTTATGCAGAACAACAACACTGTTATTGCCAAGTCAATCCTGAAGATTTGGGCTCTGATTTTTGCATTCATAAATGTGAAGTTCTACACCTAAATGAAGTATTATCATTAGTCATGGTTCAGGATAATGTCTCTGCCAAGACAAAACTGGTCTTTAGAAAATGAAAACCAACAGAAGTGAAAACACATTTTCTCCTGAACTTTAATAACACATGATGAACTAATGCAGTTAAAGATGCATATCAAACCATTCACATAACTAGACATTAGTCTATGTAGAAATAACCTATATTACAAGTAAACAAACTCAACACAGTGCACGGAATAAGAAAATTACCATTTTTACCAAGCAGTCCTTGAAACAAAAACATCGACCACAAATTGCAGAAAGATGACTGATTGTAGATATGAAGTAGTGAGCTTGGCTGCACTGAATATCCACCTTTCAAGCCATCTCATATTGAATAATTTTTATTTTTTGCACCTAACAGCTGAGCTCAGTGAATACCAGAATCATGCTCTTATCCATCATCTACCAAATTGACCCAGTTATTAGGGTGATGGAAACTATAAGATTTATAATTTTTTTCAAGTTTTTGTATGCCACCCTTAGTGCAGTAACTCAACTAAAAAAGAAGCAAAAAAAAAAAGGCCATGCTTAATGACTTCATGTAACCACAGATATATCCTGACTATCTTAATAGTGGCAATTTCTGATTTGAAACCAAAAGTGTTTGTAAATATCCATTATTTATACCTCCACAGTCTATCAAGTAACTTTACACCCAGCATTTGTACTCCTTGAGTACAAAGGAGTGCTCAACTCCTAACTCTAAATAGGCTAAAATATTTATATAATACTTCATTATTAAAAATCCTTTGTCAAGACAATTTGTTTGATACTCCTGTTTGTACAGTGACTGAACTTTCACAGTGGAACACCAGACTGCTTGCCAGGTCATCCGAGTGGCTAACATCGGTAGAATCAAACTAGAGAACATGAAGATGGTGTTCCAGAGCTCAGCAATGCAATGGAATACTTATATATAGAAAATGTTCATAATTTTATTCTTAATGACATAGGATTGCCTTCTGAAATGTTACATTCAGTATACTACTGGAGATATTACTGGAGATATTTTACAGAATTTATCAATATTAATCTTGTTATTTCAGTTTCAGTTGTTGTTTCTTGTGAAGGTCACAATAATGGATTCAAAGCCCGACTGCAAATATAAGCAAAAATACTGAAACACAAGAATATTTTCTCAGATTTTCTGAAAATTATTTTTACTGATTTTTTTTTTTTTTTTTGGATCATATACAGTGATATAAAAAGATTCAATCTGGAATGAGTTTGATTTTGCAGCATCAGAGTGGCTTATAAAATAAAGATCAGAATTTTTAAATTTAAGTCTTTCAGTGACTTTACTGATTGATGGACTGCTGCTTAAATCTCTTCATGCACTTATATACTTCAAAGCTTCTCATTTCTGCCATATAGCTACTTTCTTCTATGAGCCATTCCATCTTTCTTTTTATATTAATAGTTCCATAGACACCAGATCTGTGTTGAAGTATCTCCTAAACAGGGAGGGCTGAAATTAGATTTTTCAGTTTCACATATATTTGGTAAAGATTTTAACCAGTAGTCTGCTATTAAAAAATACATCTTTTTACTGCTCTCTTTGGTGTGGTGTACTCTGAGGAGCTAAAAAAGGCCCCATGTCCCAAAACAAAACAAAAATACCTTCTTGGTTAATCTGTTTGCAAAGGTTTAAGTGCAGCACTGATTGAGGACCTCAAGCTTTGAATGACCTTATTTGTGTCTGTATGTTCAGCAAAATACATGGAATTTAGATTACTCAAGGATGATGAAGCAAGGATTGAGTTTTATGAATCTTTCAGTGGTACTTCAATGCTGGACCTGGTCTTTAAATGTATGTGGGAATTTCACCCTAAATCTTTTTCTATAAGCATAATTCAAAGGACCTATGACTGGATAACAGGAAGTTCTCGGAATGGCGTTTTCAAAATCAGTGAGGCATAACGAAAAATAGACCACTGCGAATATAGTTTCAGTGTCTGATAGAGACCTTCAGATGGCATCATAATGTGATTTTAGAGTATGCTTAAATTCATTATTTTGTTGTCAGTGCTCTGAATCCAACCCTTCTGCCACTGGTTTAAAAAGCAATTTCTCAAAGTGAAATGTAATTCCATCATTAGGGGACAGATTGTTCTAAGAAGCTGAATTAGAGCAGCATCAGCATGAATTTCAAAAACTTGCATGGAGCTATAAATATGATGTGCAATATTTTGCAATATCTAATGTGTTTTGGTCTAATGTTGAACATGCCCCATTGTTAAAACCAGCTGTGTTCTTTCACTTTTCATTTCTATAAAGCTGTGATAAAGGCTGTCAAAGCAAACCCTGCAGCACCAGCCTTTCTTGATAAAAGTTCTGTGTACACAGTACATAGTAATCTCAAGATGGAACTTTGTTTCAAACCAGAACAAAATCTTCAGCTAATTATAAGTGAACTATATTAAGCACAAAAGGCAATTTCAATTTATACTGAACAAAGTTGCATTTTACTCTTTCCTTTTAAAATGTATTCGTAGAGGTTTCTGGAACTAATTGAAAATTAATTGTGCTTAATTTTCTGAGGTATTTTTTTACTGCTTGTAAGTAGCTGTGTAATACTGTAACATCTAAATCCCCCCTCCAAGAAGATTAGTGGGGCTTTTTTGGTTTTTTTGTGTTAATTTGTATTTAAAGCTTTAGAATATGAAATGAATCATTCTTTTCATTCCTTACATCACATTAGTGCAGCAATCACTAAACTAAAGCTCTTATTATGAACACATTCAAAGCACTTGGAGGAAAATTTCTAACAGAA
The DNA here is from genome assembly GCA_013399895.1 of Serilophus lunatus. Classification (NCBI taxonomy): domain Eukaryota; kingdom Metazoa; phylum Chordata; class Aves; order Passeriformes; family Eurylaimidae; genus Serilophus; species Serilophus lunatus. The sequence goes on along the minus strand of VXBA01003621.1, from coordinate 745,583 downwards.
GTACTACAAAAAATAGGTCTGCAGTTTAAGCAGAAGAGAATTAAAAATAAAATTGTGGTTTATAGGTGAATGTTTTAAGAAAAAAAATTATGCATTTTTGTTTGTTTTCACTTTTCTGTATATGATGTAAAGAAAAACCTGAGGATTTTTTCCTTTCTTTTTCATTCTTCTAGCTATTTTTTCAGAGCATTTTACAGGAATATTATAGAACTTTCTCTTCTCTTTCCTGAAAGCTTCATGAGTGGTGGATACTTCTCACATCCCTCTGTAATATAGGATCTGGCTGGACCCAGGCAAAGACATAAAGGTTAAAATGTCCTAGATATATTACCTTGGCTCTATCACCTTGAAGAATGTTTGAGTGTGGGTTTTGTTTTGTGTTTTTGTTTTATCTCAAAGATATCAACCGTAAGTTCCATGAGCCAGAATTCAGTTCAACTTAGATCTAGAAGGACTGATCATGTCAAGAAGAAGATAGGTCTGAAGTTATGTGACTAAATGGGAGATCATCACACAGAAAGAGGACTCGGATAATTCAACACAGCAGCTGGGGTAGGAGCAAGACCCCAGTAGAGAGCCTATGAATAGGTCCAATGACAAGCTGAAGGAACTAGTTAAATTCTCAGAGAGAGAGAAACAGTAGGGTAACATGTGGTTTTCTCCTTGGATGTAGGAACTAACTTGCTGGCCAGCCAGCATTGCATAAAGTGGCGTCAAAGCAGGATGTGAGCATGGCTTTCTGCTAGTCTCTTGAGACCAGAACTGAGTTCTTTATACTCCCTGGTTGGTTAGTGTGGGTAGGAGAAGCTCTAATCCAACAGCAAACTTTCTGCAGCCCAGGTATAGGTGGCAATGTTGATGATAAATTCAAAGTTCCAGACATTTCCTCTGCCTCTCAGATCTAAGGAAAATTTGGGAAGAAACGTTTTGAAACTAAGATAAGAAAGAAGCAAAAAGACTGGAGAAGCAAAGGAATCTTATTTTAAAGGCATCACATCATCACTGCAGTTTCATCTGCCTACTCTGGGGTCTGCAATGCTTCTAAAAAAATAGTCTTACTGTCAGTGAGCACTTGCTGAACAGAATTCAGAAGTTGGCAGAAGTGACTCAGAGACAGCTCAAGACTTCTCAGCAGTGGTAACTGATTTTAGTTCCCTAATGCTAAAGATAAAACCATACTTCTGAGACTATAAGATAGGATGAGAGACAGAGTAGTGATTTGTCTTTCTACTATTAAGGGACTAGAAGAGATACTTGGTTTTAATGATTACTTCAGCTTCAGGGGCTGATGAACAGCCATATTGACATTATCTGAATGTACAGGTAGGAGGCAAAGATTAGTAGGCTGGTTTGCTACTTTTGTCAAAGAAGCAGAATGTGAAACCTGTTATTTGAGCCAACTTGTTGTTCTAGGCAAATCTGAAATACCTAAACGTAGCTCTGGTTTGGCATCTCTGGTATATTGTTAAAAGGAAAGGTATCAATTATGTGAGAAAAGAAAAGAAAAGAAAGGAGTAAGAATCAGGCATAACCCTGGGCATGTAGGGACTGGCTTCCCCCCTGCAAATGGTTACATTTTCTTTATCAGCTGCTTAATAGTTATTGATCTTTTTCAATTTATATGATGTATATAGTTAGAAGACAGAAAAAATGATTTAATTTTTAACAAAATATATTAAGAGAAAATTCTAGATCTGAGAGGCATGAAACTCAGACCCAGAATAAAAATTAAACATAGGAAGCTGTGGTTAACCCTATCACAGTCTACTGTAGACTTCCAGGTGGCTTTCTGTGTGTCTGTCTGGCAGTTGTGAAGGAATCTCTGTCCTACTGGACAGGATGTTCAATCCATTATAAAGACATAAAGTGTTAGGATCCCTAACACACTATTCCCATTATAGAAGATTAGGACCACGAGAAGGTTATTGCTGTATGCAGAAGTTCCCAACCTAAGATGCATGAGCCTTCTCCGTTGGTTTGATGGTTACCAAGGGCCAGATGAATATAGGCTGATTTGTCATTTTTGTTCCCCGAGTAATTTACTATTTGGTAAACATTACAAGTGTTGCACACCAGTGATCTGTTATTAATTTGATTCAGTCATGACTAAGATCTGGTGGGATGTGTCTTACAAAGTGTCATGTTTAGTCCTGTTCCTGCTGTCTCATTCCTTCAATTTCAACATGTAAATTTACAAGTTTATGGGTCAATGTTTTTCTGACCAGGTTATCATTTCCCATTTTCATTTCAGTGTTTCAATGGCACAGTACAATGCACAAAGAGGCTGTCTGGAAGCTGGGAGTCACAGGTAATTAATGACCTTGACAGCTACCTGTTTCCTGGCAAGCTTGACGTTAGCATGATAATTTTTCACCTGTATTTCTGGCTATAAGAGATGCATTAGGAAAAGGAGGATTTTTCATCTTCTTCTAGAATAAGGAAAAAAGTAAAATCAGAGACCAGCTTGAGTGAATCCTGTCTTGATAGACTAAGATATAATCTTAGAGCCATGACCTTAGAAGTAGAATTAGATACGAAAATATTAATTGGGTGTTTAAAGGTTCTTCTGTAGTCTTGTACCAGGCAAGAGCACCTTCTAGAACATTTTGTGACAGATGGTTTTGAAAGCCATCTTTACTATGTCAAAATGATGAAAGTGATGAGGATGAGCCTGAACAGTAGTACTACTTCCTGTATTAATTTAATGGAGTTTTACTTTGGCATTTAGGTTTAAGCAAGCAGGAAAACCAGAAAGTGCTTTCAGATACATCAGAAAGGGAATTTTTAATTTAGATAAGCATTTCCCAGAAGAACAGTGTGTCCAAAGATGCCCAAGACAATAGCAAGCATGGAAATTTCTGAGGTGGAAAGTTTACTAAAAGCCAGGTTCAATTTTCTGTGTGACAAGAGCCAGAGAACCTTGTTGGTCCTTTCGTCAACGGAATTTTTCGTGGTTCTCTGTGCGATCTTATACATTCTTTTCTTGTATGGCATGACAGCATAGCAGAGACCCTGTGCCACTTAAAGAACAATGTTAATTAATAGTTAATGAAGGGAACCACCATTTGTGTCAAAGATGTTGAAAGTACATAAGTCTGATCGTTAGGTGTTCCAGGCTGTGGTACAAGTATATGTCTCTACCATTAGAGATGGCATGCCATGTTACACACCTCTAGGGAAGTGCTGCATTCTTGTTGAGCAGGTTAGCCCACCTAAGCTTTGCTTGGGATGAACAGCAATTCAGGATAAGTACTAGAAAAATAAATGAAAAAGTTTTAGTTGAAACTGTCAAACTGAATAAGAAAATATTTTTGAAAGACTTTTAAAAGACCTTTAAATTTAACTCAATTCTACTAGCATTTATTATAAATATCTAACAAACAGTTGAAAGAAAAATACTTTTTTGTTTCATTCTTTACATTTCCTAATTCTGAAAGAAGGGATCATAACTACCCAACTGTAAGCCCCATGGCCCTACAAGTAATGTAATGTATAAAAACCACCAGTAGACATTATACTCATCAACTGAAAAAAACTCCAAGGATTTTTTTTAAAAGCCAAAACACACCTGATAAACATATCAGGCTCTCTTAATGCAAAGAAGTCTTTAGGCCTTAAATTTTATGGAATATTCTGAGTTGGAAAGGACCTACAAAGGATCCAAGTTATAACTGAGTGGCACATACCGGGATTGAAACCACAACCTTGCTGTTATTAGATTTTACATGGTTACACTGTGTTGTAACCAACTGAGCTAATCTTTGCTTTTCCTTCTTGAAAACCTGCTGGCATAGTACACTGATAGTAGACATGGCTTTGTGGAGTTGTATTTTGAAGATACTTCCTGGAGTTTGTCCTCATTTAAGGGTGGCAAAGATCTGCATTTGAATTTTAATTCTGATTGATTTCTTAGGGAGTAGGACACCTTAATGTGTGTAATGTAAAGCTGGCATGTGTTCCCTCAAAACTTATTTGCAACATCTGAGACACACAAGATAATCTTCGGCACAAATCTATTAAAATTTATCTGTATAGTCATCTATATTTATTAACTGTATGCTACTTTGTGGTTGAATTTATGTCTTTTAAGTAATTTTTTTGTTTGCTCAAGTTTTAAAATAAGTTCAACTAAGAAGGATGTTCCTGCCTTATTATTTTCAAAGGAAAAATATGGAGATAGTTTAACAAAAGGCATCATGTAAGACTGACAAAATCTATGGATGCCATTTCTCTTTTAAGTTCAGAGAAGGTTGTCTCTCTGCAATTGTGCAGAAAAAGATAAACAAACAGTTGTAATGCAATAGAAACACTGTAATAGAAATGAGAGAGAATACACACAAAAACACACACAAAATAACTCCTGTGATGCTGTATTGGGTCTGTCTGAGATGGAGCCCATTTCCCATACAGCAGCTCTCACAGTGCTGTGCTGTGCATTGGTGGCTGGCGTGGTGCTGATAATACGCCAGTGTTTTGGCTACTGCTGAGCACAGCACTGGGACTGTAGTNGGCTCACCAAGAGAGCCACTACACGCGTTGAAGCCCTACTTCTTTGGATGTGGCCGGTCATCGCCGCGGATGGGAAGTAGAGATTAGATTAGTGTTTTGCTTTTGCGCGGGCTTCTCTTTGCTTTGCTTTAATTTTTGCTTTAGTAAACTGCCTTATCTCAACCCACTGTCTGCCATCGTATTCTTTTCCCCTTGCCTGACTTTCGGGGGAAAAAGGGGTTAAAGAGACTGTGGGCACCTGGCGGCCAGCCAAGGTTAACCCATTACAGATGCTCTTAACAGTAAAATTGTTATTCCCACAAATTTATCATTGTTTCAAAGTGCACATTAAGATCAGCAATACCACTTCTTAATATAGTACTGGTGAATTTTTCCATCTCCAAAATAAACTGAATATTGTATTGCCCGTGGCCACAGATGCTATTAAAAACAACTGAAAAAACATCAGAGCAGATGCTGTTCTATGGATGCTGCATTTTTTAAATGTTTGGAGATATATTTGTTTACAGGTCAAGATCCAAGATTCATTGGTATGTGCATAATTTGAAGCACAAATATTTATTTTATATATTTTATTGGAATAGCAAAATTAGTAGATTGAACTATATATGTGAAATAATAGTACCTTTATAAACGTTTCTTTGTCCATTTTATGTAGTTCTATGTTTAGTATCAAAATGTTCCAAACTCAAAATATTGCTTATGTTGACTGAAAGTGGGATATTATATTCTAAATTCTTTTCTTTTTTTTTACAAATATATTTGCATGAATTTTTTTCCTAAGGAAATTCTATCTATGAGGTTGAAAATATATTCCTTTCTCCCAGGAAAGACGCCTCACCTTTAACTCTGAAGGCACTAGTATTGCCATCTTCTTTCACTTATGTATCCCATCACTTGAGAAAAAATACACATTTCATTTTCCTCTCCAGCTGTTTCACTTCTGTTCATGTCTTCTTTGGATATATAAGGAAAATATCATAACTGTAGCTTCCCATTATATGTAATCTAATTTGAGTCTTATGACACATTTTATTAAGACTTCTAAATGATTGCTTAGATCTTAAAAGACATTTATATTTTTATTTAATCTGTGGAAGTCATAAATGCTAATCATCAACTCATATACCTAATCTTTAGCCTTGCTTTGTAAAAAACATCTTCTTTACATAAATCTCATATCATCAAATATTTCATTACATCTTTCCAAAAGACTATAAAAGGAGTGTTATGCAAAGAAATAAAGTCAATACATTTTATCTAAAATCTATTTGAAACACCTGGATGTTTAAATATGGAAGGTACACCTTCAGTAAGGGAGACACAGAAAGATAAATAACTACCAGTAAAATTATTGTTCGTGATTCACTAAGATACAGCTTAAAACTGGAGATGCAGTTGTCCATCTAGGTGAGAAAGCTCATGATAAGAGTCACTTCACAGAACTAATATGCACAGATAAATCTTTGACATGAGAAGAAGCACACAGTACCATCCAAGACCATGAAGAGTAAATACAAAACAAGGAAGAAATCTGCCAGTCACACCACTTTGACAATAGACTTCTGCTTTTAGCCTTTCACTGTACCCATTTGGACGAAGATCTACTGGATTTCCAGGTCTATAATGAATGGCCAGTACATATATGCATACTATTTCCACAGTGAATCAAATATATCCTGAAAAGATCAAATTGACAGGACATATACAATAAATTCCGTTATGGTTGTGGTGTATTTTTCCCAGAATACCTCAAATACACAAGGCATTTACACAGCAAGTTCACATATGTGCATCTAAATACCTCCAGAGTCAATAAACTTGAATCCACCAATTTTTGGAGAACAGACTAATAGTTTGAACAGCCTAGTACCACAGCCCTGAGTATGATCATAGTGTTGTCACCCAGTAGTAACCTAGGTATTCCCTCTTTCTTCAGAGTATTCTCTGGGGCACCACTGAATTTCTGCACAGGAGAATGAAGGTTCCTTCTGTCCTTTCTTCACTTCAATCTGATAACTTTTAAACTTGGCACATCCAGGATCATGCCTTCAGTTTTGGCCTCCATGAGTGATGTTACGACATAAACACAGGTAGCACCACAGCTTCTTTGTAACTTGAGGCCCTATATGCCTGATGAAGCTGCTCCCGAATATTACATTCACAGTATGACAACTTGGAGAGATATTGTGGCACCATACAGCAGCAAAGTTGAGTATGTGGCAGTCAGTGTTCCCTGCAGTTTCATCCTAGAGCCTTTAGACAGTTTTCTGCTAACCAAGTGGGACAGGTGTTCCTTCTCCAAATACATAGTAGGATACCTTACTACTGAGAAGCACGAAAATTAAGACATCTGTACCTCTAAAGGTCTACCTGCTGGGAATTGAAGACACAAATGGTGGTCTTGACTGATCCTTCTCATGACCTGACACTTAGGTGCTTAGTCACAAGAAACACATAAACTCAAACAGCCCTTGTGTATACGGCCACAATGCTGCTAGCTGAGTCATAAAATCCATGGAAAGGTGACTAAAGATAATCAAGCAAATGAAAAAAGAAAATATTTACGTAAATCATAAGAAAAGTTCCTTAAAAAATTATACACTCTGCAAGAGAGTAATTTCCTGAGGGAAGTGATGGAAATGCCATCAAAAGAGAATTTTTAAACTGAAGTTGACAAAAACAAATGTGCTTCAGGAAAAATACTGTATATATCTTATGCCAAAGAAATGTGCTGAGTATATTTCTATTTCTTACATGCCTCCAATTCCACATAAGTCTATGCTATGTATTAGAAAACCCATTGCTTTAAATACATAAGCTAACTGTGCAAACCCAAACAAAATTATTTTCATCATTCTTTGATAATCTTTCTGCATCATCCCTGATAGTGAGAAACAAACAGGAAATCTGATCATAATAATGACAGACATTTTAATGTGTTCTTTTTTTTCCCTAACGACATAGATTTAGTATACATACTTGTCTCCTAAATTAATCTGTTTTTCTACTTTCTTCCAAATTATAGTGTAGTATTCCTGGATTTCTCACTTTAACTTACTTTTTCTAAATTACAAAAAAAATTAATTCCAGAAGCATCATTGTTATATTATTCCAATATTTTGAAATAATCAGTAAAAATAACTTGGTATGAAATTCTTTTTCTTGGATAATATTCAGAACCAAACAAGAGGCAGATAAAAGATACTACAGCAGGTGTGCCCATCACTACAGAGGCCGAATTTTCTGTCTCAGATTGTGTTGAAAAATTTACACAGAGAAGCTGAACCAGAATTATTTTGATTATATTGCCCCTCTCCATCTCTCTGATGTTTTCCATGGTTGTTTTTTTTTTTCATTTGTGATTTAAAAATTATCTGTGCTCTAATGGAAATAAAATCTCCATGTCATTAGGTTGTCAACTACAGGAAAGATTTCTGAGACTCTGCTTAAGTCTCCAGAATTCATTACTTTTCTATGAAGTAGAATAGATCAAGAACTTTGGTGATGAAGATAATGTGAGTTTTAAGAAAATTCTCATGGTTTCCCATGGTAGAAGTTGAAAAAGATTAATGTAATCCTAGACTATTTTTCAGGTATGTTATTAATCCTTGCTCAATCAGTTCTGCTACAGTCTCATCAGAATGTCTATCACAGAAAAATATGTACTACAGAATGGTTTATAAAAATGAAAAACTTTTCATTTTGTAATGCAATATTACAGAAGCAAAATGGCAATTTATTCATATTTAACAGACATTGTTTTACAAGTATGCTGAATAACAAACAAATCTCCAGAGAGCCAAGTACAACATTTGAGAGGAGGCTGAGATATATATTTTTAGAAAATTGCTACATAGGTAACAGGTGACAATAGCTTTTACAGACAGGATGATGCCTGGCACTAACAGCCTTAATTTTGTTAAGCAAAGGAAAGGCTTATGTGTTCATGTTCCTATCAGCCTGTTCTGCATTACAGTACCTTGTGTGTTTTAAAGAGATTTTTCTCCAGGGAATTAGCTTATTGTGGTAAAAGTGGAGAGAGGGAACAAAATAAAGGCTTTTCCCCACATGAAGGATCTTCTTAGCATGAGGTGGTATTTTGTTCATCTTTTTGAATTTTAAAAGCCTTTTTATTTTACATCTTCTTCTAGAGGGTATCAAAGTATAGGACCTGAATCCACAGTCATACTTTATGAACAGCATCAAATATGGCCAATCCACTTTGGGCTGCTGGTTAAAAGCAAAAATTACTTAAACCTGAATTTAGAGTGCAATTTTATTTTAAATTTTTTTGTCAGAGTTATACCTAAACATTGACCATATAAAGTAAAAATGACATATATGTTAAATTTGGACTAAATACTAAAATGTTTCAAATACTAAATAACTTTTTTTTTTGAGAGATGACACCTAAGAGCTCGAGGATAACACCTAGAAACGTCATCCACTCACATTTCTGCCGTAGACAAAAATTTTGTAGAACGCATGTTCTACAACTGTCTGTTGTTGGTTTGTTGTTGGGGTATTTTTGGTTGGTTGGTTGTTTTTGATTTGATTTCTTTTTGTTTTTATTTTAGGTGGGTTTTTTTTTCCCTTGTCGATTGTTGGTGTTCCCAGCTTTGTCATTTTGAAAGCCGAAGCTGCAATGAGGGCAGCGAGCACCAGGACATGCAGCTCCCACTAGATGTCACTGCAGGCCGCCAGTTCAGCTCCGTGCCGTCGCAGGGCCCTTGACTGTGACAGCTGCGAACGATACCTGTGGCTCTGTGTAGCTGTTTACACATCAACTCCCCCAAAAAACAACCAAAAAACCCCAAAACAAGTAACAATAAGTTAAAGAGAGTGTTCTTAATAAACACCGTGTCAGGCTGCTCTCTGAATGCCACATGAGAGGAATGTGCACTACTTAACATTGTTCATCTTTAAGAGTATGTGGCCCAACACCAAACAATATTTATTATAGTGTAGGCATCTAGATACCTTTTACTTAAAAGTAGTAAAATAATTCTTCGCAAACACTAGAAAAGTTGACACAAAATTTATTTGGAATATTGGAAGGTGTGTGCGTAACCAGTGATAGAGGAAATATGAGTTTTTTCTCTGGGAAGTAATCTCATGCTTTAAGATTAATTTATAAATTAATAAAGAAATGAATAAATGGAGTACTATGAATATGAAAGAATGCTTTATTTTGCATGTGATTTTCAAGCTTCCAAACTGTACACTCAAGTGGCACAAATTATCTCAATGGTCTGTAAATGTGATCAAAATAGTTTTGTATGCATATGTTGTTTATGAGTATATATATTCATTTTTTAACCAGCTGTAATGTCATCTCAGAAGTTATTTAAATAATTAACTGCCTCATATTCTACTCATGACAACTGTACATAGTACACACTACAATTAATAGGAACTGCACATGCATACTGAAGTGAAACAAAATAACTAGTATTTAAATCATTTAACTGGCTCCTTACAAGAATCATCTAAAGTGAGATCATAGAATTGTCAGGATTGGAAGAGACCTTTAAAATCGTATCCAAAAGTCAACTCAGCACTACCACTATAACCATTAAACCTCCCAACTGTATCACCGAGTGCAGGATCCCAATTCCTCTTAAACACCTCCAGGGATGACTCTACTACATCCCTGGAAAATTGATTCTAAAATTTTTTTTCTAATATCTAATCTTAATCTCCCCTGTCTCTGGACATTTCTTCTGGTCCTCTCACTGTAGGTATGGCGGAAGAGACCAGGCTCCACCTCACTACAATCTCCTTTTGGGTAGTTGTAGAGAGTGATGAAGTCATGAGGTCTCCCCTGAGCTTTCTCTTCTCTAAACTAAACAAAACCAGCTTCCTCAGCCTTTCCTCATAAGACATGTTCTCTAGTCCTTTCACGAGCCTTTGCTGCCCTTTGGTGGACACTCTCCAGCACTTCAGTGTCCTTTTTGAGGTTGACTGGGTTTGATTCCCAGTTGTCCTACATGTGCCATGCAATGGCACTCAGGATGATCTTTTCCGTAACCTTGCCTGGAATCGAAGTTCGGTTGACAGGTCTGCAGTCCCCAGAGCATTCTTCTGGCCCTTCTTGTAGATGGGCATTTCATTTTCCAATTTCCAGTCAGATGGATCTTCAGTTAACCAGGACTGCTGGTAGTTAATTGGGAGTGGTTTGGTGAGTTCTTTTACCAGTTCTCTCAATATTCTGGGGTGAATCCCATTGGCCATAGACTTTTAGGTGTCTAATTGGCATAGCAGGTTATAACCGTCTCCTCCTGGATTATTTGGCTTCACTTATCTCCCCATTACCAACTTCCAGCTCAGGGAGCCAGGCATCCTGAGGACAATTGATCTTTATATTGAAGACTGAGGCAAAGAAGGTATTAAGTACCTCTGATCTTTCCTCACCCCCTGTCACTACACTACCCGCTGCATTCCACAAATAATTGAGATGCTCCTTGACTCTTCTTTTGCTGCCAATGTATTTACAGAAATTTTCTGTTGTCTTTAACTGTAGCAGCCAAATCAAATTCTAGTTGGCTTCGGCTGCTCTAATCTTTTCCCTTCATGACCTTGCAAAAGCCTTGCAGTCCTTCCAAGTTACCTAAATCCTCCTTTCAGAGATAATTTTTTTTGTGGAACTTCTGTTTAACCAGGCCATTCTTCAACTGTCTTCCTTCAGATGGGGACAGCCCTCTTCTGAATAGCTAACAATTCTTTTTTAAAGAATTACAGCCTTCCTAAACCTTTGCCCTTCAGGACTGACTCCCAAGGGACTGTCAATCAGTGCCCTAAACAGACTGAAGTCTGCCCACTGGAAGCCTAAGGTGGAAGTTCTGCAAGTGCCACTCCTTACTTCACTCAAAACTCTAACATTTTGTGTTCTCTATGCCCAAGACAGCCTTCAAGAAACAACATCATTGCGTCATCAGTCCTTCTTTGTTCGCAAAAAAACAGGTCTAGCAGGGCACTTCCTATAGCAGGCTTATTTACCAGTTGTGTTAGGAGGTGTTTCCCACACACTCCAGAAATCTCCTAGACTACTTCCTCTCTGCTGTGTTGTATTTCCAGCAGACATTTGGCAAGTTGAAGTCACCCATGAGTACAAGGGCTGGTGACCATGAGACTTCTGTCAGCTGCTTATAGAATGCTTCATCAGTCTGTTCATCCCGGTGGGGTGTCTAACAGACTCCCATCAAGATGTGTGCCCTGCTGACCTTCCCCCTGATCTTTACCCGTAGGCACTCAGCCTTGTCATCTTCATCATCATCAATTTCAATACAATAAAATACTCCCTAAATACAGTGCTACCCCAACACCTTTCCTATTTCACTCGTCTCTTCTAAACAGCATGTAGCCATGCATTTCAGCACTTCAGCTGTGAGTCATCCCACCATGATAGCAACTACATTGTAACTTTGCTGCTGAACAAAGGCTTCCAGCTCCTCCTGCTTGCTGCCTATACTGTGTATATTGATGCACAAGCACTGGGCTTACAGTTTTGTCCCTGTCATAGGCCTGCCACTCACCACTGCCGTGCCACCCCCACATTGCTGTGCCCTGCCCTCAGTGCCATGCCACACCCTCACTGCTGTGCCATGCCCTGTTTCTTTAACACACTCCTTAGAACCATTTAAGACTCCCTCTCTGCTGTTCAGGTGTTCCTGGGCTCCAGAACTCTCCTGTACACCTTGATCCAACCCTCACCCCCATACTTACCTCAGTCACCTCTGCTGCCTCAGTGGGTCTAGCAGATTATGTTAGCAACTGGAGAAGAAAGTCAACAGACTACATTTTAGATTTAAATTACTGTTTATTTAACTACTCAAAACTAAAGGAGTAATTGCTGTTTTCTTTAGTAAGATTTTGTAGCAGTTGGGACAGTGTATATTGGATGAATATGCAGCAATACTAAAGTTAATGCATTGAAAAAAACTTGTAAGTGAGCCCTAGAGGAGACATGAAAATGTTTCCAGTACCTCTAAAACATGCATGCTGTTTACATTTCGCAGCAACAAAATGTACTGCATGATGAAAAGATTTCAGTGGCATGGGACTTCCCACAACATGAGCTGTTCTCCAGCTAAAGGATTACTAACAACCATTTGTAAGGCAAGATGTCACCATGGGTGTATGGACAAGCCAACTCACTACTTGGCATCCAAGCTTTCATTTTTAACAAGTCTTTAGACAAAACAGTTGTGAAGGAAACTGAGAAAGTGTGCCTCAGTATAAATCACTCAACAATGCCTTTCTTTTCTAGCAGAGGGTTGAAGCTGTGAGATGTGAAGAGCCCACGTTTATTCAGTTAAGAAAATAAGCCCTGAAATTATGGTAAATAACACTGACTGCAAGAAATGAGTTGCTGTTCAGATTCCTGCATTTCTACCAGTTTCCAATTAGAATGAAATTATTCATAGCTGAAACATGAACCAAAACATGGACCAAAACATGACCCAAAACTGAAATCCCTAAGTTCCAATATAATGTGTAAAGAGAGTAAAGAAAAAATAAACACATTTTAAAACCCTACCAGCCATAAAAAGCAATTCACTTCATCTGACAAAACAAGGTAATCCATCTTCACTGCAAAGAAAGCTGAGTTCATTTATGGCGTTCTCTCATAGGTTAAAAAGTTTCAATATAACTACTTCTGCCTCTAAATGTTTGACAATACATGGCCAATGTGGGAAGCATTGGCTGTTATTCATTTGCTATTTTTAGCTGTTTCTTAATACCTTGGACTCAAAGGTAGCAGACTGACAGAGTCATCCTCTAGGCTACATTCAATGAACTGTTTCCACTTCTGTTATAAGAAAGAAAATGAAGGCTAAAATCACATATGACTAGAGAGTACATATGGTAATTAATGTAATTCCTTTCCTTTTTATTACTAATGTTTATGAATAAAAATTTCCAGGTTAATGAAACTTTGCATGCTTTAGACAGAAGCAGAGTCTTCTTGAAACCACAAATGTGTAAGGCTATTGGAATAATGTGGTTGCTTCAGACAGTACTGCTAAATAGATATCACTCCTTTATCAACACTGATTCCTGGAATATCGACATTCCCAACAAAATCAGAAAGATATAGGTATCAGAACTCATGAACAATTCTTTGCTTGTTCTCTGTTTTTTGCAGTTGCAAGTAGTGGGACTCAATATCCTGGGTTGCTATGTGTCACTTCATTATAGAAGTAGAAAGAAAAAGTTGAAGTGAATCAGATGAGTCAGAGTTGAGAGGTCTTGAAAAAAAGAACATAGAAGAGACTTTAGGAAGCTGAAGAGAGAAACTGTACTGAGGTTGTGTTTTGCTTTTGTCTCCAGTTATTTCATACTTCCTAAGATCTGAGCAGACAGGTTTATATTTTTCATTTCATGTGTCATTTAGCTTTAAAGTTACACCTCAAAATATTAGAAAAAATGTTAAATATGTCTGCTTTCTAACACTGTATTAGAGAGGCTAGAATCAGAGATAGTTTTGGAGTCTGTTGAATTCTACCCAGCTTCACAAGCAGAAGTGTTTCCAAGGTTAGGTCAGGTTAAAAACAATGTGAGCAATGTTCCCTGGGAGACTTGTCCAATATGTAATTACCATAACTGAGGGCTTAATTCAATGAGAAAGTGACTACATTACTATTCTGTATGGGTATGCCAGATTTTTTTCCCTACTTTAGGCAGGTTCTAATTAACAATGTTAGAATTTGTAAGTAATACAAGTGGCTGTGGCATAAAATTGTATTTTTCCCCTTAGATATCAAAACAACCTAATAACAAAGGAGAATTTTAAAGTTAATTCAAGAATTTGAGCACACTTACCTCTTCTTAGTAGAAAGGATGGAAGGAATTGGCTAATGTGGCACCCATCTATAAGAAGGGCAAGAAGGTGGATCCAGGGAATTATAGACCTGTCAGCCTGACTTCTGTAACAGAAAAAAATATGGAATGAATCATCTTAAGGGAAATTATGCTGCACCTACAGGATAATTAGGAGATCAGATCTAGTCAGCATGGATTCAGGAGGGAAGATCCTGCTTAACCAACCTAGTTTCCTTTTATGATCAGGTAACTCATCTGATCGATGAGGGGGAAACCTGTGGATGTAGTGTACCTAGATTTTAGCAAAGCCTTTGATACTGTCTCCCATAGTAGACTCCTGGTGTAACTGGTGGATTGTGACTTAGACAGGTTTACTCTGTCCTGGGTTAAGAACTGGCTGGATGGCTGAGCTCAGAGAGTGGTGGTGAACAGTGTCACGTTCAGTTGGAGGCCGGTCACCAGTGGGGTCCCCCAGAGTTCAGTGTTGGAGCCAGTTCTATTCAA
>VXBA01003621.1:675259-730726 GCA_013399895.1 Serilophus lunatus | reverse complement strand
ATAACCCCATGCAGAGTTATAGGCTGGGGTCGGTGTGGCTGGAGGATGCCCAGGCAGAGAGGGACTTGGGGGTGCTGGTTGATAGGAAGCTGAACATGAGCCAGCAGTGTGCCCAGGTGGCCAAGAAGGCCAACGGCATCCTGGCCTGCATCAAGAATAGTGCTGCCAGTAGGACCAGGGATGTTATTCTTCCCTTGTACTTGGCACTGGTTAGGCTGCAGCTCGAGTACTGTGTCCAGTTCTGGGCCCCTCAGTTTAAGAAGGATATTGAGTTGCTGGAGCGTGTCCAGAGAAGGGCAACGAGGATGGTGAAGGGGCTGGAGTATAAGCCCTGTGAAGAGTGGCTGAGGGGGCTGGGATTGTTCAGCCTGGAGAAGAGGAGACTCAGGGGTGACCTTATTGCTGTCTATAACTACCTGAAAGGAGGTTGTAGTCAGGCGGGGGTCGGTCTCTTCTCTCAGGCTCCCAGTGACAGGACTAGAGGACACAGTCTTAGGCTGCAGCAGGGAAGGTTTAGGTTGGATATTGGGAGAAACTTTTTCACAGAGAGAGTGACTTCCCATTGGAATGGGCTTCCCAGGGAGGTGGTGGAGTCATTGTCCCTGGATGTGTTTAAGGATAGGTTGGATGATGAACTTAGTGACATGGTTTAGATGGTTTAGATGGTGGGTTGGTGTTGGTTAGGTTGATAAGTTAGGTAAAAGGTTAGACTTGATCTCTACGGTCTTTTCCAACCTTGTTAATTCTGTGTGTAATTCTGTGTGTAAGTCATCTTTAAAACCTGAAAAAGTGCTACAGGTCTCACTTAGGAAAAAAGTATTTAATCAAACAGAAGAAAAATTTCCTGTAGCATTGTACATGCTCTCTAAAAGATACCCTCAAGCAAGTACTCAAATTTAGAGGTCTGACAAGTGAAATGATTTGTTGAAAGAACTACATGATGGATGTATGCTTTACTTTTTGTTTGAATTGAACAACTACTAAAGAGAGAGGAGAAGTTCTCAAAATTGAAAGATATGATTTTGCAAAGGACATAGGGTTCCCTTTTTACTATTTTGCTCTGTCTCCTGTCTGCCTGAGAAAAAGGGGGAGGTAGAAGTCTATTAAATTGTTTGAGTTTGTGTCAATACGTATGACTAGTAAAGTTTTTGAAAAAGGGAACCTATATGTCCTATATTGATTTAAGCTGTAATACATCATCTGTTCTCCTGGCCTCTGTATAGCAAGACATTGTTTACATTGGCGATGCTGTTCTAACAAAATCCTCCTAGAAGGGAACTCTAATAACAAGAAACCAAGAAAAACGATCAAACTTACCAATAAGTAAATATAGCAGATTTATTTGTCCTGTTACAAAAAGAAACTGATTCAGTAAGCTGACTGAATGATTTTCTCCATCATCACTTCTTCCATGATTTGGTTGATCTATTCAATGTCAAATTTTGACTGAACCTATATATTAAAGTCTTTAAGTTTATGCATAGCATTATATGATGTTATATAAAACCCCCCTACAATTCCTTTTTTCTCTGGCAGCAGCATAAGCTCAAAGTAATTTCTTTCCTCACTGACAGGACAATGAATCCATACTACAGTATTATCCACCTTTTAACAAGTTGATCTGAATTATGTTGACATCCAGGAGAGATGTATTTGAATGCTAGCTAATAACATGGAAAGATACTTTTTATTGTAGTTTAAGAGGAGCTACACTAAAGCTAATTAATCCTCCCTCCATATTGTTCTATTGGTTTACCCATGTAATTGTTTAAGTAATTATGAATCCATTGTTTTATTAATCCTTGGTTAGTGCAAGAATGTTTAGATAAACTTCATAAAATGCCAGGAGAAATACTGAGGGAATAGAAACTATTTCCTATCTAACAGTAGTTCCCTTTTGCTGACTTTCAGAGAAATTAGAAAATATCCATGTCCGCCCTCTGCAGTCAACACTTACTGAATGTCTGTCATCTTGTAATTTTGTTTCCTTGGGAAACCAACTTTTATGCTCACATAATGTTCATATAATTCTCAAATAACACAGTCTACACTTTCTCCTGACTGGGCCTGTGTCATTTAAGTGAAAGACCTGCAAAATATAGAGTGGTGCAAAACATGAGGTCAGAAATAAGTCTTAAAGACAGAGGCATTTGTGTTCTGTGTCTTTTATTATTGTAGTCTTTCTCTCCAAAGATTCACAATATACTACAGAGTTATTTAATGAAATACATATGGTAGTGGCATGGAATTTGACTTCCAGATAAGGCTAAAAAAAGAAAGTAA
Organism: Serilophus lunatus; assembly: GCA_013399895.1. Lineage (NCBI taxonomy): Eukaryota > Metazoa > Chordata > Aves > Passeriformes > Eurylaimidae > Serilophus > Serilophus lunatus. The sequence continues at coordinate 728,443 of VXBA01003621.1, read as the reverse complement.
AAGTTGCAATTCAGAACAGCCTACAAAAAGAAAGGAATAAGTCAAGAATCTATTGGCTAAGAGGAGGCTTTTTCAGAAGGTGAGTGGGAACTGAGGGTGAAATGATGGGAGGCCAGAGGCAGAGGTACAAGAGGCACTCAAATCAGAGCTATTCCAGACCCTCTAAGTGCATGTTGAGCAACTGGAGGGGTTTACTGATACTCCTAATGGATGGTCCATTACCAGTTAGACTTACAGTCAGCTACAGATAAACTGCTCTCAACTTCTGAAGAGATTCAGTGTAATCAGTTTCCCAGTCAGCCTTCTATAGGTGGCCTATTTATTCCTTACTTGGTCATACAAATTTTCTTGGGGATATCAGAATATTTCACACAGACTGTAGCCTTTGCAGGTAACTAAATAGTAAGAGTTTACCAAGATTTTCTCAGTCTATGAAATGCAGTCTTTCTGTTGTGACTGATGCAAGTTTAACTTGTCTATATAAAGCTTAAACTAAGAAATGAGAAATGGTGGTAATATAGTGTAATTATCATGTAATTTGATGCAATCTTTCCCAAGAGAAGCTGGACCATCCCTACTCTAGCCAATGAGACAACTGGACAATTCAGTTCAGTGAGTACTTATTAGGTTCACTACATAATTTCAGCATCATAGTCTGTTATTTTTTCTCTCAGCACATGAAGGACAAGGAGGCAATAGAAAACAGACATTTCCTTTGGAACACAAAAGATTGTTTCTTTGCATTTTTTGCCTGCAAAAATGCTTGACAATTATGAGAGAATGGACTTCGATAGTTGAAGAAATCAAACCATTTGATACAATATTTAATAAAAAATCAAAAAATTTGTATATGATGGGAACTGGAGCTCTCTTTGGAAAATGGTGCACATTTCTGGTCTAGTTACACTATTAATTTTTTTTCATTCTCTCATCTCATCATGAGATGAAGATTCATCTCATCTTCAAAGGAAATGTTTAGGTAGAAGAAATTCCACCTGGAAGAATTAATATACTCCCTGTTGCTACATGTTTTGAAAGTCAAATGACAAAATCACCTCTCAGGGAAAGTTTCTAAGGAGTGGTCACACATAACCATCACCAGCTAGAGAAAAAATAATTTCAGGATGTTCACATTCTGTCATATCTTGCTGTGTGTTGTTTGATAATCCTCTAAATTTATTTCTTTTATTGTATCCAGTGTTCTTATGCCTAATAACTGTCTTAAAAAAACAATGGGGGGAGGGGGGGAGAAGGAAGAGGTGGGGAGGGAAGTCTTGAGGTTGAATAGAAGAGTTGTCTTTTCAGTCAGGATCCATCTCTCCTGCTCTCCTGTTGAGGCTCTGAGATTAAGTAAAGGACAATGTTATTCTTTGGGAAAAGTGGCAGGGACACATAGACCTCAACTTTTGCAGATGTAATACTTTTGAAAATTTTAATTAAATGAAATTGTTCTTCCTTATGTATCTTTTGCCTTACAATTTGCACAAATATCTATACATATTTTTATGAATATTTAAGAAGTTGTATTCTGTACATATGTCTTTAAGTTTCTTAATGTTCATATTGTTGCTCTCTAAGATAGTTGGCGCCTACCATTTAGATGTTGGTTCATTTTAATGCTTCTGCTCCTATACAGCTTGCAAATATTTTGAGGAAAGCAAAACTGATGAGAGAAGCTATACACTTGTAAATGTCAAGTATTTATAAAAACCGGCTCAATATCTTTGCTCTCCAACTTTATTTATGTTTCACGATTAGATGCTGGTTTATAAGAACTCTGAAAAAAGCAGATTTTTTTTTTTTTTCCACTGGCATACTTCGGGATGCTAGTTTTGTGCCACAGAAGAAGTTTTGAGCTAGCTCTCAAACTCTTATCTATCTAAAATGACCTAACTGTATTTCACACAAGCAGAAACAAATGCCTGATTTTCTTAACTAAACAACATTCTCCCTATCCCTAGCAGTATGGCTACCACTAGGAAGTGGCTTTGTTATTCTGTACAGTTTCTTTTTTCTTCAAGAAGATCAAGAGTAGAAATTTTGTGTTTATGTATACACATTAGATATATAGTCTAGTGTCCAATCATTAGGGTGCACAATTTTTCTATTGGAATTTAATGTAAATACTTCTTTTCTGTACTAACTACATTTATTGCTCCCACATGAAAAATAAAAATTGTATTGGAATTTTAGATTTTAAAGATGATGACTAAACTTAAAAATTAAAATGCCTTTGCACCACTTCCTGACTCTTACTCTACAAATGATTTATAGTCTCATTATCTGCTAGAAGAATTATTTCACAGCTGAATATAATCAAGATGCCATGCTCTATGCTACTATTCCTTACTTCATTATTTTTTATTCTTTTTAAGTACAAACATCCTATCAAGATGAAAACTAATTACTGCTACTTAGACTATTCAGCCAGGTATATGAAATACCAGAAAATATCCTATCAGGGCTAAAAAAATCAATAATCATTATGATACTTCTACAAATTCTCTGTAGCAGCAGCTGCCAAAGGATGGTACATAACACACAAGTCATTTTTCTCAGTACAGAAGAAAAAGATGTTCCTGGTGATGGGTATTAGTGACTACAACTACTGATGGTGGCTGCTACCAAAAAAAACCATTACAAAGCTCTGCTCTAAAGTCTCTTCTTCAAGGAAGAGTTTATAGTTGTAGAGTGAATTGTAGAAAGTATTTGTTTATTACAAAATAGTAATAGTAATAGTAGTAGTCAGGCAGAGGATGGTCTCTTCTCTCAGGGTCCCAGTGACAGGACTAGAGGACACAGGCTGCAGCAGGGGAGGTTTAGGTTGGATATTGGGAGAAACTTTTTCACAGAGAGAGTGACTTCCCATTGGAATGGGCTTCCCAGGGAGGTGGTGGAGTCACTGCCCCTGGATGTGTTTAAGGATAGGTTGGATGATGAACTTAAGTGACATGATTTAAATGATTTAGATGGTCCAGATAATTTAGATGATGGATTGGTGTTGGATTGGTTGTTAAGCTGGTCGTAAAGGTTGGACTTGATGATCTCTACGGTCTTTTCCAACCTTGTTCATTCTGTAGTAACCTCAAAGATTCATTACTACATAACTAGAAAAATTGCACATGAAGTGTAACAAAATGAGTTACTTATGTATGTGAAGTGCCATATTAGTACTAAATCATTATACTGATTTGGAAGATATCTGGTAATCCAGTATACTTCAGAAGGTTGGACTTGATGATCTCTACGGTCTAGGAAATTTTCCAAAATTTCCTAAGGAGGTTTCATAGAAGACTATCTTAATGGAAATACTTTCTTTCTTTCTTATCCTTGGTTCTTGGGGAGGTCATGGAAGGAACTCTGTACACTAGATGCTAGAACTAGAAGAGTTTTTTTCTTTAACATTTATGAGGTTTCATATTATATAAGTACTTCAGAAAACTTTCAAATACTTTGTGTTAGCTCAATACCCTTAATGTACCTGTGAAATGACAAGTAGATTCAAAGAAAGTAGTAGTATTGCATGCCTGAAATGCAGTAGAGGAAAAAAAACCCACATAAATTTGATCCAAATGACTAAGCTTAGCTACTTCGTGAGCAAATCAAGATGACAAGGTAATGTCATTTCATTAAAAAAGGTCATTGTTTTGACATGTTTAATTCAACCTACAGAAATCTGATCAGTCTTCAGGGTGTAGGAAATCTGAAGATGACTTGGCTTTATCTGTTTTGGCACTTAAACTGTGTATTAAGTAATGATGCGACTTTGAACATATAAGGCAATTTGCATGATACATTAACAGGCAGTCTCATAGTGTCTCCTTGTCAACACTAGCTTCATATTCTACTTCCACAACTTTTCCAAGTATTTTGAAATGACACCCAAGATTCTTTATCCTTCTCCAAATGGACTTTTTTCTCCCATTGGAACATGTAATAAATTAAAAAAAAAAGAATAAATAATAGTTTTTTTCATTGTTGACAAATTCTTCATGCTAATAATTGTAGAGGCTTCCAGCTGTACTGTAAATCCATTAATTTTCTGAAGCAATACAATTTGTAGGTATTGAAGAGTCACATAAATGCATTTCCTCAAAGTCCTCTTGTACTAACTTTAAAACATTGCGGTTCACATTTTTTCTATTTACACAATGCTTCATAATTACAAAGTTCCTACCTATCCTTTAATTCTGCACAGAAGTACTCTGTGGATGTAATTGCCTTCTAACAGGGTTCTTATTGCTGTGGCATATTGATGTGTTTAAATTATTACATCCATGTACATAAACTATCCTGTCTTTCATAATTTCACAGTTGTGTGAGCAATCACATGAAAAGCTTTCAGAGCACTCATCTTTAGAACTGAAAATGTAAAAACATTAATTTTTTTAATAGAAAAATGAAGATTTTTGTCAAATGACTGATAGAGAATACAGAACAGCACGGACAATGAAGGTCTGCTAGAGCAAAGTTTGTCCAGGGTATGCCCAAGAAATATTTTTTAACTTATGACAGCTGCATTCCATAGAAGAGCTAGTCACAGTGTTAACAGTTGTGCCCTGACAGTGAGGTTTTGGTAATAAATTTGCAACTGAGATTGCTCATAAAAAATTAAACTGGAATAGCCACTTTTAAAGTATTTAAGACAAATGCAAAAAGCTCTCCTCTGTTCTTTCTAACAGTTTAAGAGGAAAATTTTCAACCTAACATTTCTGACAAATTTGCTAATTAACTTAATCCTGCTTTTTGATCATTCAGTCCCAGAAAACACCTTGTTATGAAGTTCTTATATTTTTATGTCAATGACATTTGTATATGTATTGAGTCTGTCTGAGTTGGAGTTCATTTCCCCATAGGAGCCCTCACAGTGCTGTGTTTTGTATTGGTGATAACACACCAGTTTTTTGACTACTTCTGAGCACAGCATTGGGACTGTAATGTTCCTTCCTCAGCCAAGGCCAAGATTCTGGGAGGGGACACAAGTCAGCTGACCCAAACTGACCAAGGGAGATTCCTTACTGTATGACATCAGCTCAGATATAAAAGGTAAGAAAAGGAGGAGAAAGGGGGACATTCATTGTTTCCAATGGCTGCCTGCCAAGAAACCACTACACCTGCCCTGCTTCCCAGGACATGGCCAGACATTGCTGTTGATGGGAAGTAGAGAATAAATTTTTTGTTTTTCACTTTGCTTTTGTGCACCCAAATCTTGCTTTTGCTTTAGTAAACTACCTTATCCCAACCTACGAGTTGTTTACCATCTTATTCTCTCCCCCTTGCCTGGCTGGGAAAGGGAGGTGTAGAGAGCCTGGGCAGACACTTGGCATCCAGCTGAGTTCAAACTGTTACAGTATATAAGGCTGACTGGCTGTTTTGTATTTATTATGTTATCTTTTAAAATGGGTTCAAACCCTTTTGGAAGAGAATGAGAACCTTTCAGAATCACTAAGACTCAAACAACAGAGTCCCGCCTGTATTTTCCTTGGCCTGAGCCACATGAACATCACTGATTATTCTACTGAAGAAAAGGAACTAGAAAGATCAGGCAGGGCATGCCTTTCAGTAAAAATAATACACCTCTCCCACCTGAAATCCAACATCCTTTGTTCTGATTTCTTATTTGCTGCCTGCACAAAGGACTTAGTTTTTTTTAAAAAATCAGTTATTTCCAAATAGTAAAAGTTTCTTAAATTCTACTTTCTGTTCTATTTTTCAGATAAGACCAGGATAAAAACCAAGGTTCCACTAGAACAACTTTTTTTCCAGCCAAGATATAACCACCACTTTTAAGAACTGACTGAAGTGTTTCCATCTGCATTGAGTGCTGCACCTGAAGCCTGTGTTGGAGGTTTTATCCTGCCAACATTTATATGCTGATTACTTCTATAAAACTTGAGAGTCATTTCCCCAGCAGCACCTGGAATAATTACAGAGTGACTGGCAAATGACTCATGAAGGTACTGTTAAGCGTGCCAGTCATCGTGCAACTAATAATTCTCCAGAATCAACATGAAACATCAGCAAATGGCATTTTGTTTCACTGCAACCCTGTTTTTGTATCCCACTCCCTTAATTTGTTTGTTGGTGCCTGTAACAATGACAACAAAAGGAAGGATAATCCACACTCAATTCTTTTTCATGAAAATTAACTACGTTCATTAAAATGAAGAGTGATAGAAAAGGCTGCCAAATCCAAAGGAATTTCGTCAAAATAGATGGCTATTTATTTGCTGAAGATACCTTTTATATTGACATGCACTAAATGCCCTCTATTCCTTCTGCTGAATGTCAGTTAGTTCAGTACTTTTAAACAGGTCAAGCTAACTCATTATATAGAATATGGATCTTAAAAGAAAAATCAGGATACATAGTTTCAGACACTAGTAGTTTATGACAGTTTACATTTGTTTTGCAGTTGTGTGGCAAGGTTTTGGTAGTGGCTATAGGGGTGGTGGGTTCTGCAAGAAGTTGCCAGAAACTTCTGTGTTTCATAGAGCCAATGCCAAGACGGACCTGCTGCTGGCCAAGGCCGATTCCATCAGCAGTCCACGTTATACTGGTGCCTCTGGGATAACATAGTTATGAAAGGGTGATTGGGGGTGGGAACCAGCTAAATAGAAGCAGCCAGAGAAGAGAGTAGTGAGCTTGCGTAACAGCAACAGCCCTGCAGACACCCAGATCAGTGAAGAAGGAGGGGAAGGAGGGACTTCTGGCATCAGTGCAGAGATTCCTCTGCAGCCCATGGGGAAGACTATGGTAAGACAGGATGTGACCCCTGCCTTAAGGGGGCTGTTACCCTGTGGGAAGCCAGTGCTGGAGCTGGCTCCTGTCAAGGACTGTGGAGTTGTGGAGGGAGGAGTCCTTGCTGGAGCAGGTTTCCTGGTGGGATTTGTGATTCCATGGAGGACCCATGTGAATCCAACTCTTGGCTCTGCACAGGACCATCCCCAGGAGTCACACCATTTGCCAAAGAGTATTGTCCAAACACTTCTTGAGTTCTGACAGGGTTGGTGCTGTGATAACTTCCCTGGGAAGCCGGTTCCAGTACCCAACTACCCTTTTTTCATATCAAACCTAAACCTTCCCTGACACAACTTCAAGCCACTCCCTCAAGTCCTGTCACTGGCCACCACAGAGGCCCTTTTTCTTCCACTCATGAGGAACTTGTAGACTGCAATAAGGTGTCCCCTTGACTACCAAAATGTAAGGAAGACAATAAATATTCTAATAAACTAGAAACCTCAGAAGTCTATGTATTTCCATCACTATATATCAAAAGACTTTTCCCCTCCTTTTCCAAATGACCCCTTCCTTATGCTCTTCTCCTCTTTTCACACATTGTAAGGTTCTTTGGAAGAATCCTGTTCCAGGCTGCACTTAAATTTTTCCTGATGCCTAATATTCCTGACTGAGAAGCAGGTACAGGAGGGCAGCAGTCACTGCTAGGCAGGCCCTACGTTCTAGGTAGGGAAAGGTGTCACTCATCAGGCACTATAAAGGCACCTCAGAGACTCTTACCACAATCTTGGAGCTAATTTTGAAAATATGTAAATGTAATTATCCAGTGACTACTCATGGTAGTCTCTGTTTAACGTGTCAATGCTCCTAACCTCCTAAGCCTTGGACCAGCAGGATTAAGAAGCAAGAGACACTGGTGTGCACCAGCTGATTTAAATGAATGGCACTTGTCTTTGGAGTTGTACATAGCAAAGCTCACATATTAAAGGACAGATGCACTGCATATGTTTTTATAGAAACATCTTGAAAATTGCAACTACTCCTTTTTATCCCCCTACTACCACATTATTTAAATCATCAAGTTTACAAGGTTCATGAAATATGCTGTAGTTTAGGAACTGCTGCCCTAGTTCTTGCCTTTTCAACATTCTGAAAGACAAGTCATACCTTTCAGATCAATATTTATTTCCTCTTTGAATGCTTTCTCTCTCAAAATATCTAAATGTGGCCCATGTGAAAAATGGTTCTAATTATGTGTTGTGGCAAAACTCTCCTGGACCATACAGGTAGCAAAAAGAAGAAAGTCTGAACTTCATTGATAAAAAAGGGGAGAGCAAATGGGTAGCCTTTCAATCAAGATGAACAGACTCAGTATAATTCTACTGCAAAGAACTTCAGAATTTTTTAATGAAAGCAAGTCAAGAAACAGAGGAATATGTACCCAGAACAACAGGGGGCAAATGTTTACAGCTTAGTTTATGTGTGAGACTGGATGTAAGAAAAGAGAAGCTCATACCCCCTATATATTTCTCTGATTCAAAAGTACATATTCCCACCTGAAAACTCATCTTCAGGCCACTTGGATAGGTCATAAAGGCTGAATTTATCATACAGGTTGTTGTAAAAATCTTTCTGTAGAAAGTACCACTGGGAATACAACAAGCTCATATTTTCTCTTTTATTAATTTAATATATATATATCACTAGAAACTCTTGTATAACTAATTTATCACACTGCCTATGAATGCTACAAAGTCCATAAATCTTCTCCTTCATAATTAAATATTTTAAATCTAGAAACTAACTAACGTTTAATATTAGAAGAAAACTGAGGATGAATAGCAAGGTGTGCATTTTCTTTCTTAGTTCATCAAGTACAATATTTATGTGTGCATATAGATGTCTGGTTTAAGAGATTGTCATAAACGGGCTGAAGACGCTTATGAGAGCCAGTCATTCATAGAAGTTATAGAAGCTCTTCCATTTTCCAAGAACAACCTCCCAATTAACTGCTTCAACATAAAATTGTGAAATTCTTAACATGATAATACTAAGAAGCACAACATTTGGTGAAGATATTTTGATATGAACAAAGCTGGTAGCAGTAATACAGCAATAATTGCTAGCTCATTTACGGCCTATTTAGCTCGTGCAGTGAACCAGATAACAGCTAATGAGCACAGCTTCTTGCTGTAATTAGTAGAACAGTAGTGGCTCGCAGATGATTTACAGTTTGCTAAAGTCAGGGTATTTACTGAAAAGCTTGTGTTCTCTGTGAAGTAGTGCCTGTATGATGAATTGAGGATGCCATACTTTACTTTCTAATAAGTCTTAAGATTTGATTCATAATAACCTCAGAATTAATGTAAACCTAACAGAAGTACAACACTGAAGATTTTTGTGTGCTGCCTCTTAGCTTGCGTCCTAGCGTATCAGAAATCGTTTTGCCAGTTTATGTATTTTCTTTCATTTGTTGCAGAAAGATTAAAAAACTAATGGTATAATTCTTGCCCTACTGGCAAAGTAAAGACCATTTAATGTTGTGGTAACAGAAATATATTCTTTGCAGAGCTGGAATTCAAATGGGCAAAAGAAGGGACAGCAAAATAGGGATGTAAAATGTTTGCAAAAGAGCACTTGATCAAAAATTACATCAGTGCAGTACTGATATATAGAGACTTCTAAATGAATAAATGGATGGATATCTTCAAGAAAGATTAAATTCTCTGATTACTGAATGGACTGCTTATAGACAAGAAGGCAAATAGAAATGTCAGTCAACTATACCAAAGGGACATTTACTAATTCTATGCAGAAATATTAAATATTCCTATGAAATACCTAGTTCAATGTTGCAGATTCACAGAACTCAACCAGAATCAAGACTAATCTCACTTTTCTAGAACTTAATCTGCACTATTATTTTTATCACTATGAGTGCTACTGTTGTTGTTAGCAGATAACAACTGAAACTGTAATACTACTTGGATCTAGTAACACAATAGCAGAGCCTTTCCTTCAGCTTAGCTCTGTACACTTGAAATCATACATCTAAGACCAACCAAAAAATAATACAGGTGGGAAATAATAATAATAATGATGGTGTATAATTTAAAAAACCCATCAATACTTTTTTCGTGAAAGAATAATATAAATTCTGACTAAAAATATACTTGAAAACAACCAAAGCAATGACATTATTAAGCAAATTCAATATAAATTTACTAATCAACTTATAAGGAAACAGAAGTGACACTGTATATAAATTTCAACCGCAAGCAAAAGAGCTTTTTAAACATTTAATTTTCAGATTTCCATAAATACTACATGATAGTGTCATTTTACTTATGATAGTTTGTTGTTCATGTAAGCATCCAATCATTGTACGTCTTACGTGCAACATGGAATACCTCTGGCATTTCATGAGGGTTTTTGAATCTTCATCAGTACTTTCTATCCACTATATTGCATTTTAAGGACATGTTTGTCCATTTTCTCATGCTAACCTATTTGCTCTGTCTTGCAGGCACTACTTAATTATTTAATGAGTTACAGTAAAAGAATTCAAATGAAGACATTTGTCATACTAGGAACATATCACGTTCACAGCCTTAATCAATTATACTTAATAGAACAACAAAATTGTAACAGTGATGAAAAGATCTCCTAGTCCATAAAAGACATGGTAATAGCTCTCAGTTAAATCTACCTACTTAAAGTGCTGTCCTTGTAAGACAGTGAAATAGGTTTGAACATCCTTATTAAGGGAGAGCAGAATATAAGTCTTCCAGACTCTTGCTCGAATGGAAGGTCCAAAGAGATGATCTCCAGAGGTCTCTTTCAACCTCAACCATTTTGTGATTCTCAGGTTATATATTGCTTGTTGGCTTTTATGTTGGTGGCTTTTTGCTTGTTTGTTGTAGGTTTTTTTTATTTTGTTGCAAACCAGGAGCAATTATTCATTTATAAAGCTTAAACACATAAAGCTTAAATTGTCAATTTGATGGCTGGACAATTCAAAGTCAACTAACTATTAAGAAAGTGCACAGAATAGACTAAGCAAAATTAAGTGGCATAGAATCAAAAAGAGTAAAAGAAACTAAATATATTTGCATTTAGTTCACTTCTTACATCCTCTTTTTCACTATTTCTTTCATATTTTCATTGTATTGCATGATGGAGGGGAATTCTGAAACATAATAAAAAGTCATTAAAATGTTTGAGGAGCAGGTCTTCATCAAAATGATAAGTAGGAAGTAATGACATCTGAGAGTTTTTAGGAAATTTAGAAAAAACTTGGTGAAGAGATTTTGAATACTTTGGATAATGACAAAACCACAGAATCACAGAGACTCTTCCTGCTTTTAGATACAGTTTGATCTTGCATTTCACACCATAGCCCCTCTTCACCATGGTTTCTTTCTTACTTTTGTGCCTTTTAAGATGAGAAACATCATATCTGCCTTTCTCTGCACAACTATTTCCCATTGGAAATAATTTCCTATTTGGAAATTTGGGAGCCTTTGTGACTGTATAATGAAAAAAGCTGTCACAGTCAAAACTCATAAATCTCACTTTTAGCTGCTGCAAACAACCATTTCAGTCTCAAACACTTCTGAAAATTTTGGCTACAAAGCATGACTAGTCTGCCATGTCTGACTTAGTGCACACAGAAGCATTGATTATGTGCTTAAAGGTAAACAAGGGAGAACAGTAATTTTGTAGCAAAGCTGCACAAAGGCAGCTTCCTGTTTACCAGCAAAACCCTTAGATCTTCTCTGGGTTTGTTTTGTCAATTTTTTCTTTTCCTGTCATGTCTTTAAATTTGTCTTCAAAAGTGTCACAAAATGAAAATGATCCATTTAGAAAGTGAATAAAAATGTTCTCCTTGGAAAGACAACCTTTCAGAGCTCTTCTCTGGGGAATTTATATGAACAGAGATTTTGCCCAGATTTGGCCACTGTCTGTATTTGAGTACATTTATATATGGACGATGAAAGTCACTTGGCTTTTACGACACTGACCCTCACCACAAAACTACAAATACATATAGCAAAACTGTGAGAAGGTAGACTTTTTCAGAAAATGATGCCTAAGAGATTAACAAAAACAGAGATTAACAAAAATAGAATAATCAGAATTATTCTATGGTAATAGAAATATTAAAAGGAAAAAGGCTTTAAGCTAATGCTGACAAACCATGCATTGAATTGCTACTACTTTGATATATATACAGTAGGTGAGCCTTTAAATTTAGTTTACTCAGAGTACAACCTAAATTATATTTTATAATATCATGTTTAAGGATAATTTATGGTATTTTACTAAGTCAATACAAGCCTACAGGACTTCAAAATAAAGTATGATCCATAAAAATGAAGTGTTTTCCCTTGGAACTTCCAAATTTATAAACACAAAGATAAGCTTTCTCTTTCCTTCTTTTATCCTCTCTGTTTTCCAGAGGTCTTTGATCCAGCTACACTGCCACAGACATCTTGACAAATTTTCTGTTATCAGTAAGTTCACACTTCTGTAAATCATAAACCACACTACAGTGATAAACTGTATAATGACATTTCACATAAACTTTTCATTCATAATAGGATGTAATTTTTAAATGCTGTTTTTCTTTCAAATAATTGTAGGATTGTTTTCCAATTCACCACTGAAATGTAAGTACATTGTCCAAAAAGTTTAAGTTATGCTTATAAAAATATAATCTAATTTTATTATCTATCCAAATTATGAATTGTTTCTGAACATTTTAGTGATGTGTGTAATGTCTTTGATATTGTCAAACCATTAGATATGATAAAATGTAAGGCTATTATTGAATGTAATTTGCATCTCTGTTTAAATGCATAGATGTAGATCACTAGTATCTCTGAGTTATTTGGACTGTTTTAAAGTAAATTATACATGAAAAGATTTTTTTAATATATAATTAAAGTTGTACAATCAGAATTCAATTATAAATATTGAATACAAAATTTTTAAGAATTAAACATTGAAGACCTTGATATAGTTGCTGAATATGAAATGAAAATCAAATAAACATAACACTTTTCCATATTTGAATTATATCTTTTCTTTAAATTTAAAATTCATTTTAATACATTTCTGAAGGAAACCACAGGACCTCAGAGGCAAGAAATAATTTTTTCACGCTTTCAAAGCTGAATAAAATTTGAATATGATAGTACTCGTGTTTTCAGATGTTCTTCAAGCAAGGGTTGTTAGTGCTAGTAAGAGAAAATTAAAAAAATAAGAGTATCAGTGCCAACTCTTAAAAATCAAATTTTCATTCATCTAATAAAAGGAGTCAAGAAGAGTCCTGGCTTTTTTAGAAATGTAATTTTTGAGAGGGGGATGAGTCTTTCACAGAGAGACATTCTATCACAGTCATTGAAAGCCTATCTTAGAGTTAGGTGTGTATACTTTCTCCTGCAGACTTAATCTAACTGACTTATTTTTTGGGGAGGAAAAAAATAGTTGTAGGATTCAAAATCAAGCAAAATTTTACAGAAAATAATAGAAGCTAAGAGTAAGCACGATGCATTGCTAGTGAAAGACCCTAGTCCTCTAACTATGACAGCAAAGCAGGTAAGATGCTCCAAGAGCATTGTTACTGCTTTTTTACATATTTAAGATATGCTATAATGTTTATAATATATTATGTTTTGAAAAATATTTTTATATCATTAGAAAAAAGGTTAAATATTTTATATGACTGTTAAATTTCTCATCTGCATACTATTCTTCTTGGTCATAAACAAGGAAGTTTCTACTATCAATTGGTATGTCATTTTTGAACTTTCTTAGATCACTATTTTATTATTTGGTCAATATTACTACCATGATCTTGCAATTGGGTCCTTTTCAGAGGGGTGAATGAGTTAGAGCTTAAAAAAATCCCACTATTTTCTAAATTTTGTCAAAAGCTGACTTGTGCAGATGGAGGTGTTTTCCTCCTGGAAATGTGCTTGCTAACACCTGGATTTCAAACCTAAATAAAGGTATTGGAACCCTAAAATTGGTAGCTTTGGTACTTCTTACTTAGGTTGGAACCAAAAGCTAAAAAAGAAGCTGGTGGAACTTTAAGAAAAACCTTTCATGCCTGGAGTTGCAGAAAAATGTACATAATGATTTCACCAGTGTTGCACAGTATGCACCTTGGAGAATACATGAGTCCACCCAACATAAAGTCACATATGCACAGCAAAACAAATAATGAATGATGAGGTGGTGAAACTGAACTCTCACTGAGGTTGTAATTCTGTGTGTCTCATTTTTGCTTCAGTGACTCTTTTAGCCTGAGACAAAAACAGAACAAACAATTAGTGCAAGAATTGATGATCTGTGCCCTCAAAGGTTGTGGTGGCCGTGGTCATGTTTTATAAGTCTATTAATGCAAACATCTTTTCCTTGTCATTAGCATTCTGCCTGTTGTTCATTGATAGTACTTGGGAGGTACACCTGTATCAGACAAAGGATTTTTATCTGCCCTTTTTGGTCAGTGATTCTCTAATATAGTATATTTTGTTCCTTGCTGGTTTTAGATACCAATTACACTTATTTCTGCAACTGGTGAAATGATTACATATATTACATATACAGCTCATTTTCCAGAACCTAACCTTGCCTTCTGATGGGTAGAATGAAATTATGTGAAAGAAGAATAATTAAACTGATAAACAACATGTCATCTTTGCAAGAGGGTATATTCAGTTCCTTGATTTAGAGATTAAGAGCAGGTAGGAATTAGTCTTGAAAATGTTTTATGATGATCTGAAACCATTTTTACAATTAAATAGAAATGTAATAGGTTGCATGCACAGAACTATTCACCAGTGATTTTAAGCCTCTCTAGCACATGTTTTTCTCTAAGGCTGCTTGTCAATACTTCCTATACTTACTTGCTTTCCTATTTCAGCTAATAGGTAAAATGAACCTCAAATATGGTCTACATTGTTACATAAGAAAATGAGGCTGCCTTCACAAACTTATTAAAATCTTCTAGAATCTATAAAATAATGATGTTCATATGATCCTGTTTCACATGGATGAGTTTTGACCTTTTGTGTATGATTAATCTAAAGTAGGAAACAAAGAAAAAAAATCTGTCCTTTTGCAATAATGGGAAAACTCCCCACTGAACCTAAGTAAATTCTTAAAAGTGATTGATTTATTTGAAGATATCTAATTTTTCATACCTCTGTACATTTACAAAGGCACCAGGAAATTTAAAAAAGACAGCTGATATTCTGTAATATCACATTTTCAATTCTGCAAGATTTTGTTCTTACAGAAAGTGCCACAGATTTAAGATATCCTATGTTAATGGTGCTATCACAGACAATTCAGATATTTAGAGCTCTCAGCATTTGTGTCAAAACATGGCACACAGTGTTAACAAAGAACTCTGCAGTTACTGTATAGAGAGTACTAAATACAGCTACTCACTGTAGTTACAGTGACTTCAGATCTGTGACTTCTGGATAACAAGGGGTCCTTACTGGAGTTTCATTTTCTTCCCTTGTCATTTACCATTCATAACTTCACCATCCTTATCTCCTTGCATACCATAAATTCTAGTTCTTACCACATTTTGTGACCTCATTCAACATCACTTAAAAGATTGCTCTAAAGGTATGCCCCTATCTATTCAGAGAAGCTAAAAGTCCTAAAAGTCATCAAATTACCTATTCATGAAATGACAGCTAATTTGATATAAGGTTTATGGCCACATTCAAGCCAACTCTGACAAGAAATCCACCCCCACAAACATAAATGTGTCATGAGTGGGAAACACAGTATAAAAATGTTACTTATAATATTTTGACGGTCTTCATTGATACGCAAAATCTTTTGCAGTATCATCTTAAAATAAAGGGAAAAGTTGAGGCAAAGTTTAGGAAACAGAAAAGCAGATGTGTGAACTAAGCCTGAACTTATCTTTCAAATGTGTTTCTAGCAATTTTTTTACCATTTACACATGAAACAAGAACATTATACAAGAAAAGATTTTCACTGCAATGTCTGTCTTGATACCCAAGATTTTAAGGAGTGCTTGCAGTTTCTTCAGAACTCAGTTAAGCACTTGAACTTTCGTTGTTTTTATTCTTTTCAATGTTGTTTCTTTACAGTAAATTTATTTATTACCAACTTTAAAATATGGTCTTGTTTTATTTTTTCACATAACAAAATATTTTTCTATATAAATTGATGCAGAAAAATTCCCATTGCTCAGTTTAAATAGAAAATTAGATTATTTATGCTGTGATGCATTTTCATTTCAGCTCTTGTTGCTCATTATTTATCTGATTTACATTCCTAAGAAAAATAAGTCTTTGTGATTCAGTACTGTAAATTAAATTTAAATAGATTGACTCCAGTCAAAAGATCTCAAAAGATATTCAGCTATAGATGGTCAGTCAGATAAACAATTCTCATACACAGAACGACAAACAATATTTAGTCTATTAAAGATTCAAAAAAGTTGGTATAGAATTCAAATGCAAATGCAGCATATTACTGCATCCAACAATGTATGATCATGCTGGGTTCATATTGGCTATGATATGGAAGACAGTTGGTAAGCAATAGCTTAAAAATGTGTCAGCTTTATGCAAAGGTCAGAGGTCCTGTTGTTATCCATGATTCATAAAATCAAACATGAAACACAGTCTATACAGCTTCAGAGAATTCTCAGTGGTTATTCATAACAACATATACTCATTATCAAGCTTTTTTAGTTTGGTCTCAAAGCTTTTGTTTTGATGGATTCACTTTGGTCTCATCATTTTGAAATCCTAGCTCAAGTTTTCTCATGTTCTATCTATTGTTCCCATTGTATATGCCTTGCAGAGGAGAAAAAGAATGTGACAAGAAAAAGAAAATTGAACACATCTCAAGATTTGACATTTTGAATGCAAAGAATTTTTTTAAGCATGAGGGTTTGAAGAAAAACTTCCTAATACTATTTCAAGGCCAAAGTGAGATTCATACCTTCCCATTGAAAAGTTGAAAATATCCTTGAAACCCATCGAAGCTAAAGCCTCTTACACTGATTGAATTTGAACCTTTCTATTAACCTTTGACAAAAGGGAATATTCAATAGAATAGAGGTAATTTTATTGTGCTTGGTGCATGGTTACAGAAGAGCATTCAAAAAAAATTCCCATCAGCAAATTCTAATGGCAGCATTGTAAGTTTTTACTACAAAATTTAAATGTCCTAAGATTTTATGATTTCTCTTAAATTTAAGAATACAATGTTTCTGAAGTGTATTTTTTTACTCCGTTTTGCAGTAGTTTACTTAAAAAATCTTTTAGATATAGCAAGAACAAAAAAAACAAACTGTAGAGGTTAGTTACAGAGTGGATATGAATTTTGAGTCCTTTTGTCTTCTTATTCACAGACATATCATATTTAACATAAATCAGAACATTCAAGTTATATAGCAAGACTTTGTACCACTCTGTACCCTTTTCTGAAAATCTACTGTAATTATACTGTTATAACACCAAAAGACAACATAACAGGCAGGTGGAGAGTTGTCATGAATCACCTAAATGGCTAAATGTTACAAAGGCCTATTTATTACACTGTTTGCTTGCACATCCTTAAATGACTACCTGAGCCAGCACATAGTATTTAGTGTTTCCATTCAGTGTCAAACTAAGCCACCTGGGGGCTGAAGGGATTGAGAGCAGCCGGCTAAGAATGACTTGGGGGTGCTTGTGGATGAGAGGCTAGACGTGAGCTGGCACTGTGTACTCGCAGGCCAGGAAGCCAACAGTGCCCTGGGCTACATCAAGAGATGTGGGGCCAGCAAGTCAAGGGACATGATTCTGCTCCTCTATTCTGATCTGGGGCCCCCAACATAAGAAGGCTGCAGATATGCTGCAGCAGGTCCACAGGAGGGCTACAAAATGAGTAGAGGGTTGGAGCACCTTTCCTGTGAGGAAAGGCTGAGAAAGCTGGGGTTGTTCAGTGAAGAGAAGGGAAGAGGAGAGGAGAGGAGAGGAGAAGAGAAGAGAAGAGAAGAGAAGAGAAGAGAAGAGAAGAGAAGAGAAGAGAAGAGAAGAGAAGAGAAGAGAAGAGAAGAGAAGAGAAGAGAAGAGAAGAGAAGAGAAGAGAATAAGGGTCTGGGGGGCATTGCAATATATCAATATTTAAAGGGGGCTTCTAAGAAAGACATCATAACTTCTACTCCTCACTTTTTTATGAAAGACAGCCCTGTAACCTACTGTAGTGGTTAGCAATTTTAAATAATTTAATTATTTAATACACCAGACTAGTACCAGTTTCTACTTAGCTCTGCCCCTGGTGCTGAAACAGCAACAATGATTCTCTGCCCATCAGGGGCAGCATGGATAAGAGGAAGGTAAGCCAGCCACATAGGGGAGGATTTGTGTCACATTTGGTTTGTTTTCATGTTTCTTACAGGTTCCACCTAGCATGTATGAGTCCTCTCTCTCTCAAAAGCTAATTCTAACAATCTAACAAAGCATAGTTTTACAAAGATTAGCATCTTTAGTGGGCTGAAGGGTTTTAAGCAAATGTGTGATAGAATATCAAGAATAGTCTGTTTAGAGTCTTTTCACAAGTTGCATAGTTGAAATTTTAAAGGTAAACAAGGAGCAGATAAGTTGTCCCTTTTGTTCCAAGTAATGATTTCCTCCATCAATACCGAGTAACTGTTCACAGAGTGTTTAGCATATATCTGCAGTTTCATGATTTGAATGTCTTTATCAAGCAGTGGATATAGATAGAGATATATGTATCTATACAGTTATGTTGGTTTAACAAGTTCCAGGGCATGTTAACTGACTGAAGGGGAAGGAAGGGAGAAGAGGAAGCAAACGAGGAAAAGTTTCATGATTGTCCAGTCTGATTATTTTCCTTTTTACCAAAAAATGTTAGTGTGGCAATGTCGCATTAGAGACTTACCATTTAGCTGCTGAAATGCAAAGACACTAGAATCAACACATACAGTACATCTTAATACAATTTAAATTATAGCAAATTAAATCAGTTTGGTGAGAAGGAGTTAGAAAAATACATATAATTTTTCTGATTCTACTCTTATCCCTGTAGATCTTTGGAAGCTGTCATCTTTGAGAACACAAATCATCTATTGGAATTTTAAAAAAAAAGTGTTCTAAAAGTGTTAAAATTGACCGAAAGCTTGGAGCATCCATCAAACACCTCTCTAGGAAGCCTGTTCCAGTGTTTGACCACCCTCTTTGTAGAGTAGTGGTTTTTGTTATTCAGTCTAAACTTTCCCTGGATCAGCTTTGAATCATTCCCATATTTTCTATCTCTGGATCCCAGGGAGAACAGATCAGTGCCTCTCTCTGCACTTCTCCTCCTGAGGAAGCTGTAGAGAACTAAAGGTATGCACTTTCCTCTTCCTTTTTAAGCTTTCACCAGTACTGTTTCTTTAATACTTTTGCTCAGGTGACTGGAATTCCAAGATGTGGCAGGTTTGTGCAAGATAAAAACATTTGATAAATACATTTTCTGCCTTTTTCAGCATAGGAGCAATTTATAGCATTAGCATCTAAGTCATCAAAATCAGAGTTCACAAACAACCACATTATTTTGTACAGGGTTGTAAGAGTCCATCAGAAGATGGATATTGTCTCAACGTTGTCATCAGGGACTTGGACATTTTCAGGTACTCCAAAACCTGAGTTAAGGCCTTGACTGAAGTTTGCAAAGCCATCCTGCCCGAGACAGAGTGGCTGCCAGGTGCTGCTCCCTGGACCAANGGAGCCATGACGGATGCAAAAGCTATCCCTTGGCAAAAGGCCACTTGACTGACTGACACTCCTCTTTGGACATATAAGAGAAGGCCTCTCACCGACCGACGAAGAGGAATTCCCCCCACCACCGAAGGAAACTACTATGGATCTGTAGGGACGCCTCGAGGACTCGTCGTGAGGTGGTAGCTATATATCCCTTCTCTCTCTCTCTCTCTCTCTCTCTCTCTCTCTCTCACTCTCTCTCTTTTGCTTTGCTTTGCTTTTCCCTACCTCATTTTTCATCTATCGCGCTGCTGCTTTTTGGGCACATAATAAAGTTTTGCTGTTTGATCAAAGCTAAAGTGTTTTTGCACTCCGAGATCACGGTAACGAACCATCACGCGTCCTGCCAAATTCGAGTGGACCGTGACAAGGATAAATGTAAGGCTTCTTGTTATAGTTACAGATAGACAAGGACAAGAATGTTAGATGTTTTCCAAGAGTATAGTTGAGTTTCCTGTCATCTATGGATTAGTTCAATTTTGCTCTCAATTCCTAGTGAAACACTTCATCATAGCAATGACAAGTCTAGTGATTAAGGAAGATATCAGACTGAGTTTTTGTTTTTAACTTTGTTCAGTGCCTTTATGTGACACGCAAGATCCCTTTGAGAAAAGGGTTCATCTTAAGAGTTACAATTTTTCCTTTTCTTCTTCTTTCTTTTTTTTATTTTTTTTCCCGGCTATTATATTTTTTCAATTCTTCCATGTTTGTTCTGTCCTAATTCATTCCTTCCTTCTATATTTTGTTCAATGAAAAAGTCTTAATATCTCCCAACAGTTTTGCCTCCTATCCTTCTGTGGTATGTACACTAAAATAATCACTCCTAAGACAGTGAATATGGTTGCTAACAGAACATCATCAGGCTTTAGAGCTAAATATCACAATGAGGTTAATGACAGATGGGAAATGCTCATACATTGCAGTCATGGTTTCAGTCTGTCTGCAAACACAGTTTGCATTACTTTATGTTTCGCTTTGAAAGAACCTCAACAGCTTGGGTTTCTTTATAAGGTTAAGGTTAAAACCTATGAAATCTGAATATACCATTCCGTCAATATTGAAGCAAAGCAAAGAAGCACGTATGTCCTGTTGTATGGGTGTCTGATTTTTCTTAGCTGAAAGCTCAAGCCAGAAATGTAGGTTGTTTTTTTGTTTTGTCATTGGTTTTTGTGTGGTTTTTTTTTTTCAACAGTCAGTAGTAGTCCAAAATCCTTGGTTTACCACATTCCTTTCAGATATGTAACATTCCTATTTTTCTTAAACTCTGTCGTTTTCCGTCAGAGAGAGACTTGCACTCCATTAAAATATTTAATCTAGAACTTCTAGGGAGATAGGTCAGGTGTGGGCCTAGCTGCCTGGCAGAAGGAAGGCAGCATAAAGATGGCTTTGGCACTGTTGCACTCAAAGCCATCCGTATCACTTGGCCTAACTTGCTCTAAGATAGATTTCATATCATGTGTAGAAGTGTAATCATACTGCCTTTCAGGCTTCCTTCACATTTGTAACTTCTTTTGCTTGTGCTCTCTGCAGATATCTCTCCACATCTGTCTCTATGACGCCTCATCTTCCTAGACTGGGTGAGAAAGATATCTCTTGCACTTCCCTTGTTCCGTCATCAGGTCTTATAGTAGGCAGCCTTCTAATTCCAAAGCCCAAATTTTACTATAATAGTTAGCCTTAAAACATTCAGAGCTCAAGTTTCTCCACTATCAGTAAGTGGAGTTAAAAAAACCAAGTACACCAATTCTTGGAAGTGTTTGATGACACATGATATGTTTGTTAACACACGATGTACTGCACTGCTGTTCAGACAGCAATGTGTGTGACACGCAACAGATGCCCCATACTCAACCCTGAGTAAACTTTGCAAATGTCTAAGTGGCTGCATAAGCCCAAATATATCTATTGCTTTGTAGTCCTTGAGAAGAATTACCAAAAGAGGTTCAAGATGACATAACAGCTACTGGCAAGTGTGCACAGACTTAAAACAGAAAGCAGAGCCTTGAGATCTCTGCACCTATTTCTGTAGAACTCTAATGAGCTGCAGGAAAAGAGAGTTCAAGTGAGTACTGATGAGATGAAGAGGGACAGAAGAAGCCAACCTGCCTCCTGTTAAAAGCTGTTAAAAGTTCTTCTTTGCTGGGGCTGATGGAGTTTTATTCTCATAACATTACATAGGGAATGCATATGTGGTTTTGATAGTCTTGGAAAGACAATAAGATCTCCCCAGACCCATACAAAGAGGTCCTTTAAGAGTAGCTAGCATGTCTTACATTCTTAGTGCACATTGCAGGGTTAAGAAATCAGCAGAGTCTGTGGCCACAGAGACCCCATGGTTAGGATTTCCCCTCAAGAGAAATATTTAGTTCGTTCCAGAATGGAGTTTGCATGAATATTGACATCTATGCAGTATGAACAATAGCAGATTAGGACCCTGGCAATAAACGGAGTGGACCAATGCAACAGGGTAAACATATCATTTGCGTCTGCAACATTCATTAACATTCCACAATTCTTCTCTTCCACCTTGTCCAAACGAGCTTCTCTTGGCTTTTTTTTTTTCATTGTATTTTTTCATTGTTACACCTGCTCAGCCAAACCATCAACAATTTATTTCCCACACACTCAATCAAACTGATAACATTGTAATCCAGTATAAACAGAGAAGCAATTGTTACCAATTAGCCAAAAGTTTCAGTGTTTCCAGGCTTGCAGCTAGTTTGTGGTTTATGAAATTTAACTAAGTTACAGCTTAATCAATTTGCCACTAGAAAATAGTAAGTTCTAGATAAAATATCCTGATGACAAAGGAGGATCATGAGGAATGAATAAAAAGATTTTTAGTGATGATTTTTTACAACACCCATACCCAGTCACTGACAGTGAGGAATCACAAAAATAAGAATATTACCATTCTCTAGGTGAACTAGGTTGTGTAACCAGCAGGCACAAAGTCACGAAGAGATCTGTCTTGCTGTTTCTTCACAGTTACCTCAATGTGGAAAAGAAAGCAGTGAGGCAGACAATGCTCACACAAATGTGTTCTAAGGCTTGTGCTGTAGTTAAGAGAATTAATACACTTAGAAAACTATAGCAAATCATTCAAATCCTAAAAGATAAGAAGATACTACATTAGTGCTGGAAACCTGAGAAAAGTGTAAGAGTCTAAGTGTTTTAGAATCAAGATACAAATATAAAAATGAAGGTTTAATGATAATGAAGTAAGGAAAGACTGAATGACTTCTGATGATACTCTTGAAGAACGATGTATACTCTAACGTTTACACTATTACATAATACCAACAATGCTTTTCAGATTGTAATATGGACAACACTTTGGCATAACAGATGGATAACAATTAAAAAGTGTTGGATTTATACTCTCAGAAACTTAATCATTATAATGTTGCTAATAGAGTAAAATCTTATAAAAGTACTCATATATAGCTATTTTTTTTTTCAACACTAGTCTGATAATTATAAAAAGGTGTACTGGATAGTCTGTGTAAAGTTTAAAAGGATTACTCTAATAACCAATACAACATGAAATTGAGAGCAGTTTAGTCCAGTCAATCCGCCTCTTATTTATTTGTTTGTTTGTTTATGTTTTCCCTAGTTGTACCTTTGGAACAGGTGCTGAGAAAGGTTGCGGACTCTTCCTCACTAGAGATATTCAACAATCATGTAATCCTGTATAATGTGCTCTAGGGTGACCCTGCTTGAGCAGAGAGGATGGATCAAAACTGAACCTATTCTGTGATGCTGTGATTTGTCCCGTGCTGATAATATAGGGTGACCCGTAAATGTTGGATCCAAAGTGGAACTTGACCCCTAAAGTGACATTTAAAGACCTTTTTAAAATGCAGAGACAAAAAGGGACCTTAAATCCCAAGGACAAAATCTGTGAAGACAATAAGATTGTCCTGCTTTTCTCAGTAGATGTTTAGGAATTTCATTTAGCAGAGTAAAGACTGTGAGGTCTGCTTGGCAACTAAGCAGCACGCTCTCATTTCTGCCACTCTGTGCGCATAGAGAATTATGCGCAGATATTATAAAATATTTGGGTCAAACTTTCACTGTGGGTCGATAGCTTTGTGATTGTTGGATCAAGATGAGAAAATCAGAAGGGTATTTCTATCATCTAGTGATCAAAAATGTTCACAGTGCCATAGAAAGTCAGGTATGAACATGCATCCATGTTAAAGCACGTGTCCAGAAACCACACAATTTGTCCACGTTCCAGAGACCTGTATTCAAAGCATTCCTTTAATGCATACAGAATACAAGTTTAAATATATGTTGCCTACCCCGGGTGCATCATTGGTAATAATTTATTATAAAATTTATAACCCTAGCCCTCATCCAAAAAAGGAGTGATCAAATTTTAGCACCTCACAGCAGAAGAACTCATATAGTTCAGTTTGGCTCATAATGATCCAAAAATTGCTGACTCACACAAATCCAGTTCAACTATGTACTGGGTGATCCCAATTGAGAGCTGAAGTCTACTGTCCTTCACTAGTGTAACTGCAAATCTCACTTTTACAGCCTATATCTCCAACAGGTTCAGCTGGGTTCTGAAGGTCTTCAGCACTGGTGAAAATTGTGATCAAATTCACCAACTAAATGAGAAGATATAAATGTGATATAATGCCAAAGAAATGAGAAATATAAAAGTCTCATTAAAACAAGAAAATTACTTCTCTTCATGAAAAATCTTAGCAGCCCCAGGCAGAATATTTAATAAGGGTTGGTGAGCATTTGTAGTAAAGGGCTTATCTGAAAAAACAGAATTAATCATACATTAATTAAATAATTAATCACAAATGTATTTATAAATTTATCAAAAAAGTTTAGCCAAAAGAAAACCTCACCTTAGATTGACAAGACTAATGAGAAGTGATGACATATTTATTTTGCCTAATAGTCTGGGAAACAAATGGGCAAATTTCCCTTGAGCAAAGAATTCATATTCATCCTTGAGTTCTGGAGGTAAGACTGACACTATCAGCACTCTCCCCTCTATATCCAATTCTTCTTTGGGGATAGGTTATCCAGGCTGAAAAGGACCACCTTTAGTAAGAGGATTGTGTGTTTGGACAGCAGTACCACAATTTGCAACTCCCAGATTCAGCATTCCAGGTAAATTCAAGGATGGGCCAACCTTACTTAGATCTCTTAAAAGGTACAGAAAGTAAAATCAGCTCATTGTTAAATAAGTCTACAGTGAGAAAGAAAACAAAGAAGCAATGCAGATTTCAAACAAGCTTAATTTTTTTATTTATTTTTAGGACAAGAGTCATTGATGCACATTGCAACAGCTTAGGAGGAGCTCAAATTTGTCCTAGCTAGTCTTGCTTCAGGAAAACCTTGTGACACAAAGGAACAAAAATAAGCTTGGTTTTACTCATTCTGCCATGACATTTACCTCCTTTTTGTTTAGTATACAGTAAAACACATTGTGTAGGATTCACAAGTTGTCTCAAATATGTTCTTGTTTTACCTGTGTGGCAATCTCATTATATTCAAGTAGCTATATAATGCTATTGTGCAACAGAGACACAGACTGCTTTTAGGTACTTTTCCTCTAAGTCTCCAGATTCAATGCAAAAGAACAGGGAAGAAAACAGCCTAAACTTATAGGTAATGCAGACATAATTTTTATTGTTGCCATCCCATTCAAAGACCTTGTTGAGAAAGCTGTGTAAAATTGCCACATCTAGTGAGAAGCGCTACAGAAGTGCCCTAATAATCAACTACTGTCATGTTATATCTAATTTATCTAACTCAAATGCTGTGCCTGAGGTAACAGTTTATTTAGGGTTTCCTGATTCTTCCATAAAAGATGTTAAGTAAAATGTTACCAAGAGAAAGCCTGTATCTGTACTTTATTTTAAAGTTTGTGTCCATGCATGCAGCAAATCTGTAAATGCAGTTTGAGTAAATGTTATAAACCTTAAAAGAGCAGCTGTTAAATCTCTTAACATCTGTAAAGCTTCTTTTAAACATTGGGAAACCTGCTCTCTCTCAGGATTAACTCCTTGTTCGCAATATTATACAGGATGACTACACCAACTGTGGAGATGCTTTTGTTTTCAGTTCTTTCCAATTCAGTTGAAAAGTTATTTTTTCCCTTTATTGAGGCCATAACCTAGCAGGAGCAGAAGTATTATGCACATTATGCTTTCCCAGGGATGTTAAAACTATGCTTTAAATATATAGTTGGCCTTATTTAACATTATATAAAATTATGATTATTCTAAATATTCAAAAAATATCTGGGGAAGAAGTAAATATACGGAAATAATAAGCAGGACGATACTAGTGTATTAATACTAGTTTTGCTAAGGCTTTAGATACAATTACTGTTTATTTCCAAACAAAAATCTGTGTACCTTGAGAAACAGAAAATCAGAATCCTTTTTGGCACAGTAAGTCAACACCAGAATCAATAGCTTTGTTCTTCATTTATCAAGATCTACCTCTCAACAGTGAATTATGAGACAATATAATAACTCTACATCAAACTGTCTTTAGTTTTATACAAACTGAGTTTTACAGTGTCAGTCTTGTCAACACTGCTGAATATTAATGTGAATAAAGTTAATTGCTGGGTGTATAAAGGTCTGATGCAGTTAAAGTGAAAGAAAGCACCTAACAGAAATCTGTCATTTTTGACAAGCTGTAATTTATTTCCACTTCATGATATGTGCTGACAACTTGCAAACCTTACTCTAGTCTCTACCATAAATTGCAATTATTATAATTCACAGGGACATTTGGCCCAGAGGTTGGGATCTAGTTTACCATTTATAAAAGACTTTACATCTCAGAGAATTCACTTGGAAACTCCAGCATGTATTTTTCATTGTAAATCCAATTGTTTTTACTATACATTGAACATGCATATGAACATGTGACTTGCACTGCTTAAGAAAAGAAATAGCACATTGCTTTAGCTGAAACATAAAGAGTTTATGACAAAATATTTACAGATATTTGAAGACTAAGATTGAATTTCAGTATGACTGTACAATTATTAGTAGGTTTTATAATATTAGGCACTGGTGACATATAAGCCTGGGAATTTTGTTGAGTATTTTATAACCAATTATTGCTGGCTATAGTAAATGTTGTTACTGACACTATCTACACCATAGCTGAAGTTAACTCAGCTTAGTTCCTGAACATTTGCTGATCCGTTATTCAGTATAGTTTATAAAAGAAGTGTCGATGAGTATTCAGTTCTTGGACTGAAGCAAAATTCCCAATATGACTGATTTTATTGTGAATACCTCTATAAACCTAGTTTTGAAGTCTGGATTTACTATGAGCCTTGTAATTTCTTAAGCTTAATAAATGTAACTTGCAGATATAAAAAATCTCTTTTTAAAATTATATCAACTTAGAAAAGATCACAAAAAGTTTAAAGTTCACCAGATGATGCAGGCAATAAAAGAAATATGCTACCACTAAAACATCAGATTTTTCAAAAGAATTAAGATTCTTCAGAAGACACCATAATTTTAGTAGTAGTACCTGTGATTTATGATTGCTGAGTATACTTTAAATTAAGTACATGGCTTTATTTTTATCTTGGTTGTACCTTTGCTTTCTCAGGCCCAGTTGTCACTAAGCAACTATCAATGTTCTTCCCTCCATAAAAGTACCTTCTTACCTAAGCATAACAATCTACATTTTCATAAAACTTCCAAATTCCCATTTATTTCACTGAGGTTGGAATTAGTATTTTCTTCCTACTTCTTCACACTTCCTAGTGTTTTCTTCCTACACAATTGTATTAACAGTCTAGAGACAGCATTTAGAGAATCATAAACAGATAAAACAACAACAATAATAATAATGCCCCGAGAACATTGCTTGGAATAATAGAAAGCTTTATACATAAGATATCTACATATCTACTTCTCTCAACAGAGCACATTTCCTCTCAACTACCTTGTTGGCTTTGCGGGGAAACTGGTAGAGATATACAAAGCATCACACCAGGGAAATCATACATGGGGCACTATACGAAGATGAGATACTATGTGGTTTTTGATAGCAAGACTTTCGGCTTTCTGTGGATCCTTATCCTGGTGGAGCATGGAATAGTAATCTGAAAACATTACTGAGTGCATAGATAAATGATAAATGTCAAGAAATGTGTCAGGGGAGAAAGAAATAGAAGTGTTGTTCCACCAACCACACAGACTAAATCTAGAGAAGTTTAGGGTTAGCAGAAGGAGGTGGAAACACAAAATAGTTTATACTGTAGTAGTTATACCTTTCTGTTTTCACTTCTTCAATAAAACCTGTAAAGGAAAAGCTTATGAAGTACGTGTTGTCCCAGTCTTAAAAATGATTGTTAACCAGAATCCTTTCTGTCTCCCCTTTCTTATGTAGCAATTTGTTCTTTATTGATAAAAGAAAACTGAAAAAAGTAGTTTAAAATTTTTCAATTCTCTACAACCACTTAATTGTATACAGGAAGAAGGTTTTGATTTGTTTTCTCCAGTTGCATGATAAAGAATGCTAGTTTCTGACAGAAATATAGTGGAATAGCATAGTGGTGAAATTATATTGCCTTAGTGGCCATTTCTATTGCTCATTTCTCTGTGAATTTTATTTGAAATACCAAAACTCTACTACCATGAAGGCATTTGAATGCTTTTTTCCCCACATCTTCTTTTTCTAAGATTGAAAAATTGCATATTGAAAATGTTTAAGGTTTACATAATTATTTGTAGACATGTAGAGAGCAATAAGAAATACGAGAAAATCCATATCTGAAAACTCAGATTCATGTATAAGCTTTTACAAATAATTAGATGTTCTAGGGAGGATTCTACATTTCATTATTTGCAGCAGTACACTACAACTTGAAGTTTACTGAATGAACAAAAACAGTAACTTGATTAACTATGTGAGAACAGTAATACCTAAAACCAGTTTTTAATTTTTTTGGTCTTTACAGAATAACAAGAATTAAAATACAGAATATTTCAAACCTGCAATTTAAAGCTGTAGCAAATCTTCAATGCAAGTTATGTACACCCTTTTTGTCATGTCATTCTGAGTATCCTTTGTCACAAGAAAACTTTTAACCACGTGATTAGGCCAATGATTCTGCAATCTTAAAACACAGTTTGTCAATAGCAAATAAGCAAAAGAAGTAGATCGCAGGACTGATACATTTCACATGTCCTCCCTTTCTGAATTACTTCACTTCTACATGTATATACTTCTTGAAATACAGATTATATATATTTAGAATATAGGTCCCTGAAGTAGTGTTCTTCTTAGCAAAAAGTATCTGGAAGAAATATTTAGAGTTGATTCTGGTTTAATTACTATGATCTAGAAACATTTCAGCAGACACCTGCAATAAATCTCTGTCTATAACAAAGCTAGTTATAACAGCTACTTGTTTAGAATTCATGATCTTATTCTACTGTCTACTGAGTATATCTGAATAAAACATAGTGATAAATTATATGTTCACCAGAGCAATAGCATGTCAAAGTTTGGACAGATGTAGCATGAAACCCATCTTTTCCTCACTGGTCGGGCCTTCCAACAGTGGTCGTGAAACATGCTTATTGTAATAAGGTAAAACCACCACCTTCTTTGATCCTGAAAAGTGTTGTTACTGAGAATTCAATCTTATTATTATCAAGAACGTTTTAATGAGAATTTCTAAACACTTGGAAAATTAGGCAAAGTCTTCAGCATTTGTCCATGGGATCAAATTTACTACACATAAACATCCTATAAGTCTGCCAAAAGACAGATCTGAACAGCAAGACCTTTTTTTTCCTAGACATATGCTTGTGCTTTTAATAAGGACCTGGCTCGTTTTCAGGCTTATCTTTTGTTAAGATAGAAGTGAAAGCAAAAGCCTTGGAAGTAGTTAGAAAAACAGTGTAATCACTGAGACACCATTATCCCATCTCTTGTGGCTTTTATATCTGAGCTTCTCAAGGCTGTGGACAGCAAATTACTCATTTGATACCTGAGCTGCATAAAGAAGATTGAAATTTTGGCTGTTAATGATCTTTTCATTCTGTTTAGGAGCTTCTCTGTAAAAGCTCACATGTAGCACAGATGCTGGTTGTCTACATTATTCCTAAGCACCCAACAAAATACAGAGGTGGAAAGTGTCATTTATCCTAGATACACTACTGCTGAAAAAATCTTATTTCTATACGAAATGTTTTCTGAAGAAGGAAACGGTTTTCTAGGAGACCAGATACAACTTGCAGAAAAACATTAGGTTCTTTTTCATATTTTTTTGGTAGTGACCCGCATTACTAGATACTCTAAGTGAATAATCAACTTAAATGAAACAGAAATTTTGGCTAGCAAAGATTGTGATTAATGAGTCGACACAAATAAATATAACAATAGTTTACTCAAAAAATTATTATCCATGTAATATTTTTATGCCTACTTTTTAAAAAATACTTTAAACTGAAATTAAGTATGTATGATAAAAAAGCATTACTTCTTATGTACTTGTGTCTTTGTGTAAAGACACAAAGCAATTTCTTAGTTTTGGTTTGTCATTTCTAGTTAGAACTTTTTGCCACAAAGTTCCCCAGAAGCTCCAGGGAGAAAATACCATCCAGAGAAAAATACCATCATCACCGATGGTATAAAGCTGGAGCATACAGAAGATTAACTGGCATGCTCAAAGTCACACTTTTATGGGAGATCTGGAAATTCAGTTTGGGCTTATAGGCTTCATGTTGTGATTAAGTCATAGCCATCTGACTTCTCTTTTATTAACCAGGTAAATTCAGCTGTTTTGGGATGCCATTGCCAGGTTTCAAAAATGATTCAGCAGTCATTAATTTTCTTAGATCCTCTGTCACTCACTCAAGTTGGTGAAATGTGTGCATAGAATTAACATGATTTGTACACTTTTTTCATCTTATAGATAGCATACATCAGCCAGAAATGCATCTGGTTCTGAATGACCTCAAGAGGGGAAAGAAAAGAAAATGCTGATCATGTTCTACTTAGTACCTCAGGAAAAAATCTTTTCTATAGAGCCAGTCTAGAATGGTTATTCTACAGGAATAACTACAAGGCCAAAATTTGATTTAATTCATTATAGTTTCCTTTAATCTGTTTTTCACTTCTGTTACATACAAGTTTCTCACCAATTTATAACTATTGAATGCTTACTGAACTCTTTAGGGAATACTTTAAAACAGTATTTTCATTTTGCTGTGGGTTTTTTCATTTTTATAATTATTTTTTATTTTAATTTGACCAATTTTAGTTTGAAGCATCTTCTTTTGTTTTCTTGATTTTTAGAGAAGTTTTCAGACCTTCAGTCAAAAATGAGGAAAGGAGCCCTGCAGTCCAGTAGGATGCTCCTAAGGGTCCTCCAAGCATTTCAGTTTATAAAATAGTGTGATCATACATTCCAGAAAATACATAGTTCATTCTAGTGGAAAGCCTTGACGAACAAATAGATTTTCAATAGATTTTAAAATTTTAAGTGGCTTTATTAAAAAAAATTAATAATCTATTCTTTCTGTCCTGCAAAGATTTACTGCAGAAAAACTAGGCAAAAAAAAAAAAAAAAGGAAAAAAGAGGTGGATTATCACGAGCTGAAATGGTTACATTAAAGTCCTGTTACACTGTCATACATTTTTTCTCTGAGAAAACAAGATTAGCATTAGAAACCTCTGTGCTATATGTCAATAATTACCCTAACATCACAACACTAATTTAGGAAATGTTGTTAGACAACAATACAAAATAAAAAGAAATTAAAAGTTCATCTATGACAAAAGTAACCTGAAGAAATAATTTTTTATCTTTCAAAGACAGAGATGAAGTAACTTAGCAAACTTCATTGATAGAATTACAGTGTTAGATAGGCATCATAAAATCAAAATTATGTATTCTTTTACTGATTTTTTTCCAAAGTTACTGAAAATGAGAACCTAGGATACTGAAAGGAAAGAAACTATTCACTCCATGAAAAGACACTTATACAGTTTAACTATAGTTCAGTTTAGAAGAAATAAAAATTTGCATGCATGAAGTTAATGGAAACATTTTATTTCACTTCTCCTATGATTTTAATAAATTTAACTGGTAAGACTCTTGCATGTTTGGGAACCTCTCACTCCGATGAAAAAGTAATTTCAGAGGTTTAAAGAGCAAGGACATTACACAATCTTAAAGAAACATTTACAGGGAATCAGCTGAGTAGATAGTAGTGACACTTTTTTCTATGGCAGTAGACAAAGATCTGTGGGAAAACCAATACCAGAGAAATCTGCCTGACATAAAAGAGCAGTTCTGATGAGGAAAGGTAGAATGAGCACATGTCGGTTCCACGTGGATATTAAACTTGGGATGACATTTTCCTTATAAAAGAAAACCATTTAAATACTTCCTCTTTTGCTGTGGACTGTTTGGAATAATATGTGAATCATTCATCAGGCACCACTTAACCTATCTAAATGCAAAAAGATGAATTTGGAATACTATCAAAGCACATATTGAATCAAGAGAACCATTCTATTTCAGCAGAAACGCGAGAGACCTGTTTTTCATTATGCATGTGAAGTGTTTAATTTAAACTGGTAATTGTTAACTAGGGCTGGCCTACAGCTATGCAGATCTGGGGAAAACATCCATAAACAAAATCTCCCCTATCGCCCTTCAATTTTTTTCTTCTCTAAAGTCAAAGAGAGAGAAAAAAAAATATTTCTGGAAAATATGAAGGTTGCTTATGTGAAATATCTTTTTCCCAGAATGTGCAGAGAAAGAAGGTAAAAATTTTGCAGCTCACATCATACAGAGAAACCTAGAAGCCTTAGGGTTACCTTACAACAGTTTGGAGTTAGAGGTCATTAGGGGAGCCTACACAAAGCATTTATGAAAAAGGGATCTCAGATGTCTATGATGTCTATGATTTTCAGATTTTCAGATTTTCAGAGCTTTAGGTTAGCTTTGCACAGAGGAATCCCAGTCTCAGCATGGAGTCTAACTCCATCTCTCAGATTAAGTGAATTTGTCATTATTCAAAAGAGGTTTTTTTATATTTAATTAATAAATTATACTAATAAAATATACTAATCATCCATAATGAATAAGTTTAACAAGAAATAAATGTTACTTTAATAAGGTAATAACTATTATAGAATCCAGACACTGTATACTCTTGCAAAAATTAAAACTAGCTCATATACGGTTCAAACAGAAGGCAAAAGTTCAAGATCTTCTTTGCCTAAAGCATTCATACTTTCCAATGAAATAACTGTTGTCCAAGGCTGTCTCTTTGTGGCATACAGATTTCAAGTTGCCTAGCCCAGTGTGAGAAAGAAAAAAAAATCAATTTTAAAGAGACTGAAAATTAATTTTACTGTCTAATCATTCCTTCTCCAGTAAAGTGATAAAATATAAATTGATATAGTTCAATAGACTAAAAGAAAGTAAACAGAGAAGAATAAATATGTAATTTCTTGCTTAGCAACAGTTCCAGAAAAGTATAGCAACTGTAGCCATAAATTATTCAGAATGTAATACTCTGAGAGTGTTAATAATGGATAATGAAAGTAAGTGGTACCCAAAATTAATTGGTATCCAGCATTATACTCATCTAAAAGAACCTTTGCAAGGTTGAAAATGTTTATTTCCACAATAATATCGTAGGTATTCTGCAATACTTCCTTGATGACAACTGGTGACTTTATTTCTCCATAGGGCCTGTCATGGTTTGGTTAACAGTAGATTTTCAAAAGGTGAACATAGACTTACTTATTTCTTTTTCTTTTCACCGTTTGATCTGATGGAAAACCAGCTTATCAAATAATTTATATTAGCCTTTGCTATTACTATGTGGGCAAAATACTGTTTCTCGTATCAAAATGAACTCTGTCAGATTATATGGAACCTTGGGAAATCATATCTTGTGGCAGCTGTAATCAATCTTTTTTTTCTTTCTGTTCCAAGTACTTCTGGAATACTAAATCAAATGATACTAAAGTCAGAAATCCACTGTTCCAAATCCATTGTCAGCAAAAGACTAATGGATATCTTTGCCTTTGTGTGATTTTTTTCAGATTTTTAATAAGCCCAAGTGACCATGATGGAAAGAAATTACTATGATTTATGGAACCAGAACTAAGAGTCAAGAAGAGATGAAAATGGAAATAATGCAATTTACCAGTCTTCAAAATGTGCCCTACATTAAAGCACTTTAACAACAAGAGCACTTGTTCATATAAGGCATAATTTTAAAATATTATAACTATTCTTTTCCAAAGAAACATAAAAATAAGTATCTGAAAGCTTATTTGTCCACATTCAGTTGTAGAAATTGTACAGATCCATAAAGATGAATGATTATGTAGATGGGGACAGAAAAAAAAAGGTAAAGATTTCTCTTACACTTGATTCTTAACAAAACTTTTAAATAAAGTAGTGAATGAAATAATGCAAATTTAAGGTCAGTCAATATTTTTTTACTGGAAAAAGGCAAAACCTCTATAATAATATGAGTAGTAGTCAATGCACATATTGGCTGCATGATACAACTTAAATGCATTGTCCTTGTACTTCCAGTAGATGGCAGGTATAGTACTACAAACTTCTAAAAAGTCGCAAAACTTAACTTTTTTTAAACAATAAGATGTTATTTTCAGGGAAATTTTGCTTATAATAAAACCCTTCCCAATATCATTAATATCATTATGGAAGGTATACCAAGATGAAAAGGAAGGTATAATACAAACACATTAAACATTGAAAACAAATTATAAATTAATAAAAATAGAAACAACACACTGAACAACACACACAGAGAACTGGAATGCTCAGAATAATATTTAAAATAAAATAAAAACCACAACTGGAAATCTTAAAGTAGCAACTTGAAATAATAAACTTTGTACTTATTTCTCTTTTTCATAAATCTGTTCCTTTTTAAAGCAATGGTTGTATCTTTCCATAAAGGAACTTTCAATTTTCTGTTACATGTCACTGAAATTTAAGAACCATTATATGACAGTCAAGCATTCAGAGATTCAAGGAGCAAGGTTGTATCAACATCCACAAGAAATAATGGCTTTTTTTTTTTTTTTTTTACTGCAAGATTCAGTAATAGAATCCTATTTGCAACAGAAGAGTCCTCCTGTCTCAGAACACATGATGGCTAATATTCAGCTTTAAACTGGGTACAAAACCTTTAATTTTCATGGTTCAGTATATGACTCCATGTCTTGTTCATCCCACGCTACAACTTCAAAGTACTCTAAAGCCTTTTTTTATTCACTCCTGCAAGTTTGTTTTTGTGTGCTATTCAGCTAAATAATGCAATGAATGCCACTTTGTCTTGACTGAGTTTTGGTTAGTTGATTTTCTGCTATCATCTCCGTTTTAGAAAGGTGAAAATAGAGATGCTTTGAAATTAAGGTCTAAAGTATTTACAAATGTTTGTTGGATAGTCTGACCTTTTTGGGTAGTGGTGGTAGTGGCGGTATATTAAGCATTATAGTGGTACAAATGTATTTAAAAAATTTGTTTTTAATTTTCTGGTACAAATGTATTTAAAATTTTTTTTTTTTAATTTTCATTTCAGTCATGAGTGCAAGTTGATTGAAAACATAAGATAATTGCATACCTAGTGAGAATTAGATTGATTGCTGAAAGGAAAAGACTAAAATGACGCAAAAACTGCCATTAAAATCACCATTCAAATACAATTTTTCAGGCAGGTCTCCCCATCATCATAATGAAACCCTATCTTGTGTTTTTTCTATTCCACGTCTTATTCCATCTTCTGCATAAAACAGAACAGCACCTACTTTCTAGGCATTTTCCCTAGTCATTCACTGTTTGGTCATACAGCTCTGAAAGGAGGAATGGATCCAATCAGCACATTTGTTGTTCTTGGTTTCTCAGCTTAAACTCATTACATGGATATTAATTATTATGCCTATTTCCTGTCTTGGAGCTCATGTCACACAACTACTTCTCATTAAAATCCAGAATTAAATTCCAGATAGTTTATCTTTGCACTTAGTTAACTCTTTTGTCCCCTAACCAATATTGACATTCATCACATTTTGTTTTCTTTGCATTGAACCATTTTCCTGGCTTCTTATGTCCATCTATCTGCCAGACTGTTTTCTTCTTCCTCACATTCCAAGTCATGCCATGTTATCCTCTGCAGTTCTTATCCCTCCTCCAACACTCCATAAAAACAATAGACTGGTACCTTGTTTCAATCTTCCTATGTAATCAAACTTGATTTTGATTTTGGTTTTGGTTTAATAGCAATTCATCACCCATCTTCAATGTTTCACAGTTTAGACACCTGGGTCCCTTCTCCTACCTTCCCTATTTCTCCTAGACTCAGGAGCTATGAGTCCCTTCACTCCATCTTTGAGATGCCAGACTTCAACGAGATGCTTTCCTTCTTTCTGTTGTCTGGAAATCACAAAACAAGCTATTAAACCATATTATGAAAGAAAGCAGTAACAGATGATCATGAACACATCAACATTAGTCCAGAACTTAATATTGACTCTCTCCCTAAATAGAGAAGCTCAAGCAAAGAAACCTGACTTTTGTCACGTAAAGTTTGCCTGCTCAGTCCCATCATGAAGATGGCAAAAGTCCAATCTTGTCAGTAATAAGTGTGAAAGATACAAGCGATGATGGAATCAACACTGAACATTCTGAAACATCTGCTGAGCATATACAAAGTGAATTTTCCTAAAATCTTGTCACTTGAAGAATTTTCCTGTTTAAAGGAAATGAGAAGACTTCTATACGACTAAAATGCTGTCGAATCCCCTTTCCAGATTCTAAATATGTGAGATGCAAAGTTTTTCAAGGAAAAGAGCAAGAAAGTTTCTTACATGCTAGGTATTTCTCCTCAGCTTCACTCTTGGAAACCATGCAATTAGTTTTGGCTAAATTAAAAAATAAAACAAAATAAATTCTCATGAAAGTGCTAAACATGAAAGATTTCAGCAAAATTGATAAATTAAATAAAGTGGTATGCCACAGATAATAGAAAAGTAGCCTTTTTAACAATTAGAAAACTTTAACAACAGATGATCATACTAGATCTCTATTTAATATATGTTCATAGAAAGCACAAGTTAACAATAGCCTTACAAAACCCCCCCCACTTCTCATAACTTGCACAGTGCTCCATCTGCATTCTGCCTATTTCCTGCTTTGGCCGTTGCACTGAGTTCATAATTTGGATCATGAGAGGTGGTTTGATTTGAGTAGAAGAGTAATTTCCAGTGAAGACAATTATGTCTTTAGTGCATCCTTTGGTGCAACCTTATTTATTTATCAAAGAAAGTACAAAAATGTATCTTTTGCACTTAGGAGATACTATCTTTGTCTATGTTGTCATGTTCCAAATAGCAATCAGAACAAAAAAGCTGCTATCAAACTTTTTTGAACAGTGGCATTTAAATTTTGCGATTCTTTTTGCTGCCCTCTCATACATAGACCATAGACATAACATACAATATAATCTCTTAATTAATTCACCTCCAGATACATTTTTCAAAAAACATTGAGAGGTTTCCTCTAATGATAAATACAATAAAAAATATGAACAGCAACTATTTATCAGCCTCAACTGCTTAAGTCCCAGACAGGAGCCACTTTTACAAGAAATGTGAAACTAAAACCACCTTTTAAAATTGGAACTTCTTTAGATTAAAAGATTGAGTTTGCACTTATCTTTAAAAATTCTGGCTAATCAGTTTTTATTTAAACGGTTTGCTGCATATACATGTTACATATGTACACATTATGCAAGATAACAAAATGACATCACTCAGATGTGAAAAGGACAATTATATTTTTTTGGATAATAGAGATGCTCAATGCTGCTGCTGCTGCTGAGAGGACATTATTTTCCATTAGAACTGAGTAGCACTATTAACCTCAGCTATCCTTCATTTTTTTGGCCACTTGATTTCACTTCGGAAAAAGAATTCCCCCCCAAGAATATAGAAAAAAGGTAAGCAATAAAAGAACAAAAGACTTCAGGAAGTAGGCCAAAAGGAACAACGTTCACTGTTTAATAATACTGTAAGACTTTGTCAGCCTAATTCAGTCCAGAGTCTTGAATCTATTCCTTGAGAACATATTACTGTTAAAAAAAGAGAGAATAGAGTTTTAGCATGGCACTCAGTAGTCAGTTTATTTTACAAGTGTTGAAGGCTAGTTGAGAAAGTGGAAAATTTTTGAAGACCTTGTCACATGCTCTAAATATGTCAAACAGATCTAGAACTAAAGCTCTGAATGTGTATTTAGGGATGACACTATACAACAATAACGTTTTTTTTACACTTCCTCTTGCAGCATGGTAGCAGTGAATGTATCCTGAATTCTCTTCCTTTGTTTGATTATCAACTATAAAGTATTCCTGAGGAATTAATTTCCATCATATTTTTATTCTTTTTCTCATTACCATCCAGCAGGACCACAACACAGAAAATGTCAAGATTCTCCTGTAATGCAAATCTTCAATATGTCACCAGTATATAAAGCAGTAAGCCCCACAGAAAATACACAGTAATACATGACAAAGACTAACACAAAAAAGAACAGGAATATCTGAATTCAAAATAATTTATGGGATATCCTATGTACTTCAATGTAAATATCCTGCTACTTAAATTTTCAGTAAATCAGATGATAAAATTCCTGAAAATTGAAAAAAACCCCAGCCAACAATTTAAAAAACCAGAAACTGCCCTCCTCGTGTAGTTTCAGTAAGCTGCACTGGTAGGCTCTACAGTGTTGCTAACAGCCTAGGGGGAAAAAACAACTAACCACACCCCATCCAAAAAGCAGATCCAAAAGCCAAATCCGCATCCCTCACAAATCATGTTTTTCAGTACTTTGAGTCATGTTACTGAAAAACGGCACAGATAATTGTAGTACCTTCTTTCCTCTGGCACATTCAGTTCAGTTTTTTGTTACCTGTTCTATCAGCAGAGGATAATAAAAACTAATCTTTTCCCCTCCAAACAAGATCTCCTTCAACTGAAATGGTCCAACCTGCTACGCATGTGTAGTGGAAAGGGGCCTGGCCCTAATCACTTTTCCTACTTGTTCAGTGACAAATGCAACAGAGTATCGTCACCTCTAATGACTCTGCTCAGAGCTTCTTGTTTACATGTAGATTTCAAAAACAAGCTTCCAGTTCTCTGGTGATTCAGACCAAAAATCTAATCATGAACACATGCCTGGAAGTGGTAGCCATCAGTCTTAGATATTAGGTCATTGAATTATGAGGAAAAAAAGCTTGAAGTAGACATCTACTGGAATATTCAAAATCATTATCTTAAAAAAAGCAGCTCTCTCTCTCTCTGAAACTGGGAGTGTGATCAGACCAAGACCATTTTGAAAACACTAGAAAAACTTTTTAAAAAGCATGAATGTTGGAATGAATTCCACAAATAGCGACAGCAGAATACAGGACTGGAGAATATTCATCTGAACTGACATACAAATAGATCTCATTTGATGAGTTTAAAAAGTTCAGCGGGAAGGATATAAAGTCATTCACTATTAGTGTGGACCAGATACAGGATTTTGGATAACTGGTCAATAGCACTGAAACAGAGAAGGAACACTGAGGCAAAAAGTCAAAGAAAAACTAGCTTACTGAGCAAGGACTTTGATATCTGGGATCTTATTAATTCAATTACTCCTGAAGTCAATCACATCAAAGTAGGGTAAGGAGAAATAAATGCAAATCTTAGAACCCCTTCCCCCCCACTCCTCTTTTCTCCCCAGGCTTAACTTTACTCCTGAATTCTCTACCTTCTCCCCACCAGCAGCACAGATGGATGGGGAATGGAGATTACACTGCATGTTGTCCCTGTTGTTTCTTCCTCCTCAGGAAGTGGACTCCTCATGGTCTTTTCTTGTTCCAGCATGGAGTCCATCCCACAAGCTGCAGTTCCTTACAAGCTGCTCCAGTGTGGACCTCCCACAGGGTAACAAGTCCTGCCAGCACACCTGCTCCTGCATAGGTTTCTTGAACCATGAGGCCACAGGTCCTGCTAGGAGCTCGCTCAAGTGTAGGTTTCCCATGGGGTCACAGCTGCCTTTGGGTACCTCCAGCTGCTCCAGTGTGGGGTCTTCCATGGGCAGCAGGTGGATTTCTGCTCCACCGTGGACCCCCATGGGTTGCAGGGACACGGCCTGCTTCACCACAGTGTCCACCATGGGTTGTGGTCCTGTAGACCTCACTAAAAAAACCTTTCCATGAAACCCCCCAAAAAAAGGATTATGTTATAACCACTGAAGATGATCCTGGCCATGCATTTATTCTCTGAGAATACAAGGCCTATTTGCCTTAATCATCACACCTCCATGGAGCCATTACTGTTGTGAAATACACATTGGCTTAACTGTCTCTTCAGTACTGAGTAACACTATTCCAACATAGGGAAGTGTTCCTAGTAAGAGGTTATGGAGCAAAAGAAAGATAAAATAATAGTTTTAATTCTGAATTAATTGCTTACAAAATAAATAAAACTATTTCTCCCCTTACAATAAAGCGCAATAAATTGTCTGTAGATCATAGTACTCTGAAATAAACCTATAATCTGAAGGCTTTGCACATAAACGAACCTATTGTTTGTCTTTACCTCATTGTCACTAATTTAATTTTCAAATTATCCAAGATACTTATATCCATGCCATGTCTTATATTAAGGCAATTCTTGTTGTTAAATGTGCTAACAAATTTTCCCACATCTACTACAGAGTCTCACATGTCAGAGAGTGGGATGGGACATAGTTGAATGTTTCTAATACAATGATTTGTCAGTCGTGTTTTACTGCTGATTTTTTATTATGTTTCAGAACTGGCCCACATCACAATTTGTGTTTTCAGTTTTGGCCAGGGTGTAGTCAGAAAGAATTAAAAATGTCCCTTCTACTCTGTTAGCTAAGAACTGCATGTAAAAAAGATATGACTGAGTGTTGCAAAACAGATGACTGATTTGCCTTCATTATCATGTTTTCTTATTTCAAAACACTATTTTCCCCAAGGCAGAACAATACCAGTATTATGAAGATTTGTGATGCAAAGTAACCCATGTACTCAACTTTGATCAGGAAACATGGTGGATCTTCCTCTTATACTGTATTACTGATGTTTAATTCATTGTAAATGAAGTGATGAATTTACAGGAGAACAAATTAGCAGACAAGTGCTATCCTGAGTAGGCTGTTCTTTGCAATACATATATTTGAATTAGAAAGGTCAACCGCATTCAGAAAGAATGCTTAGAACTTTCAAAAATTTTAATATCAAAAGTAGAAGTGTACAATGTACATAAATACCAGAATCTCATATGAGGAGAATGAGGTTGGTATAAAAGCTGCCTTTTTCATATGTAGAATATTTACAAGATCTCAGAGAACTATGAAATTCTTCTTTTTTTTTTGCAGAAAGCTTTTTGTCTGTGGAAATGTCTTTAAGCATATTATAATTAAGTCCAATTTATTCTTCAGCCAAAATCACCTAATTCTTTTCAAACTACTTTTTGAACTTTTGTTTATCATCAGTAGGCACTACAGTTTGCTATCCAGATTTCTTGCTTAACTGTGATATCTAAGATAAACCCTAACTGGCTGAAATTAAGTTACATTGCAGTTTATTGAAGTTTATTGATTTTCTGTAAATATTTTTCTCATTCAAATACATAATACTGTGGGGAAAAACAGAATATTCTGGAAAAAGAAGAGAATATGTACACATAGGAATGAAAAGTTCATTTAATGTTTAAAATATATTTAAGAAATATTTTTAAAATTCTCATCTAGTATTTATGTAAAGCTTTCAATGTTTTAATAAAAGGTAGTAAAAAGAGAATATAGTAACAAGAAAATATAATGAAGAGAAAATAAAATTCTATAAAGCCAGCTAAAACTTTGAAAATACATTTTCAAAATGGTAATAAAACCTTACCTCTCTTCTGCAAATAACAATCTGTTTGATAATGTTCATGAACACCATGTGATTCCTTTCCCTCCAAACATTTGTCATGGCATTCCTGAAAGGAATATTCAGGAAGTGGTCTCAGAGCTTTGCTATGAAGCACTTCTGTGACAACAGCTGAACTTTCTCCCAGGCAGAATAGACTTTTGACAGAGTTCTGGCGGAAATGTTGAACATCTATCTTCCTGAACAGTATACAGGATAAATAATCCAAGTGATATTATTACAAGAAGCACTTCGTGAGTGCACTAGAGAATTCAAGGATTAATCCAGTTTCTTACCATATATTCAACATAAAGATTTAATTTAATCTAGTGTTATAGATGAAAATTTAAATATGCCAGACACAGGAAACACAAAATGCAGCCATTGGCATTAAGCCCCTTTGAATTTTATTGGATCAATGCTGTAACAATATGCCGCTGTGGCTACAATGCAGTTAAGAGACAAGTGCTGTGAAAAACATAAAAATCAATTTCCTGGCTCCTGCACATTGTTCATATCCTCTTGAATTAACATAAATATTTGTAATGAATACAGTATTCGGCATTCCACACTGAATTGTTATGGCTTTCAAAACAACAGATGATTTTTCATTGGAAAGCATCTATGTAATCCATCAACTACTGACTTAATCCAGTCCTGTGTATTAATTATACTTCAAGTCTTTAATGTTAACAGCTGATATTTTCAGTTTTTGGTTGGCATGTTTTGTCTATTGCAAAATGCCTAATAAGGTAACATATTCTAATATTTAACTGAAACCCCTGGGGAAGGGGAATTTATTGAAATCAGAAAAACTGTTTTCTGATAATTTGCTTCTCTCTTTTCCTTTCACAGTCCCTAGGGTTTCCATTAGAACTTTGTACCTATATGATTTGTATTTGCTTACTTTGAGATACCACGTTGCTGGTTGAGGACTCACATAATTCATGAAACTTAACTGAATGTATTTATCTGTTTTGGTGAATACATAGAAGGAAGCTTATGAAGAGGAACAGCTGCAAGGGTCTACAATGCACAAAGATTAATCACCCCAATATTAAAGATGTGAGTCACTAGAGTGTTGAAAAACATAATTAACTGTTTCCTAGACCACATCACCTGAGATTAGGTCAAAGTAATACAGACCGGCTGTTCCATGATCCCCTGACCCCAAATGTCATTCTAGCAATTAATATGGACCATACCAAACAGGACCACCTAGGATCTTAATGTGACAAGCTTTAGACAAATACCTGCTCTTTACTACATCTGTGAAGACTGTCACACCTCAGTGTCTTAAGGATAGAAGATATAAAGTTACCTAAAACTGTAATTTTCAAATATCTTAAAATTAATCAGATTTATTAAAAATTGCTCAACTTTTGACACATTATGTAGACATTTATAAAGAGCACCCTGAATGCTGTGTGTTCAAGTCTGAATGGAAAGAAGCAGTTAAAGGCTTGCACCAACACATATGCATGCACAGTCTCCTCAGAGGAGAGCATTTTCTTTCTCCCAAGGGAGGAGACAGTGGGGCACAAGTGGTAATTGAGCTAATTTGATGTTGGCAATACCTACATTCAATTCGCTGCTCTATTACAGAACAACGTGGTCCATGATTTATGACAAATTGTCTCAGCCATAAAGCACAGTGCACTGTTATGAAATTTAGTTTTAAATAAATTAATTTGTGCCTTTGTAGCTGGCTAACTGCAAAAGTATAAATCTTATATGTATACTATGTTTCAAGCAAGACTGCGTATCTTTGTTTTCACAAAGTATCATGAATTAAAAATATTCTTCATTCCAGGGCACTCAAATATGGAAATGGTCATGCTCTACTTTACCAAGCTGCTGTA
Source organism: Serilophus lunatus (assembly GCA_013399895.1). NCBI lineage: Eukaryota > Metazoa > Chordata > Aves > Passeriformes > Eurylaimidae > Serilophus > Serilophus lunatus. Next base: position 685,012 of record VXBA01003621.1, on the reverse strand, counting down.
AAAATATACTTAAAAAACAGTGATGTATTCAGATGGCATGGGATAAACACTCAGAATTCTAAAGAATTCCAAACTACATCACTGCTCTAATACCTGCAATGTATCCAGTGAAGTCCATTATTTGTTTCCTTAGCAAGGATTTGTCTTCAGAGGAAGACTGAAAAACATGAAGGGAAAAAATATTTTTTCTTAGTTTTAAAAACATTAGAATTGATGCTTTACCCTGAACCATAACTATTATATGAAAATAGTGTGATGGTAAAAGGACAAACAGTATTTACATGAAATGTGTGGCACATAGGCAGAATTAAATCACAAAGATATGCTACCTATCCACATCACATTAAAGCATTAATTCCTATTTCAGATTGATTCACTTACTTCTGAAAGAAAAAATTCTTTTCCAGGGGTACAATTCAAATAATTCAATGGTTTCTGAATTAAACTGAAATAGGAAGTGGCTTTTCTTTAGAAGATTTGGAGCAGCTTCCTGAAACTGTCTTGTGTTTTTTTCATAATGCATGAAAACCAACCCTAATATCACAAAGGTTATGGAGACTCTTATTAGTCCTGAGCAGTAGTACAGGAAAAAGCGAAAACCTTCTTTGAGCTGTGCGCTGCAAAGTTGGCTATAATTTACTCATTGAAACAATTAATATTTAACAAATAGCATTTCCTTGTAACAGTGCAAATGACCCTCATGCATCATAGCAGCATTCCTCTGCCTGCCCAGCCTCCCATGTTTTTGTTATTAGAAATATATATTTCCGGCTATACATTTTTTGATTCAGGCATGTTATAAGTTTTTAACCCTTTTTTTCCTTTTTTTTTTTTTTCTTTCTCACATTTTTAAGTGACTAAGAAGAATTTCTTAAAGAGATGTTGTTCAGAATAAGGTTAAAAAATGAACACAACAAAATTTGACATCCAAGAATGAAACATTTAGCAATCTTTTCTTTACCTCTAGTGTCTTCCTGCACAGCTGTGCTGAAACTATCACAGTATAGCGACACTGGTGGCACACGAAGACCAGATTTTCTGATTGTCCATAAACATTGACACACCAATTTCCAGCTTCTACAGCTTATAGACAGGAAACTGCCTGACTCAGGAGATACTTACTAAAAAGAGCACAGCATCCTGTATCAGGAGCTAATGCTTTGTCATTGATCTTTCTCCATATATGTGCCCTGCTACCCTGCAGAATATCACCAAAGAAGACCAATTCTTTGCTTTATTGGCTAAGCCTCTAGGTGAAGACTGGAGTTGCTCCAGTAGCTGTTGTAACAAAGAACAATACAGAGCAACTTTCCCTTAGCGGACAAACATAATATTCAAAATATTACTTTTGATTTCATTCATTCTAGGAGAAAGGAATAGATTTCATATAGGTTTATATTTAAGGGCAGGTGCCTATCCCAAAACCAAATGAACATTCGAAGGTCAGTGCAGGCAATGGCATCTCCATAGCCTAGAATATATTTTATATCCTTGTAATGGCCAGTCTTATTCTGCTTTGCTCTCTGTCCAGTGGTGCACAGCTGCAGATAGTCCTAGTAGCTATTCACAAATGGTACAGCTACTAGGAAAACATGATGGAAAGGAATGTAGGGGAGTGAATACAGTGCAAAGCAGGTATTACTCACTAATAAACAGAGGTTTGAGGGACATGGTGATACCAGGTACGTGGTTGTGCATGAGGCTTGTCATCAATGTGTGCTACAGCTGGTCCATGACATCTCAGGACCTGATGATATTGGCTGGTATTCTAGCACTATCTCTGTCTGGAAAAGGTGCAGCCATACTAAAATACTTCTTGATACATATATTGTCCTTGCATTTAGTGACAACTAAATAGCATTTCTCAGAATCCTAAACTCAGATTAAGTTTTTTACTCTGTCTCAGTTTAAGATTGGATGGAAAATTCTCTTGGTTCTACAGGCTCCTTTTTATGCTTCCTTCTCTAGGAGGTGTGATCCTTAAAGGATTTTCAAGTCTACAATTGGGCCTTTGTACTCACAAAGAATACACTGAAGTTTCTTGTTAGTCTTGATCCCTATGCAAAATCAATTAGAGGACTGAGTTCTATGCTTGGAATTTAATAAAAATTCCCCAAACGTGAAAAAGTAGATTTTAGGTGGTCAGAAAGATACGCACATCCAAGAGCTTGATACTTGCAAAAAAAGACAACCAAGTCATCTCCTAGTTCTGGAGTTAGCAGAAAATTTCTGGTAAGTTCTTGAGAAATGTGAAAGAAAATATGCTTTATAGATCTCTAGAAGAGATCCCAGAGACAAATATTATCTTGCCTTTATAACATAAATTCATGTTAGCCTGATGCATTCATGTGGAACCTAATAACATGTAGTACCAAATGTACAACTTTCAGAAAATCATCCACTCATGTTTGGAAGATAGCCACATATGCCCACATATCAAGACATCTTCAAGATGAAAAAAATGTGCCTTATTTCTATGTTTGATTTCCATACACAGGTTTGTTTTTTTTTAAAATGTCATCTTTTTGGTTTTTTTCCCCCTCAAAAAAATCTTTATTCTTAATAATATACAATATGATCAAGATCAGTTGTATTTATTTTTATATTTATATTTTCTTGTTCGCCTAGCTACACTTCTGCCTAATTTCACACCTTTATATTCTCTTATATCCCTGAAAGACACTCTCTTCACATGCTTCATCATGTCAAGATCCATTAAATTTAAGCATAATCAAACACAGTTAATCGTTTGAAATATATTCCTACTCTATTTTATTATTTCCTTGTTTATATAACCCAGGGTGATAATGCTGCAGCATTGTGTAAGGTTTTATGGTGAGATGTTTGTCTACTATGACAGGGAAAAGATACACTTTTTTCTCCCTGTGATTAAGCCTAAATTGTGGTTTAAATGAAAGGGCCTTTTATTACTTGAAGAAGTTATTTGGCAACTAAGCCTTTTTTATGTGTAGTTATTATTTCTATTTTGGAGCAATACACAGGAAGGAGTGAGACATTTGAACAGGGGTTTTATTTCCCGTGTGTATTTAGTTCTATGAAGTTATCCTAAATAAACATATGATGCAACTGGTCAACTGGTGTAAGAGTGTACTGTCACTAAGTAATTTACAAGGCTTGTATGGAACAACTTTTAGTGTTCCCACAGTATGTAGTGCATGGCTATATGGTTAAACAATCTTATTTGTTGAAAGTTAAAATGAAATGAAATGTTTCTTAGTTTGAACTCTAAACTGAAAAGTTATGATAAAGTGAAGCTAAAATTGCAAGACAGCGACTGTAAATGAAAGGAAAATATAGTTCGAATTATCTTAAAATGTAGCCTGCTGAACTGTGCAATAAATTTCTTTCCTGTGAATCTTCTTTCTTTCTTTCCATTTTCACTTTCCTCTCTTCCACAGGTTCATTGTGATCCCCTGCATCATTCCATTCCTTTATCCTCTCTCCTCCTGCATAAAATACTAAGTTCCCTCATGTTATTCTTAGCTCTGACTTTTCCGTCATGCAGTGAAACCAAAGCAGCAGCAGTGATAGACATCAATAAAGATTAAAAGATCAATGATAATTTAGGTAAGAAATCTATTGATTCCCTATTCCTTTAGGCAGTCTCTCTTAATGCATTAAATCATTATAAGCAAGGAAAGTTGCACTAAAGAATACAGGAGTGGTGTTTATCGATTGTCTTATGTTTTTGTCTCAACAGTCCCTCCTAAGCTTTACTCAGACCTGTGAGTGGTCTTAGCATTCATGCAGCAATCATTAAGCAATTTAGGTTAATCATAATTTAATTTATTCAAAGTATATTGTGCAACAAATTTTGTGGATATAAATATCAAACCACATAAAAGTATGGTAAAATTACTCATAGTGGGACTAATTAATCTGACAAGCTCAGTTAGCATATTTTTAAATATCAGAGCAGAAAGTCAAAAATAATTTCAGAAATATCTAGCACCTATATAAATTTCCAGCTCAGTTTTAAAATTGCCTGTGTCTTTTCTATTTCTGTACTACTGGATATTGCTTAGATCACAAATAAGTCTCTGTTGTCCTCATTTACACTTGACCACTCTGCTTGTTCTCTACTTTGCCTCCATAAGCTTTAGAAACAACTGTTGATGGATAGTTAGCAGACTCTTTCTTTAGGCTGCATCTGTCCAGAGAAATACTATGACACATCTTCCTACATGTCAAAATCATGTATAAATCACAACACACGCATCTGATCCTGCATGGGCAACACTTTAATTCCCAGGACCTGGATTATTTCTTGAACTGCCAAAGAATTTTAATAAAAATGACATGGAGACCTTGTGTTAAGTAATGATATAACCCACTCAATGTATAAAAGAACAAAGCTTGTAAATCAGTTATGCTTATATGCATTAATAAGTAAGAAGTACTTCAAGAAATTTGCTATAATACTAAAAAAAGGTAACTAAAGTACACTATAACTGTTTTATAGTAGCATACATATTTTGCTAACAGAATTATCAATTTAGTTCCGAGAAAATTACAAAGGCACAGCAAATACACTATCTGCTTGTTGAAAATTATATCCAGCTAAATAGTGAAAATCATGCAATCATTTCTGAAGAGGAAATATGTTACATACTATTAGAAAGTATGATTCTGGGACCCAGAGATTTCAGGTCACTGCAGCCCAGAATTCTGTAGAATTGTATGACAGTGACACTCAGGAGACTGTTTAGTGACATGGTGCTATGTAAGTGATAAAAAAATGTCCTTCATACAGGATACACTATTCAGAAATCATCTAAGAAGTAGCATTAAGAAATTAATGAATAAACCTGTCCTGTGCCTTCCTTTAGGCACAATGACTATCTCACTTTTAGTAACCTCAGAATGGGAAATGTCTCTCAGCAGTTTTAAGCAGCAACGACCCCCTTGGTCCAGACTTACCATGCTCCTAAGAACCAGAGAGCTAGTGAGGACAATTTGCACAAATATGCAGAAACAATGCCAAGATATTCATGCTTATCTGAATGCATCAGTTATTCTATCATCAAGCCATAACAAACATCCTCAAAGCATACTTTGGGATAAACAGAGGGTGTCCTATCCCAGAATTTTTCAGTTATAGTGAGATCAGTTTGGAACACAGTGAATAAAGAAAATAAACAAACAAAAAAGTCTCCTCTCCCAAAGCAACACACTTTTTGTTCAAAGAAATAGAGTATGCAGACACTTGACATAAGAAAAACTTTATCCTGCAATATTTAATGTTATCTACCTTATATGTCCATGATCAGTTTGCCTAGAGATAGGCTTCCATAGGCAGAAAACAGTTTTGCCAGCCTAAATCATGCAGTCCCAAGATATCATAAAGCTAAAAAAATCCAGATTTTTTGGCAATCCATTTATAAAATATACCATATTGAGTTCTCTCAGATTTTTAACCTTGAATTTTGATGCTTAACATTTTTGTTTTGTCCTAATTATCCACAATATTTAGCAGAAAATCATGGAGGATAACACTCCCTTCCTTTTAGAAATGCTGGAGCAATTTCAACAATAAAAAAAAAGACCAACAAGCAAAATAATTTGGGCGATTTACTAACAGTATTCACATCAACCATTTAGGTCTCAAAAGGTTTATATTTTCTCAAAGATATAAATAGTTTATCAGAAAATCCCTGACAAGTTAGGAATCTGCTCCTTACATCTGCTCCTCTCCAAATAAATACCCAGGAACTTATGTGTGAAACTATATTGCCAATATTTCAGATATCAGCTGCTTTTTATTTACCAGTACCTAACACAATACTGATCCCAGATCCAGAGACATTTGCATTTCCAACTCTAGTGTCCTTTTACTTTCCATCACAGTCTATACGTCATACCAAATTTCATTCCATTGTATTTACCAGTTGTTTTTTTCTCTTTCCTCCTTAATTTTTTTTTAATGCTCTGCTTTTGTTCCAGGAGACAAATTATGGGTCCATGCAGTTCACTTTAAACATTATTGCAGCATCTGAAAATAGCAGAAAGAAAAATGCTTTTACTTTTGTGGACCTGTCCTTAATAAAGCGTGTTTTGCTGCTTTGTAAGAATGCAAATACCACAGCCTGTAGTCAACTGCAGAAACAGGTTAAGTTCATATATTCTTAACATAAATAATAGATTTGTCAGAATGTTCAATGTTAAAATCCATGTCTATATAAATAATGTGTAAACCACATGTAGACATGAGAGCTGCTCCTTGTAGAATTTGAGGTTTCCACTCAAGCATAGAGGTGTGTGTGTAGTTTGGGAATGTGTAAAATGAGGAAAACCAAAAAATTTTAATGTCAGAATACAGAAGTGGGTATTGGCCTGAGTCAGCAACAAGAAGTGTCTTTGCCTGCTTTAACACTTGATGTGTTGTTGCAAGTTGAGGAGATGAATTTTCAAGGGTGACAAGCTGTTTGTAAAGTCCTTCTTCCTCAGGCTCCTGCTCTGCATGGAACTGCTTAGTCCAGCAGAGGTGAACATGTGGAAGTGACCAAAGGCACAAAGGGCTTATGCCAACTCACTTTCTTCCTGGACAGATGATGCCTTCCCTCTGAGATAGAAAAGATAAATTTCTTTCAAGGGAAAAGAAAAATTACTGTCTTTACATCCTTGCATTCATATGCACTGTCACAGATAAAAAAATCTGCTTGTATTTTCTTTGTCCTATTAGGAGCATAACAAATAGCTAAAGACAGACATCTTCTACTCTGACATTGGGAAACCACAGAAGTTACCACAGCACTGAGCCCAAAAAGCTTGTGAGTAAACACTCAGTCTAAATTTGCAAAATTAAGAAATGTTACCTGATACTTTCTTGGATTATTCACTCATTTTTCACAGTTAAGATTTGAGCTTTATTATCAGGCTCATGTAGTATCCAGTTTCCAGTGACTGGTTCTTCTTACTTTTATTTGCCTTTGTTGTATTCCTTTCTCCTTGCCAAGATAAACTATACTATTGAGCATAATGGCAAGCAACCTATTTTTCAAAGTATTGATGACAGAACTAGACATGCTATTCCACTATCTGCCTCGCAAAACCAGTAACGAACATCTCATTGTAATCACCTGCGTTCTACTCTCTTTGTAAAGGTATAGGAACTAAATTTTAGGCCAACAACTTTAACCTAAAAACTAACACCATCTATGTCAAAGAAACTGCCTTATAGAATATTCTCTATTGCTTAGGCATACACTGCGTTATTCTTTGCTGGGTGTTCGATTTTTTTTTTTTTTTTAATTGAAACAGACACCATAAAATTGCTTGCGTTGAAAAGAAGAAAAATAAATGGACAGTTCGCTGTTCAAAAAGGATCAGTTACACCACAGATAGAGAAAAGCAGAAAGTAATAGAAACTTTATGACGGGGATATTTCTCGCTGCCAACAGATAGAACAGAATTCCATCTATACAATGCAGTAAGCTGAAAGGACAGAAGGTAACAGTTTCAGAAATGAATCTAAGTGAAGGGTCAAATATACAACGCAGGAGAGCATGCAAAGACCAACCACTATTCACACTTCATAGTGTGGCAATACAGAAAAATTAGAAGTAACATTAAAGCAGCCGTATCTTGGGGGCATTTGGGAGTGGTTTTCATAACGCGATGTCACAGTGACATCCTCTGCTGACTCCCCTCTTCCTGTATGTAACCAGGTGCATAAACTGTGTAGCCATGTGTGGCGAACTCATTTTTTTGCCCGCAAGTTCAAAGTGGCAGTTCATGTACTGCTGAACTGATCTGTACAGATGCAGGGAAACCTAAACTTCAAGTGTTTTTTCCCAACTGTGCACGTACAGTTTAGCAACCAGGCATGCACACTGTACCAGGTCACAGGGAACAGAACAGACCGCTGTGAATAGTCTTTTCCCTTCCCTTGCATCAGCACAATTCTCCCATCTCGTGAAATAGGTGACATTTCAGTCAGTACAACAGGCCAGGTTGTACTGAGGATCACATCATGTGGTTCCACTGAATCCTTTCATAAATAGCATTCGTATATGACTGGCTGACAGAGCGCTAAAAAAAATTTGCCCTATTCTGATTACAAAGGTGTATTCCAACAGAGCTGACACACTAAACAAAAAAAAAATGCAGCAATCTACAACTTTTTATAAAAACTGTAGTCTTTCTTTTTGAAGAAAAACTTGTGTCTGCACACAGGATCTGCAGGTAAGTCACAACGTGTGAGCTCTACCAGCTGATTTCACATAGACAAGAAAACCAAAGATATCTGAGTATTGTTGCTGCCACCTCTGCTCTGGTTGTTTGAAGAGTTGCAAAAGAATGAGTGATTTAGGTCACTTAAAGAATCACCATCAAAGGCATCAGCAAAAGTAGGCTTAGTATGAATTTGTAAAAGCACAACTTAAGGTCTGGTAGCAAGGTTCACACTATTGCTTACTATAGGAGTGAAACATACAAAAGAAAAGTGAGTGAGAATTGGGCTAGAACGACTTACACAGAGAACAAAGATGCAAAAGCACAAGGGAAGCCCTCCTGTTGAGTGCTTTAGATATTCTTTTCTATCCTTTAGATATGAACTATTGACCAACTCTTGAGACAAAGATTCGACCTAGCTACACCTAAGCTCTCGTCAGGAGTTTAGAAAGCAAGGGGAGTCCACTCTACACCTCAGACTCGACAATGAAGGAAAGCTGTATGATCTTCTACTGTGTTTCTCCCACGCTGACTCCTGTATAGAAAAGCTGGCTGGGACACGGGACCATGGGAAACTTGCAGAAGTACTCAGGTTGGAAATAAGATGACAACAGTAAATGGCTCCTAATAAGACAGCTAATAAAAATAAAACAATGCTGCAAGTGTACATTTCAGTCAAAAAAGCAGTTTGCAATGAAACAGGTTGCAAATCTGATGAACCACTATATTTACAAGCATAGGCGTAGTAGTGTCATCCGTATAAATGCCACATATATCTAGCTTGAGTTTCTTCATAGGTATCTGAAACATTTACAGTTCGCGTTTCCACTGCTTTCACGTATCTCCAAGAGGAGACTCGAGATGGAATTTGTTAGACTGTTACCCTTCCAGCAGCGCTGCTTGAGCAAACGGATGGAGCTTGCATTGATTCCAAGAGTTGGGAAGAACAACGGGAAGAATAACTCGTCCCATTTTTGGGTGGCAGGATGCTTCTCCTTCTAACAGACTGTACCTGAAACTGCAAGATGGTTTAGAGAAGAGACGGGTGCGAGCTGTCCCCTTGCTTCTTCCCAAAACCTACGGGGACTGCTAGAGGAGGCGGCACGATGCTGATGGTTGTGCCGGCCGAGGCCAAGCAGGAGAGCCGTGGCCAGACCGGAGCTCCTGCTCTCCTGGCACTGCTTTCTGTCCTCGGGGGCAGCCGCCATCGCCTTGCCCGGGAAAGGCCACAGTGCTGTCTTGCCAGCGAGGGAAATCCCCGACTCTCCTCAGACTAAGCTTCCACCTGCCTCTTGAGGTACTGCCCAAAGCGGGAGACGAGGGAAGAGGAGGCTCTCACTCCCACTCCAGCACCGCAGCCCTCTGACTGGGCCAGGTAGGGAGACCAGAGACGGCTGACGACAAGCTCCGCCGCGGAGAACCAGCCGATCCCACAGCACCCACGCCTGCCCGGGCCGCCCGTCAGGACACGGCCGCCGTTTGGTGGCGGAGCGGCGCGGCCCGGCCCCGCTGGGCGCGGGCCCGTCCCGGCGGAGGGCGCGCCCGTCCCGCCCCCGCGCC